>VXBD01014725.1:52290-141309 GCA_013399975.1 Indicator maculatus
GCGGCGCAGAACAGCAGTCGCCGGGGAAGTTGCTGCGCGGCGCGGGGGGAAGATGCCTCAGCTGGGCAGCAGCGGCGGCGGGGACGACCTGGGGGCCACCGACGAGATGCTGGCCTTCAAGGACGAGGGCGAGCAGGAGGAGAAGATCCCCGAGAACGCCTTCACGGAACGCGACCTGGCCGACCTCAAGTCCTCGCTGGTGAACGAGTCGGAAGGCAGCGGTAGCCCGGCCACCGCCGCCGCTGTGGTGGCCGCAGCCGATCCCGAGGTGAGCTGGGTCCAGGCCGAGTCAGCCGCGCATCCCCCGCCCCGGCTCCGCGCCCTGCGCCCCGCCAGCCACCGCTCTGCCCCTCTCTTTTTGTCTCTTCCCCTAATGCAGGCCATGAGGCGTGTGCAGGATCCACAGAGAGTTTATCAGGAGAAGCTCCCGGACCACATGGATGATGGTTAGTCATGATCACCCCCGGGTCTGTGTGTCACCCGTCACCACCCCTGGTCACCCCTTCCACCCCCCAGTTCCTAACCCACCACCCCGTGACCGTCAGGAACGAGGGCTGCCAGCCTGCCTGATACAGCCCACCTGGGGACAACTGTTCCTGGCAGCAACGAACCACCCCAGCGCCCTGCATGTGGGACCAAGCATCCTAGGGCACCCTGGTACTCCCCCATCACCCTCCCCAAGGCGTGTGGGGCAGGAAGAGTCCCAAAATGTGCTGTAACCTCTCCAGGGCCCCCCAACAGGCAAAGGAATCACCTGTCCTAAGGTGAATCTTAACGGGAAAATCAACTTTTCACAGGTGTGAAGCATCAGGACCCCGGGATGTATAAAGGATCTGCATATTCTGGCTACCCTTTCCTCATGCTCTCAGACCCTTACCTGCCAAACGGATCTATGTCACCGCTGGTGAGTGCAGCCTCTCCTCACGGGGAAGTTTCGTGGTCTCTCTAACTGCTGAAGTATGTCACAGTTACCTGCAGGCACCTGCATGTGCTTTTTATCCTGGTTTCTAAGCTGGCCCAGTGCTGTACTGTCCAAACTGGAGGGAGAAGGATTGGGAAGGGGGAAAGATTCTCGGCAGCAAACACCTGCTTCATTCCAAATTTGCTGGAGGAGTTTCTTTTTCAACCTTCCCAACATCTGGGTTTTCCTTTACCCTTCTAGCAGCCAAGCCCTAATGTCTAATGGAAGAACATCCCTTCCTTTCACTGAGCTACAGGGTTTGGAGGCAAGCAGCTTCTGGTGTTTGTGTTCAGGGATCTGTCTTGCAGCTTAATCACAGTCTGATGTATCAGCTTGTAAACAGGCCAGGTTCTATGGGCCAGAAAGTGGATTTTGTGCTTGAAAAATGACAATTGAGATTTTTAGGAAAAGGCTTAATACTGCTGAATATTCCTGTCGTCTCCCTGTAAAGTTTGTCCCTCTGGGGTCAAATCAACTTTAGTGATTCTATGTCTTGTATATAAGTTTTGCTATCTGGATAATTACATGAAAGGCTTCTCTACACAACAGAGTTATCAGAACTTTGGAAAATAATGCCACAGCATTGCAGCAGAAAGTCAATGCTTGTGTTGCTCCTGGCATTACTACCATCCTTTCGGACCTTATTCTGCATTTGCAGTTGGTAAATGAGAACAGAACATTGCTTTATTTCAGCTTTAGCTGTTAACCTGTAAAGGGAGAAGGTTTAAAAGAATATACGATCTTATTAATTTCAACACTGCATGTTGGTAGGATGTTAAACTAGAGTGATTAAAAATGGATGGATTGTGGTGTATGAAACTCAGTGTGATGAAATACTGTTCACTGGAATCACTGCCAGGTCCTCCCACCCATCCTTACCAGCCCGGATGGCAGGAGATGGGTCCCTCCATGATCCTGATCATGCCCCAGCACAGCCCTTCTTGGGGAGCTAAGTTCCTGGCTGCAGATTATTGTAACTTTGCTGAGATTGGTTTGCAGATATTAGGATCAGTCCCTAAATTATATCTTCCTTCAGCAAGAAAAGATGCATTTGCAAGGCACGACCAGTGTACATTATTATAATCCAAATGAGCATTTCTTCTCTTGCTTCTTACCTCATGTCCCTTTCTCCCTATATCAGGTATCCCCATAAAATATTAATATTTTCTGGATAAATTTTAAATTATTATATTGTCATATCTAAATGCATGTACTTTGCTTCCTGGTGTAGAATCTGCGTAAATCCAGAGTTATATTAGCCCAGCAACCACTTGCTGCAGTGGAATATTTCTTTTAATCTCAAACCCTTACTAAATGGGTGACGAAGTGCAAAAGCCTATTTATTAGCAATTAAGCTAAAAAGTAGATTGTGGTTTGTGAGTTGCCTTTCCCTTCGACAATGAAATAAAAGAAGTTGCTCTCGGGCCTGCAGACTGGACTAAACAGACTGTACAGAACTCAAAGATGAGAAGACTGAGTAGCAGAGAAGGAAAGGTCCCATCCCCTTGAGAGCCACGGAGAACGCTCACCCTCTCAGCCAGCTTCTCTTAGGCCTGTTCAGGTCCTGCTGTGGTTTGTGTGAATTCAAAAGGTGGTTTGATGTTTTTAGCCAAAAACCTGTACTTAACAGAAAACAGGAAGATTTCTGCCTTGATTTGGCACAACAGCTTATTCTGATGTATCTTTCTGGGCAATTTTGTCTCGTGTTTTTGTTAACTGTGCAAAGTTTATCGTGGCCAGTGATGTATTGCTCCCATATAGATTTATTGCTGCTGTGTGTATTAGGGGAAGTGTGGGCTATAATCTGGTGGCTGCTTCAAATAATTGAGGAGGTCAGATCTGTGCCTGAAGATTGCAGATGCTTAACCAGCCATAAAAGTGCGTTTAATTAACACTTGAGCAGAGACAGAGTCAGGGAGGAGGGCTGGAGTGAGTGAATGGGGTTACGTATCACCGTCATGCATGTGCTTGATAGTGGTGATTTTGTTTTGCTTAATGAGGCTTCCTGGAATGGTTGTTTGCAGCTAGAATTAACTTCAGAATCTTCAAAAAATCAAAAATTTTAAATTATTAACCCAGGAATACTTTGGCAAACAGTCAGGGCTTTACATGTGCCTTGCTGAAACCTCATACAGCTCCCTGAGAGGCAAAGAGGCAGGGGCAGCACTGAGGCTGTGAGTGGAACCCCCATCCCATGACACCCCATAAAACCACATCTTCTTTCCATGGGCTCCCCCCGAGTCCCATTGGGGTGCTGTGAGGGGTGCCAGAGCCAGCCCAGAGCACCTGCCCAGGTGGATGTGCTGCTACTGCCATTACTGCCATGCTGCTTTCCTTTTTGTCTTATTTTCCCAGCAGCAGCAGTTTTGTTCTGTTTCCCTTGAGGTGGTTGGAGCCTGCTAACTGTTCTCTGCTCCGCTCACCATCCTGCTAGGCTGCCCAAATGTCCCCAGCCAAAACTATCACTTTTCTATAGCAAAACACACTCACTTGAGTTATGTACGTGCTCTGGTGTTGCTCCAGAGTGATAAAGTTAACCTGTTGGAGGTGGTGGAGTCCCTGTCCTTAGAGGCGTTCAAGAAACGTGTGGCCATGGCACTTAGGCACACAGTTTAGTGGGCATGGGGGGGTTGGGTCAGTAGTTGGACCAAATGATCTTAGAGGTCTTTTCCAACTGAAACAATTCTGTGATTCTGACATAAGTAGCAACACTGAGCCCAGATGATGTCCCCAGCAAGCACTGGGACGTGGCTATAGCCTCCCCATAGCAAGCAGATCCTGGGTGTTCAATTTGGTGACCCACCTTTGCTGCAAGCACTGGTTTAGAGTAATTCATAGAGTCATAGAATCCTTTTGGTTGGAAAATACCTTTAAGATCATTGACTCCAACCATTCTCCAACTCTGCCAAGTTTGCTGCTAAATCATGTCCCACAGCACCACATCTCTGTGTGTTTTAAACGCCTCCAGGTGGTTCAACCACCTCCCTGGGGAGTCTTTTCCAGGGTTTGAGAACACCTTAGGTGAAGAAGTTCAGCTGGAGTGATGCTGGTTTTAGCAAATAGTCAGTGGTGTTATCAAAGAGAGAAAGCCAGACTGAAGTGTCGACAGGACATTCATTTGCTCCTGGAGCTGGGAAGAAGGCAGCAAGCTGAACCCAGCATCTGGTGTTTTGGGAGGGTCCAGTGAACCCCCATCAGCTGGCTGGGCTGAGGTGGGCGTGTTCAAGGTCCAGTGTGTTTCAGAGCATCTTGGGGCAGTCTGCATTAATCTGAAATCTCCAGCAGAACCCTTTCTCCCTCAACTTCCAGGTGTCACATGTGCTGTCTCATGACTTCCCTTTGACTCCCCTGACTCTTGCAGAGTCCAGTGGAATCTGTAGGTTAAAAATCTACAGGAAACTTTCAAAGAATATTAACAAGTTGAGAAACAGTTTTTCTAAATGAAACAGAAAATTGTAAAACTATATCCTTTTTTAAATAGTACAAATGACTTTAAATCAAATTAAGGTACATCCTTCATAAGAACATCAACCTTTCAGGTGGTTACAAAGATGAGAGGTCAGACATGGTCAAACATGTTAACACTTTGATCAGATTAAAATATTTTTCTTGCTACAGTTGTATAATTGAGTTTAGACCCGAGGGGGTTTTCTGAACGTTGTTATATCTTGTACCGTGTGGTAGTTAAGTGGTAGAAGGAGCATTTAAGAAGTTCCTCTAAGTTCCTTTTGTAAATAGGTTTGGAAATTAGGGGAATGAGCTGTGCTGTGCTGTGTGTGGGGCAGAAGCCTTCCCGCTCCAGTTGATGGAAGAGCTCCCGGGAGAGCTCCTCGCACCTCCTGTGCACCTCTGTGGTGTGCGAGGTGTGCAGGCAGAATTCAGATGTCCTGTAACAGAGCTGAGCCATCTGTCCATGTCAGAAACAGAGCTCCCAGGGGCTCTGGGGCTCTGGAAAATGGACACTGCATCATTTTCTTAATTGTTGCCTAACTGGAGCTCAGGTAGGAGCAGAAGGGTGACACTGCATTCCCAAGCTCAGGCCTAGGAAATAGTGCACATGTCCAGAGGCTGGTCCCCGTGGTCCACTTGGTTCCTTGAGCTTGGTTCCTGGTGGTTGATTTGAAATATCCCCTTGGGCAGGGCATGATGCAAGCACAGTTACTGCTGTTCTGGGGCCACAGGTCCTAGATGTCTAACATGGTCAGAAAGCATGGAGCTCAGTCTCCTGCTGCCCTGCACCAGACACAAGTTCAGGCAGCAGCAGAAGCACTCAAGTAGCCCTGGGACCTGACCTCTGCTGCTGTAGCCTCTTCCCTCAAGGCTGCTGTGTCCCTTTGCAGGGAGAGGCTGGTGACCCTGCAGCAGTTGATGGAAGGAAATCTGCAGCTTGGCTGTTTCAGTGGAGCGGTCTTCCTGTCCTAGCTCACACTGTCAGGGCAATAACTTTTGCTTTTTCCTGTGTCATGTTCTAATCCTGCTGAAACCAATGGGAAAACTCCTCAGAGTCACCATGTGATGGGGACTTGGGCTGCTGCATCCCTCTCCAGATGTTGTGCACGGAGGGAGGGCAGCTGCAAGCAAATAGTAGCTCCGTGTGTTCCCAGCAGTGCCTGCTTCTGTGGGAGAGCAGCATCCCAGCCAGGCTCCCTGGCAGCTCTGGGACTTGCCATCATGTTAATCTGTCCCCATAAATTCTTATCTTCCTGGCAGAAAGCATGAGGAATGTGGTGGCTGCTGATGGACATCCTGTCAGACAGACAGATGAGCAATTTGTTCACTCCTGACCAGAGCAAATCCACTTCTTTCAGCTCTTCTACCTAGCTTGAAATAGGATAATGATGAAAATAACTTAAAAAAAGAATATATATATATATATTAGAGTATAATGTCAGCTAGGTGGATGTAACAAGGCACAGGGCTTCCAAAGTCATTTCTTGCATGTCTGATTCTTGCATGCCTTGGTTCCCCCCCCGCCCAAGGAAAATTCTTGTGTTAATTTGTGAGTTCATATCACACCCTCAATTTTGAAGCAGAACTTCCCTTTGAAATAAATTAGAGAGTTCTGCCTAAGAAGCAGTGAGATGATACAGCACTGCCTGTGTGTGGTCCTTAGAGAACCTTAGTTTGAAAATTGTTGGGAATGAAAAAAAAAGAGGAGGGGGGAAAAAATGTCACAGGGAAACAAAAGCAAGTTTTATGTAAATCTGTGGATGTGAATGAGCCTGCACGTGATTCAAACAGCTAAACAATATCTGCTCTCCCACTGGGATTCCTTCTCAGGCTACTCTAGCACTGGCTTCCCAGGCATGGGATGCTGGCATGGGGCTGGGAGTTGCTCTGAGTTCCTGTATAGCAAAGGCAACAGTTCTTGCAGGCTGCCAACTGGTGCTGTTTTGTGAAATATTTTTAGCTCAACTGGTTGAGAATTTGAAGAGGAAATCAAAAGCCTAACATCTACCCAAGCTCCTAAAACTCATCTGTGTTAACGATTGATAGTTTTGAGATTTTAACTGTGGAGCAAAATGGTTTGGGTCTAGCAGTACCCAACATGTCAGAGATGAAAGAACAGAGCTGGTCTGGGATCCAAAGCTTTAATGGAGAAGCACGGAGTGGTTGGAGGGTGATGAGTTCTGCAACGTGCTCTTGCTGCTCACCAGCAGGATATGTGTCCTCCTGCAGCTTGCAGTCCCTTCCCTGTAGAAACTGTCCATTCACCATTGAATTCCTGCATTTGAATGGAAACTGAGTAGTGCATATGGTTGGGTGTGCTGGTATTTGCTGTTTGAGTACCGTGTGTGTGCCTGTGACTAAGCAGACATTGCTGAGATGCAGGGATGACTGTTGGTTGCTCTCGTGGATCATCTGTGAAGGGCCAGATCCTATCACAGGCTGAACCCCTCTCTTATCTCTAGCATGATCTGCAAGGGAAGCAGGGTTTCAGGACATGGGTGGTGTTCACTGCACACCTAAGATTGCAGTCTGCTCTGGACTGTGTGTCTGGGTGTGCAGGACATGATAGTTATTGGTAGAGCACCATCAGGTGCTGAGAAATATCAAGTCTTGAGGAAATATCTACAGCTGGTCATTTGTTTCAGACCCACACTTCTTTGGCTGCCCTTTGCCATGAGTAATTCAGCAACACCAAATTTAGTCTTCATTTTATACAGCCCCCTCACTAATTCCCCACAGAGAAGGTGAAGGAAGGACCTGTGAACATCACAGGTGCTCAAAGGAGGCTGTGCTGGACAGGGTGCATTTCGTTCAGGCATGTGTGATAAACAGTTCAGTCACTAAAATCTCCTGCACCATGTACAAGTCACAGATCCCTCCTGAAATCCTCAAGGACTGTCTTCTACCATCTGTTGCACTGATTTGAGAATGTTGCCAGAGATCCACAGCACTGTCCTCTTGGAGAGGACTTTGCCACTGTGGCGTCTTCTCTCTTTCAGCCCTCTGAGATATTTGGCTGTCCACAGCTATCACATAAGGTTGTTTACTGATCATTTTCTTGGTTTCTCCTGCCTCTGCTGCTTCAGCTCACTGCTTGTAGTGCCAGGAGATGGCTGATGTCAGCATCTCTCCCATCCTGGTGGGCTCTTACCTCATCATTTACCAATGGTGGGTGGAAGGCACAGAAATTGGAGAGGAGGTACAAGTTGCTTGCTGAACTCTTTGTAGAGCCACTGCAGCAGCGAGAACTTCAGAGCCTGGCCATATCCCAGGTTGGTGCCAAGATGGGACTTGTGAGTCTCTTCCACAGGCTGTCTCATGGGCTGTTCCTCCAAATCTCCATTTAAAAAGCAGTCTGTGATGTGATATGTGCTCATCAGTCTCTGTGTCTGAGGGATGAAGCAAAGGTTGGGGAGCTGGACCCATGACTCAGAGTGTTGCTAACAGGATACAGAGCTGGTTATTTCCTACTTTCCAGATTTAATCCAGCTGAATCAGTAAAGACTGAACACCAGTTGCCTCTGCTAGCTTGTCCAGCAGTCTGTCCAGGAGGGCATAGCTTCCTCCAGCCCCCAGGCAGGGCGAGTTCCATGGTGTGAGTGATGAGATGTCCTGGGAACCTGCAAAATCTGTACCAAGCCCTCTGTAAATGTTGGCTGAGGTCTTCATTCTCACGTTGGGACTGCCAGTTCAGCACATGCTGCTGGCTCACAAACCCACCTACCTCAGTTCTTAAAGGAAGTGATTGCAACATCATGTGCCTCTGATCCTTGATCACAGCAGGGTCTGTTTCTTGGTCACCTCAGTGATCTCAGACAAAGAGCTTTCACCTTCACGTCCTTCCAGAGCAAGCTGTCACTGCTCTGTCCTATGGCATTTCCTATAGATTTTTGCCTTTGGGTCTTTAGAATTTATGACCCTTCCCAAAGTCATGAAGGACTATTCCACTACCTCACCCTCTGTGAGGTGGTTTCATGGAGAAAGTGAGACGTTTGGTCAGTACTGAGGATAGCGAGGGTTAGCAGAACCTGGCAGAATGAGCAGTGTGCAGAAGCATCCCACTGGCTGGAAGCATTGGTAAAGAGGTCACCAAAGTGGCTTTAAACTACCATTCCTCTCTCATCTGCTGCTTCTGTGCCAAACAGGGGTCAGCTGCAAGGAGAAGAATCTAGTTCATTGTGTTGCATGGGGTCCCAAAATTAGCATTTTGTTAAACGAAACAGTAAACTCAACAGTGCTGTGGTGAGGTTTTGAAACCGAAGTGAAGCTGGACCCTAGAATCTGGAGCACTTTTCCCCTCGGGTTGTAACAATTTTACATTTGATTAAATGATAGGCAAAAAATGTCTCAACAGTGTCTCCTTTGTTCCATGGAGAATCTGGAACTATCCTACACAAAGCACACATCTGCCTTCAAGAGCTACATGGTAATCATGGACTGACCCAAAAGAAACCCCAGCTTTTTTGAAGTGATTCAGCTTGAGCGCTGCATGTTGCATTTGTTTGCTGATGTGGTTTGCTCTGGGGAATAGCACACATGAGGGTAAGCAGAGGTTCTCCTCTGATGGGACTTGCACAAAAGCTAAATCATAGAATCAGGGAATGATTTATGTTGGAAGGCACCTTAAAGATCATCTGATTTGTGAAAGCCCAAGATCATAAAGTGTGTTTGACTCAGCACAGGGGGTGCAATTACAAACACGCTCATGGAAGAAGCACATGGGAGATCTTCCCAGCAAAATGCTTAGAAAGGATCTGAAATGTGGGGCTCTTAAGGCTGAGGATAAGGCCCTGTGGAGATTGCTTTCATGTGTAGAGAATAAGCCATTGTTAGATCTGCCCCATGAAAACTTGTCCGTAGCATGGAGAGGCTGAGGAGTTGGTTCTCATTCTGTGCTGCTGCTCAGAATTACTGGCATGGAGATGGTGAGAAGGAGTCCTTTTCTTCTACAAACCTGGCTTTGTGTGATTTGTCCTGAAAGAAGAAAGGCTGCTTCTGACGTGGGAGCCAGGGCACAGCCCCTGACACGAGCCAGAATCCAGCCTTTGCACTTCTTCTTACGATAACTCACAGACTGTGCTGGTGCCAGCTTTGATCTGACCCTCCAGAGGGACACATGGATTCAGAAAGCCAGGTGATGTCTTGTGGGATCACATCCTGCTGTCCAGAGTGATCCTTTGGGACTAAAATACCCTTCTGAACCCTAAATCCAAACCAGAAGCAATAATATTAAATAAGGAATAAACCAACAATAATAAAAACAAACTCCAAACCAACCCACCCCAACCTTTTTGTTTAACTTTCTCTGATACAAAGCAATTTCTCCAGGACTGAGCACCATATGAAACACATTATAAATGCTCTTGTAAAATCCACATTGTTATACCACATGAAATGCTGGGTCCTAAAAATAGCCATTGAGAGAGGATGCAGGCTAGTAGCAATTTGGGTGATCATGAAATCCTTGTGTTAACATCTCTATGCCTGCACACCCACAGAAAGCTTTGACTTTCGAATATTCTTAGCAACATTTGTGCTTTGTAGAATTTTCCACGTTCTGCTCCCGCCCCTTGCTCAGTGGTGTTCCTTTCTGAGTTTTTTCCCCACACTCCTTAACCCTGGTTTGGGGTAAATGAATTTGTTTTGTTTATTTCACAATGGACTCTTTCTTTGCTGTCAGTTGGACAGCAGTTGACAACGTCAGTTGTATTTCCCTGTCTTCTTTCTAGCAGTGGAAATACTTTCTTTTGTCTTCAAGAGACACACAAGTCCCTGATACTTCGGAGGGGTAACTGTCAAATATAAACCCAGAGCAATGGATGATAGCACAAGGAGCTACCACATCTACGCAGCCTTTTTATCTGCTGTAGTATTCAAAAGAAAGTAAATAAAATCTGCAGTAATTATACAGTAAAAATTATACAGTAAAAAAAAAAATGTATACATTGTGTCCAAAACAAAAAATTCTTCCTCATCCCAGCCATCAGAGCTTGGCTTTTGTTTTGAGATACGAAAGGATGCAGCCTCCTGCCTTTGGTGGGTTTGCAGCAAAGCCCTGGGACAGACAACACAGTCCTGCCAACTGATATCGCTCGGGATCTTTTTGAAGAGCTCATTAGATTGGATTTTATTGCTGCTGTGTTTTGGTTGTAGCTTGTTACTTGTTTGAAATCATTACTTTGGGGATAGCTTTTGAATTTGTAGTGCTGCTCTCGTGTTTGCATTTTTCTTTTCCAAACAGAGCTGGGGATGATGCGGATGTACACCCCCTGACATGAGGATGTCTGAAGGTTGTGGGTTAAGCCTGTCCAGGGTTTTAAGCGCATGCCCCCTCTAAAGCCACTTGGAAGCAGTCTTTTTCCTCAAAATAAGTTTGCTTTTGGAATTGGAGAAAAATCTTGGGAGATGGTGAATGAGATAATAGGGTGTTGAAGAAAATGACATTGCTTCTTAAAGAGCTGGCATGAAAATTATTAAGTCTGAAGTTTTATATAAATCAGATGTAGCTGTGGTTGCAATGGGACAGGACACAAACTCTTCAAGCAAAACAGCTCACAGTGATTCATTGTGTACAATTGTTCTCTGTCTTGCTTTAGCTTAAAGAGCAGCTCCTGTCCCTTGTCCAGCTCTGGAGTCCCTTTCTGGTGGAAACTGACTGTCGGGTGCTTGGATCAATCTGTTGAATCTTTGCAGGCTCTTAGCTACTTTGAAGAATAAAATCTTGCAAATGACATCACAGAAAATTGTTTGCTGTTGCTCTTTTAGCTCCCTAAAACAGCTGGACAGGAGGAACATGAGAACACCTTGAAAGAGCAACAAATTTATCTTGATGTCCTAGAGGAACTGCATTTATTTCTACACACAGGCAGCAACAGGTTAAGGGTGTATTTCCAGCTGAGTATAAAGAAACACTGGCTCCTGTTGGCAGCATGCTCTGTGTAATCCAGCAGACGCCAGGTGTGTAGAAAAAGCCAAGAAAAGCTCTTGAATGCTTCGGGTGTGAAGTGCCTTAAACTCTTGTGTGGACACCTCCAGGGACGGTGACTCCAGCACCTTTTTGTTATTATGGATCTGAAAACAGGGTTGTATCCGGCAACGTGCATTTTCTGCTCTGCCAGTGAACTCTGCTTTTCCTTCCAGGAGTAGAATTCAGGCAAAAACACTGTGTGTGTGCTGGCTGGGACTTCTGACAGCACTTGAGCACAAGAGCTGTTAAAGAGATTTCGTTTCTTGACTTGAAGACAGGAAATAACCTGATCCATCAGTGCCAGTTGCTTGGTTGTTGGCATTCACTGGAAATAGCTTATCACTCCCTGTACATATTTAGAGTTGGTATGAAGTGTTGGTAAATGATAGTGCACTACTTGTGCTGATCCAGTGGATCTGTGTGTAAAAGCACATGGAAGAATGAGGCAGGCAGCAGTGAATCATAGAATGGCTTGGGTTGGAAGGGACCTTAAAGGTGATCAAGTTCCAACTGCTCTGCCATGCGCAGGGACACCTTCTACTAGACTTGCTCAATGCCCCATGGCCATCCTGGCTTTGAACACTTCCAGGCTGGGATCCCTGAAAGATAAGCTCCTGTATCCAAAAGCATCACTCTTCATTCAGATGCTCTTCTCCAAACAGTGCTGTGGTGAATGGCTGGCTCCCAGCGGGTGCATTTTCTGTGTGCCGCAGGTGGGAGCCTTTGCCCTGGGAGTTGGTTTGATAAGGAGCTGAGTGATCCCCTTACTGGAGAGCATCAGGTGCTGTGTCAGACATGTGCAAATAGCCAAACAAAGAGATTTTAGCAGCACCAGTTGTTTATGTATTAACACAGGATGTTCTCAAAAATCAGGTAAGACGTGAGGTGTGTTACCAACTTTTATAGCAAAGGAACCGGATAGTCTTTTAACTGCTGTGCAGGGCTGTGGTGGAGGCAGTGCGGTTTTATCCCAGCTTCTACTCCCAGTCCCCCAGGAGCTTGTTTTTCTGTCACTCCGTTTCCCTCAGGAGTATCTTGGAGCTTTATCTTTTCATGTCTCAGCACCGTTTGGAGAGCACTGCAGGGGAGGCTGTGTCCGTGCTGAAGGAACCCATACAATGCAGCACAGGCTGCTGCAGGAGTGGACATTTCAGAAGCTGGCCAAAAAAACATTCAGTTGTGCTGCTTGTTAGACCATTTACTTCTAGATACTAAACAAAAAGGTGGTGGAATCCCCAATCCTGGAGGGATGATCCAGCACACACCTCACAACTCCTGTGTGAGGCTATTAGACAAAATGTCATTTCTTATGTACCCACTTGGAATATGCTGATGACAACAACCCCCAGGATCCCATGGCATCCTTTCTGGACACAAGCAGCAAAGCTGGATGCATAATTCACATTCCTTGTCATGAAGACTGAGTGTATTTATCTTGGAACCTTCTTTCCTTAAATGATAATCTCTAGGAAATCACCTTTTAACAGCAGTTAGCTGCCAGTTTGTCTGTTAATGGCTTCAGGCAAAGTCAGAAGCCAGTGAAATCCTTTCCAGGGAGATGCTGCTGTCACATGTGGTGCAGAAAGGTTTGAAACAGAAAGTGCTGGAGTGCAGATGAGTTCAGAGCAGCTTCTAGAAACGTGAGGAAATTCGGCGCAATGGAGTAGGAACAACCATTTTGATAGCTCATCTGTCTATAAAATATTAAAATATAAAATATTAAAGCCATCAAGTGTGCCCATGTCAAATTCTAAGCCTCAGTTTTCCTTTCTGGAGGCTCAGGGTGTGAGTGCATGGAGGCCAAAACCACACATTTTTGTAGTGGCTGGGGCTCTGCCTCACATCTCAGGCATCCCCACATCTTGGGGATCTCTGCACCCTAAACATCTCTGCACCCTGAGTGTCTCTGTATCCCAGGCATCTCTGTGCCCTAGACATCTCTGCACCCTAAGCATCTCTGCATCCTGGGCATTTCTGTACCCTTGGCGTCTCTGCATCCCAAGCATCTCTGCACCCCAGGCATCTCTACATCCCAGGGACAAGCAGACAGGAAAGCCAAGGTGCAGCCCCCCAGCTCATCCAGGATGCCCTGGGGGTGTTTACCAGGGCAGCAGGTCCTCAGCTCCCAGACTTTGCCATTTCTTTGTCGAGGTCTAGCAGTGAGTCTCAGTCAGGTACTGGGGTTGTCTGATTGTTCTTTAATCTGAGCAGCAGCACTGCAGCACAATAACCTCCAGCCACGCTTTGTCTCGTGCTTGGTGCTGGAGGGAGAAAAGTGGCAAGAACGGGTGAAAAAGTCTGGAGAAGCTGAGCACAGTTGTCCCAGTACACACCAAATGCCTCCTTCGTGCAGCAGGAGGGGGTGAGAAATAACTGCCCCGGGTACAAGCTTCTCCCCATGAAGCTGCAGAACCTGGCTAAAGGGAACACCACTTCCCTGCAGCAGCATCTCCCACTCCGTGCTGTCTGCCCACAGAGGATGGCAGGGTGTAGGAGCTGGCAAGGGATTAATAGCAGCCTGGTTCATAAAAACTTTGCTGCCAGAAGGACATGGGACCCAGACAGAAGTAAAGAGGGGCTGGTTCTCTCTGCAGATGCCCCCAAGTGCTATTTGTCTGAGAGCAGATTTTCCCACAGATCTTTGGCCTTCATATTATTTGAAGAACCCCCTCTGCAGCTGCAATCCTTCCCTCCCCTGAGGGGAAAACAGGGTGGTAACTTTGTGAACTGAATGGTGTGGAGGTTTAGGAGTTCTGCCATGGGAGGGGAAGATTTGGCTCATTAGTGTGGAACTTCGTGTTGCCAGGAAGAGAGTTTTGGGGCAGAACTAATAATATGGAAGCAGATGCAGTCAGCTTTTATTAAACTGGTTTGTAGAAGTCTTGAAGTAGGCAACAGTTGTATCTGGGGCTTTCCTTGCAAGAGACAGAATGGCAGACCCCAGCCAGAGCCTGCTTTAGGTGTTGGCTAGCAGGTACAGAGAAGACAACTCAATATCAGAACATAAGGGAAAACATCTCTCAAATTCACACAAAAAGCCCAAAACCAAACAAAACACAACAACTTTGTGGCTGTGTTCAGTTCCTTAAACTCTTACAGTCCACACATCTCACTTGGAGCAAGCAACAGCTGTAGAGGTTGTTGTCTGAAGGACCCAACATTCTGTCCTCTCCTCTTTATTATGATGTATCATCTCCTCTGCCCCGTGGGCTCCTGGATTTCTCTCAGTTACTCCAATAGCTGGATGTGCCATTAACTGCTTGACAGGCAGGGATGGATAAATTAATTTCCAAACCAAGTTTTAAAGCACTTCTGCCTTGAAACACCTTTTCTATAGTGGCAATTAACTCTATGGTGCTTATTTGCATCAAGGATGGTCGGGTGCCATTTCCTGACGCATGGCATTGCACGGGCACTGGCAGCGATGAGTTGAACTCACTCTGTAATTGCCTTACCCAGGTACCTGGTGCAATGACCACACAAACACAATTTGCCAGAACTGAGCAAGGCCATTGATATCCCTGGGAAGTCACCACAAAGACCATCCAGCCCCCTGCCAGGCACGGCACTGACTATTGCTGTACATCCTTACAAGGTCTTTCACCACCTCTATGCATCCTGGACTAACCATCTGGCTTTCATGAGGGCGTTTGAAATGATCAACCCTGTCAGTGCAGCCAGGCCTGCAAATCTCTAGAGGTGCCTGTTGGATTTCTTACATCTCCATAGATGTTCGTTAGCTGTCACCTCCAGCCACCATTTCATACCGCTCAGAATACCATCCAGAAATCCTTTCTCTGCTTTACACATCCGTGAGTAGCTTGGCATCTGCACCAGGTCATCACTGACTTGCTGCTCATAGCCTCGTCATCCTGGGCTGGCTGGAGGAGGCTGAAGAATCCCATTTGAAGGGTGCACTGCATCCTACCTTTGTTGTGCAATGCTGTTTTCTCAGGCAGTATCTAAGCTAGAGATTTTCTGGGATCTGTGCATGGCATGAAGGGAAGTCTCCTCATCACCTGGGGTTCTGTCTTTCAGTACCAAGTGTTTAAGACATAATTCTAGGCATCCAGGGCTTGCTTTCTCTTTGTGTCTCCTTTGCTGGTGCTTTCATTTACTAACACATTGAACTTCAAAGTCTATTCTTTCTCCTTTATAATTTTTATGGAAAAAATGGTCTGAACCCCATTTGCATTGCCTCCCTGAGGATACTGGCAATCCTTAATCCTATATATTAAAGAATTTCAGTTTTCCCAGCAGCCTTCTATTCTGGGACAACTCTTCCACCCTGTTTTCTCCTTGAAATTCTCTCGCATGGTTCAAAATTGCCCTTCACGGTGCCCATGACCACTGCTGCTTTCCATTATGAGCTATTTGTTTGATCATTTGTAAGCCCTTTTCCCCTGCCATCCCATCCTTTGCAGGTAATTTGTGAGGTTTGTGCTCGTGGCAGCATGCTTGTCCTCCGTGGTTGCAGCTTGGGGCCATGTGCTCTGCATCCCACCAATCTCTGTCTGCTGGGAGAGTTATTTTTTAGAGCCAAGAAGCAGCAGGGTGAAAGCAAACAAGGTGAATAACTGGGTGCTAGTTTATCTGGGGTGATTCTCGTTTCACATTGATGGGTCCATACTGCAGTGGAGGCCGTGGCTCCTGGTGACCACTACTCTTGACCTGATGGAGGAGCAGTCACCAGCCTGCCCTAAGTGCAGCACGGGATGGCACTGGGGGTACTCAGCCTGCTTGTTGCTTGTCTCTCTCCCTGCTTCCACACAGGGACCACTGCTCTTCCCCCCCACATTCCCCAGCTGTGGGAGCTGTGGGAAGCAGGTAGGGTGCTGGCTGGGCTGGCCATGCAGATCCAGGGCTTTAGCTCAGGCAGAGGCAGCATTCTCTCCTGCGAGTCATTCCCAGCGATGTGCTCGGGTAATTAGCATGTGCATAAACACTTTGTAATCTTGTGATCATGGCTTGCAGATTAGCTCTTTTGCCAGCATTGCGATTTCTTTGCCAGTTTTAGTTTTAATTGCAAATCCATTACTGCCAGCTCCCTTGCATATTGTAGCAATAGGCAAATTAAAACACTTGGACACAGTTGGGCGGGTTTCAGTTAAGAAATTAATTGTTACTGCTATCCAGTGCTTTTTAATGTGAGGGTGGCATTTGAGCTTGTTTTTGAGGGTATAATCTCCAAGACTTTCTTTTCTCCCTTCTCCTCCCCCCTCCCCAGACTGTGTTGCCCTGTCGAGCAGCTCCACAGATGGCATGAAGCAAATACTTGCCTCTTTGATCTCCTAGTCAAGAAATTTGGAAGTCGTTCTGAATTTATGAGAATCCCATCTGAAATAAATCTCTCTGTGTGCAGGGCTACACTAAGGCAGCCCAGAGCTGCGGGCACAGCTCACCTGAACCTTCCGGGGAAGGGCAGGATTAGATCCCACAAGATCATGGTGTGATGCTGCAGCGATAAAGAGAAGCTTCCTGCCTGTTGGTGAACATGCAGGAGTCTAGACAATCCACAGTTTGCCAGTCGGAGTAATTGGCTAAAGGCTTAATCCACCCTGATAATCCAGTAATGGTATTGTTGGCAGGACATTGATGGAAATATCACTCAGCAGTGCTGCCAGCTGCTGTCTCCTGTGATTGCTGCTATTCCCAGTTCCCTTTCTGCAGTCATTAGAGGAGATGGGGATTTTCCAGACTCCTGCAAAATTCTTGTCTTTGGCGTTTTTCAAAGGCTGCCCATGCTTGGCTGATGTTGCTTTTCACCATTGAATAGGTAACATTTCTCAGCAAGTCAGAATCATCACAGATCCGTTCATCCAAAATCCACTTTTTTCCCCGATGTATTTTTTTCCCTGATGTATTTTTCACATAGCTCTGCACCCTCCCAATGCTCATGTCACACAGCCTCCCATCACCCTTCCATACAGAGAGCATCTGGATTTGCAGTGGACCTGTGTCATCACTGTAAGCCACCTGCCACCTTGTCACCTCCCAACCTGGTGGCATTTTCTGAGACTTTCATGGTGACAAAAGTGGGGGGAGCTCCCCTGTTGGAGCAGGGCCAGAGGAGGCCACAGCAATGCTGGGAGGGCTGGAAGCCCTCTGCTGTGAGGCCAGGCTGAGAGAGTTGGGCTTGGTCAGCCTGGAGAGGAGAAAGGTCCAGGGAGACCTTCTGGTGACATTTCAGTGCTTCAAGAGCTGAGCAGAAAGCTGGGGACAGACTTCTTAGCAGGGCCTGTTGGGACAGGACAAGGGATGGTGGATTGAAACTAAATGAGGGAGATTTAGACTTTATATAAGTAAGATTTTTTTTTTTCCAATGAAGGTGATGAGACCCTGGCCCAGGTTGCCCAGAGAGGTAGGAGATGTCCCATCTCTGGAACCATTCCAGGCCAGGTTGTTTGGGGCTCTCATCAACCTGCTCTAGGTGCAGCTGTCCCTGCTGAGTGCAGGGTTTTAGATTAGATTAGTTTTCAGAGTCTCTTCAACCCAAACTATTCTATGGTTCTGTAAGCTGGGGTGCACAAGCTGTAGCAGCAGCAGATGCAGGGGGAGACAAGTTCCCCCTGCAGATGTGAGTCTCCCACTACTGCAGTGCTTTCAGCCTCTGTACTGCCTTTGGTGGCCTGCTGATGCGTTAGAGTATGGCTGGGCTGTCTAAAATTGCTGTGCATGAAGCCAGCTGGTAGAATCAGCTGTCCCATTATTGTTAGCTTATTCCCTTTGACTCATTCCCTCCCTTTACCTTGATAAAAGGGGTTGTTCTCAGCTGGCTTTGCAGTTGAAGGGCTCTGATCCTCCGAGCCTGTGCAGCACTAAGCACAAATGAACCCTGCCACATACTGGAGTCTCTAGGACTTAACTCATAGTCGAGTCCTGTTTGCTCACTGAAAGGCCAGTTGCTTGTTTCTAATTGCTGGCTTCGCGCATTTAGTCCAGGGACTAAGAGCCAAGAGAGTTTTTTCTTTATGTGCATCACCACTAAGTCATGCCCTGTATTGCCTGTACAGCTCCCCGGCCTTCAGTGGGGTTCTGGATGTGCAATACATTTGAGCTCAGCAAACCATTCCCCTGATGACCAAAGAAGAAACACCCTAGGAATTACTTTTCTACAGGACTGGCTGTGCTGCCAGCACAAATGCTAACCCCCTGTATATAATAATATATGTCATGTATTCCTGCAGTGAGGGTGAGGAAACTCTGGAACAGGCTGCCCAGGGAGGTTATGGATGCCCCCTCCCTGGAGGTGTTCAGGGCCAGGTTGGATGAGGCCTTGAGCATCCTGGGCTGATGGGAGGTGTCCCTGCCTGTGGCAGGGGATTGGAAATTGATGGTCTTTAAGTTCCCTTCCACCTCAAACCGTTCCATGAATCCCTGAATATATCTGAACCTATTGTGGCTGCTGAAATGCCCTGAGATGGCTGTGAAGCCTTCACACCATTTTTAAGGCAGGCTGTAATGGCTTTTTTTAAATTTGGGGTTGGTTATTTTCTGCTCAGAAAACAATGGAAGAAGCAAAGTTGTGCTGCAAACAAAACCTGAATGTGCTCTGGCTTACATGTGACATATCAAAGAGCTCTGGCTCAGTACACACCACCACCCTTCCGTCCTGCAGCAAACACCTCGGCACGGCCTGGAAACTTTGGGAAAACTGTACAGAGTGTGTTCAGCTGAATGTCACCCTTGCCATTAGCCCTGTAGCTCTGGCTCCCTGACGGTGTGGCTAACAAATCCAGCTTTAGTTGTTGGTGATGTCTGTCAGAGCAGACATCAGGTTTGAGTTCAGCTGGTAGAAAGTCAGGAGGAATAAACATGAACCTACAGTGAGATCAAAGCAGCACAGAGGTGCGCATGTGCTAATAATAATAGCTTATGAAAGCTCATATTTTCCTTCAACAACATCCTGTCATTTGTGTATTAGCTTTGAAAAAGAGGGGGAAGGGAAAAAAATCGGCGTCATTTACTCCAGAAAAGGCAAAAAAAAAAAGAGATAAAGCAGATACTTGATTGCAGCAGCTGGTGTGTGGTTTGCTGCAAGGATGGCAGCTGCAGCGTGTCCTCCAGTGCATGTGTGAGTGGAGTGTGCAGCAACTGAGCTGGCTGGGAGTGCAGGGCCATCCTTATCTGATGCTGTGTACAGTCTGTGACAGGGTGATGCAGAGAGGAGGGTGAGGGAAACATCACAGAGCCTCTAACCGCATCCACACCTGGGGCACCTCGAGATGTCTGTAAATAGTTTGTAGAGAGGGAGGTTACAGGCAGGCTGAGGCTGTCTAATGGCTCCTGGGGACCTGGGCAAGGGTGGGCAGAGAAACTCAGAATTTGAGGATGATGTTTCTGTCAGCATGGAATCACCCTGGAAATTAACACTGGGAATTCACCCCTCCCATAGTTATACCGTTACAGGTGTTCCCCATGAGCCAGGAATGTGCCCTCATGGCCAAGAAGGCCAATGGCATCCTGGAGTGCAATCAGGAGAGTGGGACCAGAAGGTTGAGGAAGGTTCTTCTCCCCCTCTACCCAAATCTGGAGAACTGTGTCCAATTCTGTGAACCCTAGTTCAAGAGAGAGAGGGAACTACTGGAGAGTCCAGTAGAAGCTGCAAAGATGCAGAGGGGCCTGAAGCAGCTCTGTGAGGAGCAAATGATGAGAGCCCTGGGGTTGAGAGCCTGGAGAAGAGCAGTCCCAGAGGGGATCTGAGCAATGCTTAGCAAGAGATAAAGACTGGGAGGCAAGAGGCTGGGGCCAGACTCTGCTCAGTGGTGCCCAGGGACAGGACAAGGGGCAAAGGGCACAAACTGGAACCCAGGAGGTTCCATCTGAACAAGAGCAGAAACTTGTTTGTTGTGAGGGTGCTGAGCCCTGGAGCAGGCTGCCCAGAGAGGTTGTGGAGTCTCCTTAGGGTTAGAGCTGGGTTCCTAGGATTCTAGATTAGAAGCAGTGCCTTGATGTATATTTGAGATTCTGAGATTCTGTGGGCTAACTTTCATAGAATCATAGAAACACTCAGGCTGGAAAAGTCCTTTAAGATCATTGAGTCCAGCCATGCAGTGTGTAGGACAAGCAGAGCACAGTCAGCACCATCCCCAAGGAGGCGTGTTTTGGCCAGCTCAGCTCAGGGTCAGACAACAGTGATTTTGCCTCCATGTGATATGACCTCTTTAGGGATCACCAGCCAGCCTCGAGACTGGGCACAGCACTGACCATTTCCTCTGTCTTCTGACCGATTGTCACTATCAGCTTGTTGATCTATTACAGTGGCTTCAACTTCCGGTGGGGTTTTGCTCTGCCAGATGAGCTGTGAGGGTTCAGGACCCAAGAAGCCACAGGAGGAGAGCTACAGGGGGTGATGCTGGCCACTGGGAAGGAGACAGTGTCTTCTGAATGTGTCTTCCACCTTGCACACTGCGGTTGCTGACACAGGGTTGTGCCTGTCGTTTTCTCTGCAAGCAGGAAAGGGTTTGGGGTTTTGGTGGAGGTGAGGAAGGCTGACAATAAAGGGGGACAAAGTGACCCACTCAGTACTGAAGATGGGCTGGCTGAGGGAGGAGAAGGTTGTTTAGAAAGAAAACCAAGAGGAGGAGGAGAAGCAGGAGGAGGTACAGGCACTGTCACACACTTTCTGTTCGGTCTGCACAGGCACAGTGTCTTTGTGCTGGCTCCTGGGCAAGGTGTGATAGTGACCATGGGGTGCTAATGACAACCAGCAGTTGCTGTGCTGAGAAGGTGTTCTTCAGGGTTGTGAGGCTGAGCCAGTGTCTATCCAAATTCTGCAGCAAACAGGGAGTCGTTAAGAAAGTGGAGCAAATAATAATGATCCATCTGTGCAATGCAGCTGAAAGGCACACTTCAAAGATAGCATAATCCTGGAAAAGCCCAAGTGTGGAGGGGAAGAGACCTGAACACAGCTCCCAGGTTTTGCTGGTAGTGTTGTAAGTAGGTCAGCAAACGGTGATATTTAAATCAACTCCTCTTTCTGGCAGCTCGTTGGGAATGTAGGTCTGGAAATGGGGAGATGTAGATTGTCTTCCCAGCTCTGCCACTCTGACAAGTCACTTCATCTCCTCATGCCTGCGGGAAGAATACACCTCTGGGCTCTGCCCAGTAATCACCCAATGTTTCCCCACCTATCTAAAGGGTTTTAGAATATGTGATTGAAAAGTGCAAAGTGTTATTAACATTGAATTAATGTCTGCCATTACAATATATAATGGAGTATTGCTGTACACACCCCATTTCCTCCCGCTCAAATGTTTGTCAGACAAGGCCAAGTGTTTACCAGCTTTTTAGCTGGCCTAAAAAGAGCCAACCAGCTGGAGCTGCTGTTGGCTAGTGGAGCTGCTGTTGGCTAGTGGAGCTGCTGTTGGCTAGTGGAGCTGCTGGGCTCCTTTGCTGGATGGGATGTTTCATGCACGGGGGCTGGAAACAGAGCAGAGCTGCTGGTGTGCAGCTGTGGCCCCATGTTTTGGCAGCAGGGTCAGAGTGCCCCCATCACCAGCCACCCTGGAGCTGCCAGTACACAAATGTGTCCCCAACTTTTGGAGCTGGGCTGGGGTTCCCCCATCACCTGCCAGCCCAGACCTGCTGGGCGCATCCTGTGTGAAGCCTGCGTGCCTGGTAGCGGAAGGCAGGATGCCTTGGCGAGGGGTACACGGTGGGGTGCAGGTGTGCCACGCTTCCTGCTGAAGGGGGGGAGCACCAAGCAGAAGTACCCAGTCAGCCTGCACAGATCACTCGAATCTCTGCCTCCTCTAAATGCATCAATTTGCTCTGTGCAAGTAACAGCTGCATGCTTGCTGACCCACAGCTGTATTTAAGGATCTAAACCTGGATTTTTCAAGGCAATGGTTGTTATGGTTGGACTTGATGTTTTTAAGGTCTTTTCCAACCAGGCAATTTTGTAACATTCCTCTTTTTCACTCATCTGCTCATTCCATCAGACAGAAATTCTCTGCCTGCCTGTTGCTCTCACCCGTCATCACTGGATTCGCATTCAAGCCCTCAGCAGCCCTACCTGGCTCACTGGCTTCTTATTATCACACCCTGCACAGACATTTCACTTCTCTGAAATCTCTTAGTACCTGGAGTGAGTTGCTGTCTAGACTGCATCGCTTCAACCCAATGTATTTGCTAATATAATATATTATCAGGGCTCACTAAAAGTAACAAACAAAGCACATTTCTTTGTTCACTCCTTAATTGTTTTTTCATTAACTTGCTTGCTGATTCATAAAATATGACACCCTCCAATGGGGTATCCAGTAACTAGTGCAAATTAGCTGGTTTCTAATGCACATAGATAAATTATAAGCCTGTCTTTACAATCTGCCTGTAGTACAAGCACCATGCTTTATCTCACCGGGAAAGAACGGGATCTGCTGCCTTCTGCACAAAGTGACAAATAGAGGCGGAGCTGGGAGTGCTGGATCCCAGGCCTGCAAACCATGTTAATCATCTCTGCTGGTGGGGAATCTGTTCCTTTTAGCTCCAAAGGTGGAATATGACATCCTTGGATACCTACCTGTATAGGATGTGGATTGGCATGGGCATGATCTGAGTACTTGGGAGCAGCTGGGAAATCTCTGAAGCTTTCGTAGAATTATTAAGGTTGAAAAAGACCTCTAAGATCGTCAAGTCCAACCATCAACTCAACACCACCATGCCAAATAAACCATGTCCCAAGGTGTCATGTCTACATGATTTTTGAATACCTCCAGAGATGGTTACCCAACCACCTCCCTGGGCAGCCTGATCCAGTGCCTGACCACTCTGTCAGTAAAAAAATGGTTCCTAATCTCCAATCTAAACCTCCTCTGGTACAACTCGAAGCCATTTCCTCTCATCCAAGTGCTTGTTATTCAGGAGAAGAGACCTCATTATCCCAGAGCTCTTCATTTTCCCCTGGTTTGTGTGATCCACTTTTGCTATTCCTCTCCAGCATCATCTCTTCCTACTTTCTGACTATTCTTGTTATTTAGGAATTATTCCCAAAATGAGCTGTGCCCTCAGATTCCCATGAAGCTTACCTCCAGGTATGTGCCCATGTGCAGGACTCCCAGAGGACCTAAGATCATCTTTTTTATGGTGATTTGCCTTTGTTCCCCTAGCATATGGATTTCTGTGGGGGAAGGTGAAATTCTCTAATCAGTCCAGAGACAGAGCTCTTCCCCCTTTCCATCCCATGTTTAATGTGCTCATCACAACGGACATCATTCTCTAAAGATAGTGTTAGGGGTTAGATAAAATTCTGAAAGTGGTTGTTGAATGTCTGCATGTTTTATTGGTTTAATCCCTTTTTCGCTTCTGCAATTAAATAATGGATGCAAGCTCTCTGAGATAAGCTTGTGCTACTAGCTGTGGCTTACACTGAGCAACCTGTCTACAGGAGAGATCTGCCTGTGGGTAAGGGCCCCAAGGAGAGAACAGCAGAGTCTGAGTTACTAAAAACTGAGGTCTTGTCTGATCCCTATGGACACTGAAGATTTATGGCCATGACCACCTTGTGTTGCTAAATTGACGGTTGCTGCCTCTCCCATGGGCAGCATTCCCACTGCCCTCACTATGCTTGGGGCTCAGGTCTGTAGCTGCTCAGGCAAGAGATGATTTCACACAGACGATGGTCTCGTCAAGCCCAGCCTAGCAGCTTGTGTGGAGAAGCACTTGTGTGTGTTTGTGTTCGTAAGTGTTGAATTTATGCAGGCAAGGTCAAGGGCTTAGCTTGGACATTGTTCTGGTTTGATCCGTAAGAGCTTTGTTGGTGGGCATCAGGGGTCTCTGCTGTGTAAGTCCTGGTGGATTTCACCAGCAGCCACTCCTCTGTCCTGAGCACACACATCTTAACATTTATGAGAAACTGAAGGACATTCAGCTGATCAGTTCCCTGTAGGATGCAGCAGTTCAAATGATGTGTTCACAGCGGTCTGGATTCCAAAAATGTGTATTTTTGGCAGAATGAAGTGTGCACTTTTTTCCTCAGCCTCTTTCAGTGGAATTGATTCAACAGAGGTCAGGGTGATGAAGGGTTCATGTCATTGGTTATTTACCTCAGTACTACACCATTACTTTAACTGACTTTACCTCAAAGCCATCAAACTTCCTTTTCTTTGCTAAATTAGCTATGAACTCTCCACATGCCCAACACCTCCAGCTCTGACAGATGTGGAAAAATCCTGTCCCAAGTGCCATTATTGTTTTCTTTATCCCAGTCTTTCCCAGGTGATATCCCTGGTGCACCTCAGCACTGCAGCAGGCCAAGGCTCTTCCAGATTTTGCAAACTGGCCCTTGTAGACTTTATCTACAGACCATGAAAGCTAAATCCCAGTGCTGCAGACATTTTAGGCCCTCCGTGGTATCACAAGGGGGATCTTGCATGTTTTGAGTTTGAAAATCCCAAGCATGAATGATGTGGTCTGGGAGCTGGCAGGGGATAGGCTGTGTTCTCCAGATTCACCAGGAGCTGTGCTGTAAGTGTCGGGCAGTGAGATCATCAAACTGAGTGAAACCTTGCTTGAGAAGTTTGGGGGTACCTTTACTCCCCAGTGGGCCTCTGTCTACATTTCAAGAGGAATTTTTCTCGCTTGATCCATCACGGACTTCTGTCATTTCTGTCAGTACTGTGCTTCCACAGTAAAAGAGAATTAGTTCTGGTTAATTAGCTCACAAATCTATAATCTCTAAAGCATGAAGGAAAAGTACAGGAAAAAAAAAAAATCCAAGCCCTGGTGTCCTGCTGTTGGAGCCAACCAGCCCATGGTGCAGTAAAGGGCCGCAGAGCGACTGTGGACGGCGTCATTCAAAAATTCCCTTTCATCTTCATCTCCTTCTCCTCGAATTTCTGCATTTAATTGTTCAAATCCTGGGCTGTGCTTGGCTTCCTACACTTACGGTTTGCTGCGTGTGTAATGCTATCCAGGGTTCATTGCTGATGACCAGATTAGGGGAAAGAAAATGAATTATGCTTATTTCTGTGCTTTAGGTGTTTTTTCATGTGTACTGCCCTATGCAAAGCAAGGAATATGATTCTTTAATGTTTTCTTTAGATCCTAACTCTAATCCAGCCTCCCCAGCTCCACCTGAGTTACATGTGAATACAATTTTCTTCACAAGTTTTCTACGTGGTTGAAAGTAAAGGCTCTTGCCATCACTATTTTTTCTGTCCATTCAGTTTTCTTCCTCTCTCTTGGTGCTGGGAGTAATTGTGATGCTGAATTTTTATGCTGGGTAAGTTTTTGTGACCTTCAGAAATGGGTTTCAAAGGCCATCACACAGCTCCTTGAAGAAGACAACTGTGTTCTCTGCTTGTCCTGTCTAGATTCAGGACAACAACTCTAAGGCAAAATACTTTAACTGCAGATACCAAGAGTTTTAAAGTCCTCAAGCAAACCTGCATTTAAAAGGAAGAGGTGCTAAATTCAACATTCATAATTGATGTATAATTTGAAATAATAGCTTTACAGGAGTGTCTGTGCAGAATTTGACCTATATATTCCTTAGAACGGGTGACCGTGTGGAGCAAGGAGTGAGCTTGGCCCAGCTTGACCTTCAGATTCCAGAGGAAGGTTGCATGACTGACATTAAGACAACAGCCATTTAATTTTAGTCTTGGAATTGCATCATGAAATCGCAGGCAGATAACCATGGAACCCAATGTGGGCATTCTTTGGAACGGGTTAGGGATGCTCATCCAGCTAAATTAAAAAAGAGTAATTTTTTTTCTTTTGGAGAGTGCCTGTAAATGTGTATCTCCTTTTACCCACTTCCCTTTGTGAAGGGCACCTCTTCTGCTGCTGAAGAGAATTTCCCATGTACCCTTGGCTCATACTGTTGCCAGGTGGCGATGATCCTGCTTCTTCAAAATACCTCTACATCAAATTATCCCAATCCCACAAACCACTCTGTATTATTGTATTGATGTTCTACTTGGCGGAGAGGCCTCTAAGTTGTTAGAGGCTAAAGTGGAGGTAGATGCCTTTTATGTCTTCCAGCATTCCCAGAAAATCTAGTGATGATGTGGGATTTCCCCAGATCAGAGGAAGGGAAAGATACACCCTCCCCTTCCTGCTGGGGGAAGATACAGGGGAGGGTGGCAGTGGGTGTCTTACTGGGGCAGAGGACTGTGTCTCCAGCTCATCCTCCAGCTGAGCCTCACTCCCTGGTCACATCCCCATCCGTCCTCTCCATTTAGCCATTCCCTGCATGGTGACAGCAGGTAGATCACACATGAAGGGAGGAGGTGCAGCAGCATTGTGGTGCTTATGAAACAGAGAATTAATCCAGTGACACTAGTGTCCCAGGTACCAAACCGCCAGGGAAGCCCATGGGGCTGTTCCCTAAGGACAGTAGCATCCTCAGGTAATACGCTGGCGTTCTCCTGTTGCCCTGCCTTATAGTGTAGCATATTTTGTTTATCAGCTGTTTCAATCTACGAGTCTCATGCACGTGGCATGTCCTGACTTCCACAGGCAGCAGGAGCGGCTGTGGGGTTCGTACCTTGGGCTGCAGGATGCAGTGTGCTCGGTGCAGTGATTCACCAGCTTGCATCGTTCTGCCTGGTGGTGCCTTTGGTTAAGACTTGACATGTTCTGTGAGTATCAGATCAAGAGAGAGCAGACAAGGAGCAAAATGCTGCTACTCTGATGTATTTTTTAAGCCCCTGTTTCTTAAGTGATGAGCAGAGCATGCTGGGAGCTGCTCAGTCTTAGTCTCTGCTCTTCTGCTGCCTTAAACAGCAGCTTCACAGGAATTTCGATTTTCCCTTGCAAAGAGAAAGGGTGAAATCCAGGCAAGGAGGGGAAGTCAGCTCTACTGAGCACAAGTGCAGTGTTTTCCTCAAGTTCTGGGGCCACCACCAGCTGTGGAGATCCACACTAATGCTGGATCACCCCAAAACACACCTGAGGAGAGGGAGGGGAGAAGCTTGAGCTGCTGTAATCACAGGTGGGAGTGGAAATGTGTGGAAATGATCCACCAGCAAGTAGTGGGACACTCCTTGGATACAGCAGGAATAACTCTTGTGCCTTCCTGGCAAGTCCATGGCCTTGCATAGGACTTTCCTTTTCAGTCCAGCTCACAGCCTCAGCAACACGTTTGGATACATCCTTACATACAAATCTGTTCCTGTGTTTCATTTCCAAGCCAGCACGCAGGGATTTACTCGTGAGTCATGGGTGAGCTGGCAGGGTATGATGCTCATTACTCACAGGGAGGTACTTGGAGCTGTGGCAAGGGCCGAGTGTATCCCAGATCCATCCTGTCCCTGGATGCTGGGCATTGCTGCCTGGAGCTCATGATGCAGGAGCTAAGACTGGGAATTCATCTTATGTGTCCTGATTTTTTACTTCACTTCTGTTGAGGTAAACTAAGCCCTCAACCATGCCATAGAGTGCAAGCCAACAATAAAAGTCTCATTTCTGCATCTTTTGCCTTCTGATGTTGTTTGTGAAGGGAGGTAACAAGTGGTATTGGACAGCCACAAACTCTCTTTTAAATGAGGATTACCTTACTTACAAAGAATGCAGGCAAGCTAGATGCAGTGGTGCAACTTTCTGAAGAAAAGAATAAGCAGCCAGTGCTGATGAGAGTATCTGGTCATTGGCAAATGGATCCATCTTTTCTTCCCTCAGTCTACTCTTCTGTTTAAAGCATCTGCTAAAAAAAGGGAGTGATAGAATGAACTGTCTGGGTGGTACAGAGGGGGTTTAGAACCTTGATTTTGCTTCCCATTCTTTAGCCAATGTGTAGAGCAAAGAAAATGCTCTCATAGCATGGGAAGGCAGGAGCAGAGATGGGGAATTAGGTTCTTGGGCCCTAGAGCCTGAAATACCCAGCGTACAAAATCTCATGCAGTGGGTTGGGTGGTAAACGAGTGATAATTGAAGCAGAGAGACTGAATTTAGGAAGAGAGCAGAACAAATTAATGTGTGGTCCTGCAGGGTGATTATTCCTGTGCCTGAGAATGCCTGGGCTCATCGTATCGCAGAGATGTGCAGAGGGAGGGAGGTGAAGGATTAAATTCTTCTGTTCAGAATACAGTCTAGACCAAGCCCAGCCAGACCAGAAATACAACATGGCATGGAAATCAAAACACAGGCTCCTGTTTCGCTAATGGTGCACAGGATGCAGTGGGGCCAGGGTGAGGTTTCTTTGCCTGTGGTCAAGAATTTGAACTTTCTTCTTTCTGCCGCGCACTATTGTCAGGCAGGCATGGGGCAGGGTAGGGGAAGGTTTCAAACGAAGCAGGACTCTGTGCATGCAGAAGATGCTTGTTTGCAAATACAGTGATGTGAATTCAAACCCCTTGTGGTTTACCATGGAAAATACAGGAAGAGTGTTTCACCTGAGCTTCACTACACACAGAGTGCAGGCAGAGGAACCCGCGTGCAGCTCGAGCAGTGAAGAATTTTGGATGTGGAGCTAAAATTAGCTTCCTTCGTGTGTGCGTGTGTAGACCAATGCAGATAAATACACACACATGCTGCTGCAGGGTGATTTCCTCCTACTGGTTTTGTTTGCAGAGCGGTTGGGTGGGGAATGAGCAGCAACCTTTGGAGCACTGGGTGAGTGGAGCTCCAACCCCTCTAGCCTTGGAAGGAAGGTTCTGCAGGGCAGGAGCTCACTAGGGTGCTGGAAGAGGGTCAGCAGACATGGAGATCATAGAATCAGAATGCATTGCATTGGAAGGAACTTGAAAATGTCATCTAGTTTAACTCCCAGACGATGTTAGTCATGTTTTGTACAAACCTAAACAAACATCCTCTTTAAATCTCTTTGTAAGTCTTTAATTTAGAAGTGCTTTCCCAGGAATAAGGCCTGAAAATCTTCCTCGCTTTGGCTCATGCAAGACCTATGCACTTGATCATCCCACAAGGATGACAGGCTCTCCCCAGCTTGGTGGTGACAGAGGAATGGTAGGGAATGGCCATTCTACTGGAGCTAAGCGAGCTGGGAAAAGTTACTTGTGCTCAGGACTCATCTAGGCTGGCTCTGCTCTGCTGCCAAACATGTGAGGACCAAAATACAGGGAGTACAGCCCAAAATACAATGAGGCTACAAGTCCATCCTGTCTCATCTCATAGCAGCATAGTTAGAGATGCTGCTTGTTTTCCAGTGACTTGTGCCTGTGAAGGAAAGGACAGGATGCAAGTCTCAGTGCTGATACTGTTACCAGAAAGTCAGAGAGTATGACTGACCAGAAGTTAAGTGCATCAACTGGAATGGAAAGTCTGCCTTGGAACTGGGAAAAAAGAAATTTCCCAGAACAGACTCTATGCAAAGGCCACTTGGACGTATTCATCATTGTGCACTGATGGGGTGGGTGAGAGAATTGCCCTTCACACTCATGACTGCTTTCACTTTCGATTCCTCCTGCAGTGGTGAAGGTTTACAGTCTGTAACTCAGCCCCTGTGGGTTTCACAGGTCAGTCCACCTGCACTGCAGGAAGCAGGTTTCATGTGTAGGTTCTCATTCTCATTTACTGCTGGTGGCCTTTATTGGTGCAGAGAACCACAACTAGCTGAATTTAGAAAACATCAGCTGCTATTGGGAGGACCAAGATTTGTGTGAAAATTGTGTGATAATTTTTCACAGAGCAACATTTTTGTGAGGATTTGGCTTGAATGTACAATTTAGCAAAAAAAAAAAAAATCTAGGTTTGAGTTAGGATAAGGCATGCGTTAGGGTGAAGGTTTGGGGCTGGTGGAGTCCTCTGAGCCTGGGGACCAGGACAGCATGCTCACGTTAGGGTTCCTAAAAGACAGTGGATAGGAAAGTAGAATTTTAGGATTAAGATTTGGCTGAGAAAAGACATGAGGTAGCATAGCTGCTTCTGCTCCCGTGATACATTATCTAGTTGATGCTTTACCTTAGAGCTTTACCTGCTACCTTGAGCCTTGGTCATTATTGCCTTGCTGGCCACAGTTGGAAGTGTGGCCCAGGGGTACTCTGCAGCTCTCAGATTGCTTTATTGCTCTCCTCTGTTGTGTGCTCTCAGTGGTTTCCTCTGGTTCAAGCCTAGTCCTATACTCAATGTCAGCTCAGGCCCAGGAACATTTCCCAGTTACCAAACCAAATATAATGGCCCCAGCTGTGGTGGCACATTCAGAGTCCACCACATAATCTACTCAACTCACCTCTAGACCTGCCCTCAACCTCAGCGCTTTCAATGCTCTGGTGACTCCTGGTGACCCCAGATTTCAAAGGAATCACAGATTGAGGGTAGATTTAGACTAGATAAAAAGAAGACATTTTTTCCACTGAGGGTGGTGAGACACTGACCCAGGCTGCCCAGAGAATTGCTAGATGCCCCATTCCTGGAACCATTGCAGGTTTGGGGCTCTGAGCAACCTGCTCTAGTTGCAGATGTCTCTGGTGATTGCAGAGGGGTTGGACTAGCTGACCTTTAAAGGTCCTTTCCAACCCAAAGCATTCTGTGATTCTGTGATTCGCTTAACATAAGCTTCCAATCTTGGTGTTTTTACCCAAATCCTTTGCAATCCTAGCCCTTCAGCTTCTTCTGATAAAGCCATCATTCTGGACCTTCCCAGACTCATACAGCCATCACCAATCTCAAAAGAAAATGGTCTCAAAAGAGCTCTGTGTACTCTGCTCCAACTTTGCTCATCAGATTGCACTGAGCCTTCTCATGACCTGACTTCATCCTGGCCTGGATTATAATCCTGCTACCTTCTCCATTCACACCACCATTGCTTTCCCCATGTCAAATACCCTAACCAAAACTCACCTGAACCAGAAAGATGCATGCTATAGTCAACCTGCCTTAAGGCAGGATTCAGGTGGAGCAGCTGGAATGATTTATTTTTTGGTAGAAACTACACTAAAATCAAGAATCTCATGAGATGGGACTAGAAGGGTTGGCTCTGGGGTTAGTATCATTCTCCAAGTTCAGGCTGTGTTGTGGTTGAGACTCGTGTCTCACAGCAGCCGTAAGATAGGGGAAAAATGGGTGAGTGCTGCTGGCATGGAGTGTCACCTGTGCAGCTTCTCTGAATGAGGGGACCCTTCTGTCCCAGATTTCCCTGCTTGATGTCACAGGGTCAAATAAAAATTGGTACTGTGGGTGCATGGTCTGACAAATGTCTTCTTTGGAAAAAACAAGCTTCAGGGAAGGGTATCTGTGTCACCACTGTGAGGTGACTGGGCTAGGACAGTTTCCTTAATCAACTTCCTGTAAATAAGGTGCTTTGATGTACTTCAAGTGCAGCAGTGGCAAAAGGATCTATTTCTGAGGAAATTCATCTGAATTCCAGCAAAGGTACAGATGCTTTCACTGAGAAGGTGCTGTATCCAATAATAGCCCTCAAGTTCACAAACAAGTCTTTGATCTCTCCTGTTTCATGACTCCACAGCACTTCTGAAAGGCAGCAGAGTCTTCAGCCCCCACACAAGAATGCAGCAGCTTTTTTTCTTTTCTCCTGCTTACAGCAAACACAGACAGGGAGGGGGCAGGTTCTGGGGGTGTGATGTGAGGGAATGACCTTCCCTTCCTTGCAGCTTGGTGACAAGGGCTTGAGAAATAGGAATGGAATAGAATGGAATGGATAGGATTGAATCATTTTGATTGGAAAAGACCTTTAATATCCTCCAGTCCAAGTATTCTCTAACTCTACCAGGTTTGGTGCTAAACCACGTCCCTCAGCATCACATCTCTGCATCTTTTGAACACCTCCAAGGATGGTGACTCCACCACCTCCCTGGGCAGCCTGATCCAGTGTTTGAGAACCCTTTCAGGGAAGAACTTTCTTCTGATGTCCAACCTAACCTTCCCTCGTGCAACTTGAGGCCACTTCCTCTTGTCCTACCACTTGTTACTAGGGAGAAGAGACCAACCCCCCACCTGGATCCAGCTGTCTTTCAGGGAGTGGTAGAGAACCAGAAGGTCTCCCCTCAGCCTCCTTTTCTTCAGGCTGAATACCGCCAGGTCCCTCAGCTGCTCCTCATCAGCCCTGTTCTCCAAACCCTTCCCCAGCTTTGTTGTCCTTCTCTGGATGCACTCCAGCACCTCAATGTCCTTCTTGTAGTCAGAGGCCCAAGTACTCAAGGTGCAGCCTCAAGAAGCTGAGTACAGAGGACAAAGCCTGTGCTGGTCCTGCTGGGCACACTCTCTCTGGTACCAATGCTGTTGGCCTTCTCCAGGCCTGGACGCATGCTGACTGACGTTCAGCCAGCTGTCGATCAGCACCTCCAGGTCTCGATTCTGGCTGGTGACATCTGCTCCTGTTCTGCGTGTGGGATTTATGTAACCAACAGTTCCAAAACTGTCAGAAGAAGAGAAGCCCCAGGCTGTTTGCATGTTTGATGCAAAGAAACTCAAGGCCAAGCCCCCTGCCAGGCATCATGTCCCCATGCTGCAGACCCCCCCCCACCCCAATCAAAGCTGCATGAGGATGCTCCATTTCTAAACCAGTGTTGATGGCAGTCACCAGGACACTGGGTGGAGATTGCCCATCTGCACACCTCTGCTGGGAGCTGCACACCTCTGCAAGCACGTCCTGTCTGTTTTGATGCATTGCATCTGAAGGGGAGGAGGCTCAGCTTCAAACCCAGCCCCGCTGTGCCCATGGCCACAGGAGAATAAAGCCACAGACCCAGCAGTTAGTTCAGAGAAAGCAGTCACAGGTTTTTCCCTTGATTTCCATTCAGACTTCCAAAGGGATTTCTTTTTTCTTTCTGCCCCTTCCCTCTGTTTCATAAAGCACTACTTACACCTACTTTCAGCTATAAATAAGGAATAATCATGTGTTTAACACTTATTAAAATTCTTTTTAAATGTATATGCAAAGGAGGAGCTGCCACAGGCTCCTGGCAGGTTGCCTCTGGAGCCCTTTGTTCTGCACAGATTCTAGAGCACCGATGGGGCAGATAAATTTGTCTTCAGTGCCATAGTCTTGTCTTTGCTCTGAATCTTTGTTGTAACTACTGGAAGGTGTAGGTTGAGAAATGCTGGTTTGATTAGCTGGCCTTGTGGTTGGTCCCTTTTCATGCCAAATTCATTTAAGTGTTCCAGACATGGCATACACCCATGGAATCCACAAATATATCTCTCCCCAGTGCGTCATAATTCCTGGGGTAGTAAGTGATGAATCATCAGGATCTAACGTGGAGATAAGCTAATTAGCATTAATCATAGCTCCTGCCTGAGGTGGGAAAATGCTAGGTGAGCAGTCTGAGTTATTTAATTATTTTCTTTTCATTTCTTTCGATTTTACAAATCAGGCTCTTCAAAGCTCCTGAGCTCATGGGCTGGCAGACTTCAGTGCCATGCAAAATTCAACAGAGTGTTTTCGCGTCCCTCCATCTGCCATCCCGCCCTGATCTCACATCTGGCATCACCTGGGAGGCCACAGATTGTGGCTGGGTCGCATTGTGGTGTGGGATGGCTGCTGGACTTAGGAGTTTCTCCCTGCAAGAAATCTGATTGCAGCCCCCTCATGTTAAAATCATGACGTGACTCTAAACTTAGCGAGGTACCGTGGGAGAGAGGTCACATCACTTGCTCCCTACAGCTACCTGAAAAGAGGCTGTATGAGGCAAGGGCTGGTCTCTTCTCCCAGGTAACAAGGGATAGAATGAGAGGAAATGTCCTTAGGGTGCACCAGGGGAGGTAATGAAAGAGTAGTCAGGCACTGAAACAGGCTGCCCAGGGAGGTGGTAGAGTCACCATCCCTGGAGGTGTTCAAGAAATGTGTGGCCATGGTACTCTGGGACATGGTTTAATGGCCACGGTGGTGTTCGGTTGATGGCTGGACTCGGTGATCTTAGAGGCCTTTTCCAACCTTAGTGATTCTGTGATAGAGTGATGATGAAAAGTGTTTCCCTGATGTAGAGATACCAGACTGTGTTCCCTTCTTTCTGATGTGGGGACTCTTTTTGTGGAAGTTAAACGATGTTCCCATGTTTTTCTTCTAGTAGGGCACCTTCTAGCAAAAGATCCCAAGCCACAGGGAAGACTGTGAATGCTTCCTTCCATGCCCTGCCTGGGTGCCAGCTGTCTTGCCCTGGCCAGGCGAGGCTGTTGCAATCCGCAATCTGTGGTGCAGAAGCACGAGGAATTCAGGAATTCAGGAATGGCAGAACACCACCATCCAACACCACCCCAGGGTTGTTTATGACAAATTCCTTCATGTATTGGCCTCCTCAGTGTGCCTCTAGATGCCTACATGTAGTGGCTTTGGTGGGGTCTCCTTTCCTGTGTTCTCTGCAGGAGCAGGAACCCTGGTGCAAAGGGAACTCAGCCTTTAGCATGAAGATTGCAGTGAGACCCAAACCCTGTGAGGTTCTTGTCTGTGAGCTCAAGAATCCTGCACAGGCCCTGTGGTTCTCTTTGTGTCCAACATGTGTCTTTGCATTGCAGGCAGAACTGAGGTTGTCTTTCCTAGAAGCTGCTGGAGATCTGCCACTGGAAATGCCTTTCTTTGCTCTGGATTTTGCCATGATCCCATAACTCATAACTGCTCCAACTCTTCCCTCATGGTGGAACCTGCCTTTCCCTTCTCATCTATGGCACAAGGGCCTTGTAGAGAAACCATCCAGGCGTTCAGAGCAGTGTTGTGCTCCGTGGACTGTTGGTGTAGGTCAGGGAGTTTGACCTCTTGAGTTTGTTCATGTGTAGCATAATTCTCCCTTTTCACAGAAATACTCTGCCATAGCTCTGCACTGAGCTGGGAAAGGAAATAAAAACCAAAAACAAACAGCCCAGGAGCACAAAGCTGCTGCTTTCCCATGGTGAGTAACACCTGGGCCAACTTGAGAAGGGTTGTAACCACCAGCAGATGTCATTGCAGCCAGCACAGCCTAGGACTCGTTGGGTGAGAGCAGAGGCACTGCAGGTGTTCATTGAGATAATACCTGGTGGAGAGTAGGAATAAAAAAATACATCAGGTAATCTCTAGTTGCCAGGTAGCTCATTCTTAGATCGCTGGTAACTAGTTTAAAGTAGGTAGAGTAGATAGGAGGGATTAAATCCTGCACTACAATTTGTTTTCTTATGAATAATTATGATTTATTAGTCCCAAGTACAAATTAGAGTAATTTAATTTTTTTTTTTTTAAAGAAAAAGGAGCAGGCAAGTGGATTGTGTTTAATGGGGATGGTTTGGGCCTAATAGCCCCAACAAGCCTGAGGATTAGTGCGGAGGGCTGGAGAGGCAGTAAGATTGGGGCTCTTTAGGGATATAAGGAAACTTTTTCTCCTCCCCACCCCGGGAGCTTGTGGGCTGTTCCTCGATCACACTCTGTGCTCGGTGCTCTGGTGCTCCCTCCCATGCTGTCCCCTCTGAGGTGAGTGAGGGGCTTGTGGGGGCCTCAGGGATGTGCCAGGAGCTGGCTGTTGATTAGAGGAGTGACTCGGTGCTGGTACATGTTATCTTGGCGTTCATCCTTTATTTTCTCCTTGTGTCTCCAGGACCTGGTAGTTTGTGTTGCAGTTGTGTTACTGTTGGTGGAACCTCAGCAGTAGTAAATCACTCTCTGGCTGCACCATTCCCAGAGCCTGACCAAGTCTGTGGGCTGTGCCCAACCCCTGCAACCCAAAATCTGCCTGGGTACCATCTTCTCCCATGCCATGCTGCTGGAAACAGGCCACTGAGACCATGCCTTTGTGTCACCTCCTGATATGACAGGGTCAGAGTTAGTGTTGTGCTGGAGTTGTGCTGCTGGGGGTCACCATGCCTTGTCCTTAAGCACCTTGCCAGGTGATTTGTTGCCATTTTCTCGTCGGTTCCAAATAATTCCAGGCTTCCTTGTTGCAGACACCTTACAGACACACTGTGCAGCAGCTCTGGGATGGCTGAGGGGGACAGAAGCTGCACCACTGCATGTTTTCTGTTGGCATGGTAAATGTGGTCCCCAGCACACTGCAGTGCTGCAGACACATGGAAACCAGCCCACTGAACTGTTCAGTTGAGAACCTCAGTGCCAGCATCACAGCTTCTGCAGCACGTAGATGACAGTGGGTAAGACCTCACTGCACAAAATGTCTGGCAGTGTCCCTCAGCTCCTGCTGGAGTGGAGCACAGTGTGTGAGGCATGCATGGCAGCGCATCAAGGCGTTTGCTGTGCTCTGTGTTCCTGCTCTTGCTAACCAATTTCTGGTCCTCCTAAATGTTTTTGCTAATGTTTGTAGAGAGCCAGACAATGCTCTTGTTGGAATTAGTGGGAAAATTCACTATCATAAAGACAAAATTAGGAAAAAATACTCGATAACCTCTATTCCTCAGTAACTTACCCTCTCTTCTGCTGGCCTTGGTAAGTTAGATACTGGTTGGGCTCAATGATCTTAAGGTTTTTTTTATGTGATTCTGAGTCTGTGGTTTTATGATTCTGTGATTTTGTGATGCTCTAATTCTGTGACTCTATGATTCTTTCATTCTGCAATTCTGTGATGCTCTCTCGGGGGTCACCAGGGAGAGAAATGCCACTGAGCTGATTGTGGGAGCTTGGTTGGTAACTGGCAGCTGTTATTACACTCTCGTATATGGTGTATGAAAATATCTTCTATAAAATCTCCTATACTGAAGATCAGAACCAGCAGTGAGCCTGCTGAGCTCAATCTTTCTCAGATGCAGGAGATAAGAGGGCTCCACCCTGAGAAGCCACAGTTGGGTGAAGAAGTGCAATTCCTGGTCTGAGCACAGCCCAGTATGAACACGAAGCAGACACACCGAGGCAGATGGGTCAAAGATAAGTGAGATCAGCTAAAGGCAGCACTTTATGGGCTGTGCTACCAGCTCCTCATAACACAACAAACAAGTGTTTGTCTTGTGGCGGGCTCTAGGCGAGTGGTGAGGCTCCTGCAAGAGCCCTGAGTACCAGAGATAGAATCAGAGAATCATAGAGTCAGTCATAGAATCATAGAATGGTGTGGGTTAGAAGGGACCCCCAAAGGTCCTGTCCAACCCCTCTGCAGTCAGCAGGGACATCCTCAACTAGATCAGGCTGCCCAGAGCCCTCTCCAGCCTCACCTCAAATATACAGGCAGGGGGCCTGTAACAGCGTGAGAGCTGAAATTCCCCCACACCGACAATAACCAGGCTGGCTCACTCTGGAAGCAAATGAAAGCTGTATGTACAAGCAAATCTACAATGTGTGCAAATATACACTATTCACAACATTTACGAATATGTACAATCAACAGAAAAAGGACAACCAAGCTCCCTTTGCTTCCCCCGAGGGGCCTATTCCCCAAGAGGTCTCCCCCTCAACCAGAAGGACTCCCCCCAGACTCCCTTGGCAGAAGGCAGAGAGTTAAAAGCAGAGAGGCTGTTAGCTTGTCAAGGTCAGTGTGTTATCTTCAGTCAGAAAAGAAGAAGAAGCAGCTTGCCCAGCAAGCAAGCCAAGTCAGACTCAGACTGCCCCAACTTTGTTTTGAGTAGTGGTTCTTAAACATTTCTATCTCTCCAATGGAAGTGTTTAGAATAATCATTATTTTGCTTTCTTATACCCAATAGTGACTTATTTGCATTATTTTGCTTTCTCTGCTTGAGCTTTGAGAAGAAAAATTAAAAAGACAGTTTTAAACTATCATAGGGCCTCAACCACCTCCATGAGCAACCTGTTCCAGTGTTCCACCATCCTCATAGTAAAGAACCTGTTCCTCACATCTAATCTAAATCTGCTCTGCTCTAGTTTGAAGCCATTGCCCCTGGTTCTGTCACTGCAGGCCTTTAGGAACAGTCCCTCTGCAGCCTTCTTGTAGCCCCTTCAGGTACTGGCAGGCTGCTATTAGGTCTCCCCAGAGCCTTCTCTTCTCCAGGCCGAACACCCCCATTTCCCTCAGCCTGTTCTCAGAGCAGAGGTGCTCCAACCCCTTCTCTGGACCCTGTCCATCAGCTCCATGTCCTCCTTATAGTGAGGGCTCCAGACTGGTACACATTGCTCCAGGTGAGGTCTCCCCAGAGCAGAGCAGAGGGGCAGGATCGCCTCTCTCGATCTCTGGCCACTCCTTTTGATGCAGCCCAGGCTGTCATTGCCCTTCTGTCCTGCAAGCTCACACTGCCTCCTCCTGTCCAGATTCCCATCCACCAGCACTCCCAAGTCCTTTTCCTCAGGGCTGCTTTCTATCACCTCCTCCCTCAGGCTGTATTGATAGTGAGGATTGTTCTGGCCCAGGTTCACGACCCTGTACGTGTTGTTGAACTTCATGAGGATCACCTGGGCCAGCTCTTCAGCTTGTCCAGGTCCCTCTGGATGCCATCCTGTCCCTCTGGCACATCAACAGCACCACACGGCTTGGCACCATCTGCGCTTGCTGATAGTGCCTTGATCCTGCTCTCTGTATCATTGGTAAAAATATTAAACAGCACAGGTCCCAGTAGGGACCCCTGAGGAACACCACTGTCACTGCTCTCCATCTGGACTTCAAGCCATTGAGCACCACCCTCTGGATGTGACCATCCAGCCAATTCCTTATCTGCTGAACAGTCCACCCGGCAAATCCACATCTCTCCAACTTGGCCAGCAGGATGTTGTGGGGACTGTGTCAGAGGCCTTGCAGAAGCCCAGATAGATCACGTCCAGAGGGTCACCCCTTTTCTACTGACATAGAAAGCCACAAGGTTGGTCAGGCAGAAGTTGCCCCTGTTAAAGCTGTGCTGGGTGTCTTGAATCACCTCCCTGTCCTTCTTGTGGTGGAGTGCTGTGGTCTCTGCTCAGCACACAGATTCTCCAAGACCCAGCAGCTGGGAACTGGGATCAAGTGGTTCTGCTCTGGATGCAGAGCCAAGAAGGTTGCAGGAAGGTTGCAGCTGCTGGGCCGGCACAGGCAGCGTGGCTGGGAAGTGGGGTTCTGAAATGAGTAGGTTTGAGTTGAAGAAGAGGTGCTGAAACACTGCAGACCTCAACAGGCTAAAATTTCCTGTGGTTTAAGAGTGATTTTCTTCTGTGCTTCTTCCATGCATGGTGTTGCAGAATCAGCTGTCAACACCAGAGGTAACGACATGTCCCTGCCTTAGGTGAGACACGGCAGTGGGAAAACACTCCCTGAGAATGTGGATGGAATCTTGTTTTCTGCCCTATACATCAAACATCTAAGTTGTTACACTTCTGATAAAGCTGTTTGGAGGTGCAGTGTGACATGTCCTTGCAGGTGCCAATGCAGGAAATACAAGTGCAGGAATGTGTGCAGGGGAGGGCAACAAAGCTGGTGAGGGGTCTAGAGCACAAGTGTGGTGAGGAACAGCTGAGGGAGCTGGGGTTGAGGGAGACAAGGAGGCTCACTCTCTACAGCTTGCTAAGAGGAGGCTGTTGCCAGGTGGGGGTTGCTCTCTTCTCCCAGGGAACAAGTGATAGGACAAGAGGAAGTGGCCTCAGGTTGTGCCAGAGGAGGTTTAGTTTGGACACGAGGAACAATTTCTTCCCCGAAAGGGCTGTCCAGGCCTGGCCCAGGCTGCGCAGGGCAGTGGTGGAGTCCCCATCCCTGGAGTGGTTTCAAAGCCCTGGAGATGTGGTGCTGAGGGCCATGGGTTAGTGGCCAGTTAAGGGTTGGACTGGATGATCTTAGAGGTCTCTTCCAATCAGAATGGGTGTGTGATTCTATGACCTGAGCTCACAGGTAGCTTGTTCTGCTCCAGACACTCTACTAGGGACTTAGGCACTCACCTGTTCTGAGGTGAGTTTTCTTCTAAATCCCATCGATTGTGTCTTGGTTGCATTTGGGGATTGATTCCTTCAGAAAGCCCCAGAAATCTGTTCTGAAATGGAGGAGAGAGCCAGGGGAAAAAAATACAAATTTAGTTAGTTAGTTAGTTAGTTAGTTAGTTAGTTAGTTAGTTAGTTAATTAGTTATAAAAGATTTTTTTAAAAGAAGAAATTGCTTTCTCTGTGTAGCACCTCAGTTAAAACCAAGAGTGGTGTAAAAAAACCCGTAATCCTGTATAATCTGTATGGGTTTTACCTTTTGCAGTAAGGAAAAATGTAAATGCTACCCCACTGAAAATAGTGGTTTAATTGGATTTTTTTTCAGCCAGTGTACAATCCACTGGTTATGATGAGTACTTTTACTTTAAAAATTAAATTTCTGCAGAGGATTTGACCATAATGTCCTGAAACAAGGATTTTTTTTTTTTTTTTTGCCTCTGAATCATTGTCCTGATAACAAGAAAGGTTTTCATTCCCGGCTTTTCAGAAAGCAAATGTGGGACATGTGGACTTCCAGCTCAGGCCCTAAGTAATACCTAGACTGAAAAACTCCACTGCAGGCATGTGGAGGTTGTGTGCATGTAGATGGATTTTTTTTGCTTTCATTGATATTCTGTATAACCTCAGTTTCATCACTCAGCAAATGGAGCTGCCATTTTTTGTAGCAGATCAGAGGGCCCTGCAAGGAAGTTAAAAAAAAATTAGTAATCTGTGCTCTAAAATGACCTACAGTGAAATAGCTGCTCCCTTGGAGTGGGTTAGGTTAGTTAATTGTCTGGTTAGGGAAAGAGAACCTCTGCCAGAAGCTTGATAAATTGCTGGTACCCTGGATGATCATCTGTCCTTCCTTCTCCAACTCCTTTTCCATCTAAGTGGGTGAAAATGCTGCTGGGGTGAATCAGTTTGTACTCCATGGCAACAGTAGACTCAGAACAGGACTCAAACCAGCAAGTTCAGCAAATGCCCTGACAGAAACTCCAATTTTTTTCTCATGTCAAAGAGAGTTGGAGCCCCCCACATTGTCCTGAGGTAACCCTGTAGGGAGCTCAGCAACCACCCTCCACCTCTCACCAAATTTCCCCAAAACAACCTAAAGGAAAACAGTCACCAGCCCTTGAGGACACCACTGGTGGCACCACCATCCTGTGTAACGTCATCACTGGGGTCTCACAGTGCAGGCAAGTCCAGGCAGATCCTGCAGAGAGCTTTGCACCAGTGTGGTACTGGAGTGTGCTGGGACACAGCTGTCTGCTTGCAGGTCAGCAGCCCTGGTCCCTGCCTGGCATGGGACCAGGTGCACACACCCCCTTGAGTTTGCTCAGAGCTGCTTTGTTTGGCATTGCTGGAGAACCTTTTCCATGGAGTGCTGTGTGGTGGCTGACCGAGGGCCAGGGCGAGCTGTTTTGGAACACGAGCCTGTCTTCAGCCAGAACAGCTGGGATGTTAACATTTTTGCTCCTCACTGTCTGCATGAAATCTTGGTATCTCAAATTTGTGGTGGGGGGAACAGACATGTGCCTCCAGCCACCATGCTTGGGCTGCCCTCCCCAGTCAAGGTCGGGCCCCTGGCTCTTCATGGCTGGCCAGTGTGGTTCACATAAAGCAACCATGGTCCAGTAGAAATTGCAATGCAGTTTGATCAGGGCATGAAAATAAAAGGGCAGATTTGGGATGGGCATGGCTTGTGTTTGTCTGCTGCCTCCCAGGAAGCCAAGTGCATCAACCAGGAGGTGTCTCAAAACTCTGTCCTGGACCTGAACTTCTCCCAGCAAAACTATGATGAAGATGCACCCTGTGAAGAGTTGTGGTTTCCATGTCTTGGGTTTTCTGTCCAAAATAAAAATAAATACATTATTTTTTAGATGGTAATTGCCATAGTAATAAATTCCTGATCCCACATGGTCCTGGGGCAGATGGAGAGCTCCCAAAGTAAGAACTAGGATCACTAAAACTGTGGTAAGATTTCTGCCCTTCCAAGTTTGCTCCCATTGCTTTTTGTATTCACAGGAACCCCAAAGTCAAAGCAAAACCAAGTGGAAAGAGCAAAGTTTCATCAATTATTGTTCTCATCCAAACCATATCAAATTGCAAGTTTCTCTTTTTTCTTGACCTGAAGCCTTTGATCAGTCCTGCCGTGTGAACTTTTCATCAGCCTGGGTTAAAACGAAACCCAAGCCCAGGCGCAGTGTGGTCTCTGCTCCGGAAGGGAGAATGCTTCACATCTGTACTGACCCTGCTGTTCCCAAGCTGTTCTTCAGTCACTCTCATAAAGCTGCAGCCAAAAACTTACTGGCACTCTGGCTGAGAAGCCAGCCTAGCTGTAGCAGGATTTATTTATTACTTATTCCTTAGCATAAAGCATAAAGATTGCTGAGTTTCACCACTAGACCCAGTTGTGACACCTCCTTGCACCGTGTTTAGTTGTATCTAGAAACTGAGCCCTTCAGCCAGGGGCTGAACTGTGGAACCAGCTCTCTAGAAGCTGCTTTCCATACCGAGACCCAGAGATGAAAATAATCTCATGACCATCCACTCCTGTAGTAAAATCTTATGCAATTAAATCTATGAATCTCAATGCCTGAAAAACAGGATTTGATGACACATGACAAGAGCCAGGTTAAAATATGCATGACTTAATACCAGCAGGGTAGGTAATCTTCAGCGTCGCGAGTGCAGAGGAGATGAAATCGAGGCATGGGGTGGGGATGGCACAGGGCTGGAGTTTCCTCCTTTATTCCCATCCCTTACCTTGAATCTCATTCTGCAAATGAGCCCAAATAAAAACAAGGTAGGGGATCTGAAAAGCTGGCTGTATGGAGTCAGAGATTGCTGTGGTACTTAGGACATCCCATCTCTCCTGATTCATTACAGAATTCCAGCACAATGGGGGTTGGAAGGGACCTCTGGGTATCATCCCGTCCAACTCCCTGCTAAAGCAAGGCACCCACGGCAGCTTGCCCAGGATCACAGTGGCCAGGGGGATTTGAATTCTCTGCAGAGGAGACTCCACAACCTCTCTGGGCAGCCTGCTCCAGGGCTCAGCACACTCACACTGAAGAAGCTTTTCCCTAAATTCACATGGAACCTCCTGGGTTCCAGTTTGTGTCCATCACCCTTTGTGCTGTCATTGGGCACCACTGAGCAGAGTCTGGCCCCATCCTCTTGCCCCCCGCAGGTCCTTTAGCTCTTGCTCAGTGTTGATCAGATCCCCTCTGGGGCTGCTCTTCTCCAGGCTCAACAGCTCCAGGGCTCTCAGCCTTTGCTCCTCACAGAGATGCTGTAGTTCATAGTGGGGAATTAGGCTATTCAGGCAACAGAGCTGCCACTTGCTCCTGCAGTCTGAATCCATCTCACATGCTGGGATCAGACCACTCAGTTCTAAATCTCATGCAGAAGGCTCAAGGACCCTTCACCCCGTGCCACCAGTGGCCACAGCAGCTCCTCACCTCTGTCTGCAGGGATTATTTGGGGAGCCTTTAAACTGCTCCTGGTTCTGCATCTCATTGGAGGTAACATTTAAGGAACTTCTAGAAGTCAAGTGGCAGAACAAGATTAATTGGGATTCCTTTCTAATCCTAATTACAATGGTATTTGCTTCCCATGATAGGAGGTGTTCATTACCATACATGCAAGTTTGGTTCTTTAGTCTGCTTCCCTCCCCCCCAGCAATAAGAAACAACCAAAAAGATTAAATAATATTTAATGCATTTTTAGAGCCATTAAACAAAATTGACTTTTTTTTTAATCTGGGAACAACCATCAGATGGGCAGAGATGAGAAAACCATTCAATTCCCTATTAATTTTCCTTGCTCTCTAATGATATGCAAATCCAGCAAGGCCAGGTTTTAATGCAGCCATTTCATGAAGAGATCAGAGCGAGATCCAGAGGGGAAAGCAGGGCTTGGCAGCTCTTTGGGGGCCCCTTCAGCTCCAGAGGGGAGATAAATTCCACCTTTTAATTAAAATGTTTATTCCTCTCTGCACAATAACTCTTGCTTTTGGGGGGGAAGCAGGGGGAAGGGTATTAAGCATTAAAGGAACTAATTCCTCCTATCAGGAACATTAGGATTCCTCCCAGGCAGACACAGGGTATCATCCGGGATTAGTGGCTGTAACATTCCTTGTAAACATGTCACCCTTGAAAGTGAGCAAGAAGGAAATCTGCTATCTGCTTACAGCTGCAGGGGTCCAGTGCAGCAGCCCCCAGCTCTGAGGGGGATTATCCTCTCCCTGTGTCCTTCAGGGAGATGTTTAGCAGGGGAACTGGGAAATGAGTGTGCGTACAGATTAGGATAAGGCAGGGGCAGCTCCTGGCTGGGCACAGGGCAGCTCTCCCCAGTGCTGTCCAAGGGTCTTCAATGGGTTTGGGGGCTCACAGTGGGGAGAGAGGTCCCTCACCACGGCCCTTGCACCTTGGGCTTCACAGCTGGTTGGAAAAATGAATGTTAGAGTGAGAGTGACATTCCAAGCCACAGCTGTCCCTCCCCGTGCTGTCCCAGCAGCAATGCAGTGCAAAGATCGGGGAGAGACCCCTGGAGACTGGGAGCAGCATGAACTGGGAGTTCATGCATTCATTGCCATCCATGGTGGAAATGCTCTTGCCATCTGTGTAAATAGCAAAGTGTTCCACCCTAGCAGGGACCTGCATGCCCAAGAACAGAGATAACTGCTACCAGTTACCATCCCNAGCTTGCCCAGGATCACAGTGGCCAGGGGGATTTGAATTCTCTGCAGAGGAGACTCCACAACCTCTCTGGGCAGCCTGCTCCAGGGCTCAGCACACTCACACTGAAGAAGCTTTTCCCTAAATTCACATGGAACCTCCTGGGTTCCAGTTTGTGTCCATCACCCTTTGTGCTGTCATTGGGCACCACTGAGCAGAGTCTGGCCCCATCCTCTTGCCCCCCGCAGGTCCTTTAGCTCTTGCTCAGTGTTGATCAGATCCCCTCTGGGGCTGCTCTTCTCCAGGCTCAACAGCTCCAGGGNCTCACACTGAAGAAGCTTTTCCCTAAATTCACATGGAACCTCCTGGGTTCCAGTTTGTGTCCATCACCCTTTGTGCTGTCATTGGGCACCACTGAGCAGAGTCTGGCCCCATCCTCTTGCCCCCCGCAGGTCCTTTAGCTCTTGCTCAGTGTTGATCAGATCCCCTCTGGGGCTGCTCTTCTCCAGGCTCAACAGCTCCAGGGCTCTCAGCCTTTGCTCCTCACAGAGATGCTGTAGTTCATAGTGGGGAATTAGGCTATTCAGGCAACAGAGCTGCCACTTGCTCCTGCAGTCTGAATCCATCTCACATGCTGGGATCAGACCACTCAGTTCTAAATCTCATGCAGAAGGCTCAAGGACCCTTCACCCCGTGCCACCAGTGGCCACAGCAGCTCCTCACCTCTGTCTGCAGGGATTATTTGGGGAGCCTTTAAACTGCTCCTGGTTCTGCATCTCATTGGAGGTAACATTTAAGGAACTTCTAGAAGTCAAGTGGCAGAACAAGATTAATTGGGATTCCTTTCTAATCCTAATTACAATGGTATTTGCTTCCCATGATAGGAGGTGTTCATTACCATACATGCAAGTTTGGTTCTTTAGTCTGCTTCCCTCCCCCCCAGCAATAAGAAACAACCAAAAAGATTAAATAATATTTAATGCATTTTTAGAGCCATTAAACAAAATTGACTTTTTTTTTAATCTGGGAACAACCATCAGATGGGCAGAGATGAGAAAACCATTCAATTCCCTATTAATTTTCCTTGCTCTCTAATGATATGCAAATCCAGCAAGGCCAGGTTTTAATGCAGCCATTTCATGAAGAGATCAGAGCGAGATCCAGAGGGGAAAGCAGGGCTTGGCAGCTCTTTGGGGGCCCCTTCAGCTCCAGAGGGGAGATAAATTCCACCTTTTAATTAAAATGTTTATTCCTCTCTGCACAATAACTCTTGCTTTTGGGGGGGAAGCAGGGGGAAGGGTATTAAGCATTAAAGGAACTAATTCCTCCTATCAGGAACATTAGGATTCCTCCCAGGCAGACACAGGGTATCATCCGGGATTAGTGGCTGTAACATTCCTTGTAAACATGTCACCCTTGAAAGTGAGCAAGAAGGAAATCTGCTATCTGCTTACAGCTGCAGGGGTCCAGTGCAGCAGCCCCCAGCTCTGAGGGGGATTATCCTCTCCCTGTGTCCTTCAGGGAGATGTTTAGCAGGGGAACTGGGAAATGAGTGTGCGTACAGATTAGGATAAGGCAGGGGCAGCTCCTGGCTGGGCACAGGGCAGCTCTCCCCAGTGCTGTCCAAGGGTCTTCAATGGGTTTGGGGGCTCACAGTGGGGAGAGAGGTCCCTCACCACGGCCCTTGCACCTTGGGCTTCACAGCTGGTTGGAAAAATGAATGTTAGAGTGAGAGTGACATTCCAAGCCACAGCTGTCCCTCCCCGTGCTGTCCCAGCAGCAATGCAGTGCAAAGATCGGGGAGAGACCCCTGGAGACTGGGAGCAGCATGAACTGGGAGTTCATGCATTCATTGCCATCCATGGTGGAAATGCTCTTGCCATCTGTGTAAATAGCAAAGTGTTCCACCCTAGCAGGGACCTGCATGCCCAAGAACAGAGATAACTGCTACCAGTTACCATCCCTGGCTGTATCCTCTTACCTGTTAAGTGCTAGTGGCATATGCTTGGGCATGGCCACCTCCAACATGCTAAAGATCTTCTCTTGGTGTCACCTGATGCTGTGCTTGTGCACAGCCTCGGTGGTCACACGTCGTAGGAGGAAGCTCTCTCTGAACAGCAGTATCATTATTATTATTAATTATTACTCTTTCGTTCACAGTACAGTCACTAAGTCTTTCAGATGAGGTGAGACACTTTTGATTTGTTGTCTTCTTTCTTTCAGTGATGTTCTTGCATGGTGAGACCTCCCCTGAGGCTGACAGGTTGAAGAGAAATAGAATAGAATCATAGAATCATTTTGGCTGAAAAAGACCTTAAAGATCATCAAGGCCAACTGTTAATTGTTTTGATTAGAAGAGCACGTTAAGACCATCAGGTCCAACCATTAACCCAGCACTGCCAGGTCACCACTAATCCATGTCCCTCAGCACCACATCATACACAGCTTTTAAGCCCTCCAGGGATGGAGACTCCACCACTGCCCTGGGCAGCTTGGGCCAGGGCAGGACAGGACAGGACAGGGTAGGATAAGATAGGCAAAAATAAATAAAATATCAAAATAAAAAATAGAATAAAATGGAATAAAATGGAATAAAATGGAACAAAATAAAATAAAATAAAATAAAATAAAATAATAATGAGTGTAGTGCCTGCCAGGAGGGGGTCAGCATCTGTCCCATCCCAAGCCTAGAGACAGGGACAAAATTCCTGTGACAGATTTGTCCAGGTGCCATGGTGACACCAGCAGGACAGTGTCACCCATTATGGCCATGCCTCTTGGCACTGCTGCAGCATGAAGGGGCAGGTTTCACCCCCTCTGATGTCTGGAGAATCGAAACGCCTTAAATCACAGCAGAGATTTCAGGTGTTATTACGAAGTCCCCTGTGCCCTTTCAGGTGCCTGGTTTGGTTTGATTTGTTTTGTTTTGTTTTGTTTTGTTTTAAATAGAAGAAAAAAACCCAGCTGAGCTGCCAGAGCCATCTCCTGATGCCTGGGGGATGTGGAAGCCAACATCTGCCTCCAGAAAACTGGGCAGCACTGACACCTGCAGGGTTGGTGCTGGGCTTCTGCACCCAGAAATCTCAGGGGCTGTGACAGCCCAGCACCAGAGCCACCTCCGGTCAGATCCAGGACCCAGCTATGGCTGGGGATTACAAATGTTTTTGCAAAACTAGTGCAAAGCCCCTGAGCTGCTGGTATGTGAGACTGGGATGTGGCTCTCACAGTGCAAACCCTCTTTCACCAAGACTTGCACCTTAAGGTCTGGCTGGTCAAGGGCTGTCCATGAGGGTCATGTCTGCTCTCTTTGGAGCCTTGCCAAAGGGTGAGCCTTGCTTCTGTAGCACACTTCTGGTTTGTTTTCCTCCCTTCCCCTCTTGGATGTTTCCCTGATTAATTCTGGTTATCTGACCAACTGCTGGTCTCTGAGAAGTGGTGAAATAAAGGAGGTCAGATACTATCAGCCTCCATCAATCAAGGAGGTGCCTCCTCACTTGAAGCCTCAAGAGTTACCAGGAACTGCAGGCCTTGCAGCTTCTGGTTCAATGTCACAGAACCACCCAGGAGACAGAGATAGGGTGGGGTTTTTCTCCATTGCCCAGAAGGCAGAAGAGTCAATAACCAAATGTTGTAGAAGAGGGGACATAGGTCGGTGCTGGTGGTGATGCAGCTCCAGTGTTATGTTGCCCCAGTGTTGGGGAACAGACAGCTGGGGGTTGGTGGTGTGGTGCAGCCCCTGGGTTATGTCACCCCAGCACTGGTTTCCATGAAGCCAAATGTCAGCGTTGCCCTTTGTGGCAGCCAGCACATTGGGACTAGAGGATGTTTTTGTCCCTTCCTGAGCAGATGCAGCACCACAGAACCATAGAATTGTTTTGGCTGGAAAAGGCCTCTAAGATCATCAAGTCCAACCATCAGTCTAAGACCACCGTGGCCACTAAACCATGTCCCCAAGTGCCATGGCCACAGGTTTCTGGAACACCTCCAGGGATGGGGACTCCACCACCTCCCTGGACAGCCTGTGCCAATCCCTGACTACTTTCACACGAAGCTCTGTTTAGCATCACAGCAGCAGCATTTCCCAAGCAAGGTGAGCCAGAGAGCTTCCTGACGGTTGAGAAGGCTTCTGGAGTGAGATGGCTCTTCTGCTGAATGTCACTGTAAAGATGAGTGCAATGATGCCAGAAGTTCATTTTTCAGGGGCTTTCACCTATCTGATATGGGGTGTAGCTGCCTCCTGTCCCCATAAGAAAGCAGCCTCTGGAGGGATGTTGGAGCTTGGGTTTTCCTTGTCTTTTTCTTTTTTTTTTTTTTTTTGTCTTCATGAAGAACCACCTACATCTTTCTCTTAGCAGATAAATACTTGTGAAGTGAAACAGCTCTTCCTGTGCCCGTAAACGATGAAAAGATCAGCTCTTTCCCCTGCAGAGGTTTAACTTCACAACAATAACCATCACTGCTTAAAAACAGAAACTAGCAGTAGCACAGAAAGTCACAGAGAACTTTTGAAAGGTTTTGAAGTACGTTCCCTGTGTTTGGCCCCATCATGTCTGGAAAAAGGTGATCTCTGACTGCTGGGGCACAGCAGGTGTTAAATGCCAGGGAGCTTGTCCCCTGGTACGCAAGTGGTGCTCAGTGCTGTGACACACCTCGGAGTCACAGGGGACAGTCAGCATCCTGGGAGCTGAGTTTTGTCACTAAGGCAAAACTCCAATGTGGAAAAATGGATGGATGTGTTGAATAAACAGGCTCCAGGCCTGGGGGAGAGATGCTGGAGAATTGCCCAGCAGACAAGGACCTGGGGATGCTGGATGACAGCAGCTGAACATGAGGCAGTTGTGTCCCCAGGTGGCCAAGAAGGCCACCAGCATCCTGGCTTGGATCATCAGTGATGTGTAGAGCAGGAGTTGGGAAGTGATCGTCCCTCTGTACCAGGCACTGGTGAGGCCACACCTTGAGTCCTGAGTTCAGTTTTGGGCCCCTCGCTACAAGAAACACTGAGGGGCTGGAGCATGTCCAGAGAAGGGCAGCAAAGCTGGGGAAGGGTGTTGAGAACAGGGCTGAGGAGGAGCAGCTGAAGGACCTGGTCTGGACTCTCACTCTCTACAGCTTCCTGAAAGGAGATTGGAGGCAGGTTGGGGTCAATTTCTTCTCTCTAGTACCAGGTGATAGAATGAGAGGAAATGCCTCAGGTTATACCAGGGGAGGTTTAGGTTGGATATTAGGAAAAAAGAAACTGAAAAGGTGGTCAGGGATTGGCACAGGCTGCCCAGGGAGCTGGTGGAGTCCCCATCCCTGGAGGTGTTCAGGAAAAGTGTGGCCATGGCACCTGGAGACATGGTTTGATGGCTATGGTGGTGTTAGGACAAAAGCTGGACTGGATGATCTTAGACAGCTTTTCCAGCCAAAGCAATTCTGTGATTCTATGAAAATCCTGAGCAAGGGCAATATTGGATAAAAACCTGAGCAAGGACAATGGATGAAAACTTGAGCAAGGGCAATATTTGCCTGTATGAGCTATGTGCAGCCTAACCCCATCAGCTCCTTGCTGCATTGCCCATGCAGAATTAGTGCAAGAATTAATAGCTGCATATCATTATCTCCCCTTGGTTTGACTGCTGCTCATAAGCAGTTCTGGGTCAGATGGGGTGCACAGGGCAGCAGGGCTCTTGTGGTCATGGGAGATGTAGTCTCCTGGTGCCTGAAGGAACTCTTGGTGGTGCTGAGGGTAAAGGCTAACCCCATCTCTCCGTGCTACAGCCAACTGGGTGACTCAGCCTTGAACCAGGGAGATGCTGCTGCTGCTGCTAAAATCTGGCTTTGCTGGAGGGGTGCATGACTGGGTGAGGGCAGCCTGAGCGTGGGTGGCTTTAACTTTCCCTGCTTCCTTTGTGCTGTGGCAGCAGGCTGGGGTGCTGTGACTGCAGCAAAAGTGAGAAAAGAGAAACAAGTGTCTGGAGATGAGAAATGCGTTGCTGCTGCCGAGAGCTTTGTCCCCAGCACCTGCAGGCAGCACCCAAAGCGGTCTGCAGCAGCTATCGGGGCAATCTTTTGTCACAGCAGCTCCTGGTGCAACACCGTGGGGAAAAGAGGAGTGAAGGCGTCTGCTGATACAGCCTGGGGCTCTGAGATGGGAGATCTATCTGAACTTAGAGGTGCCACTGTGCAGAGCTGTGTTTGAGATGTGGGCTTCAGGTCTCAGAGCACCCCAAGTGACAGCATTGCCCTCAAGCTCTCCAAGGAGCAGACAGATTGGATATTAGGAAAAATGTCCTTCCTGAAAGAGTGGACAGGCACTGGCACAGGCTGCCCAGGGAGGTGATAGAGTCACCATCCCTGGAGGGGTTCAAAAACCATGTGGACATGACACTTGTTCAGATCATGGGTCAGTGGGCATGGTGGTGTTGGGTTGATAGTTGGACTTGATGATCTTAGAGGGCTTTTCCAAACTTTATGATTCTAGTCTATGATTCAGTGTATGCCCCTAATAATTTGTCCCTAATAATCTGCTAATTAGGATGATTATTGGGTAAAGAGCAAAACGCACATTCATCCCTTTATGGCCACCTTCCCCAGCAGTAGGGCATGCTCACAGCAGCCTGACCTCAGACTTTTCTCTCCGTGGCATGATGACTAATTCTGCAGTGAAAAGGAATTGATTCCTCACCAAAGCAGCAACATCAAAACTTCATAGGTTTTGTTTTTCATGGCTGGTGTGTCAACTCATCTTGCCCTCTCTGAGAAGTGATGTCAAAGCAAACACATTTGGGGCAGCTTGGGGTCAGACTGCAGCCCTGCACAACATGTGCTGCACCTGAGGCTTTCATCTGGAGGCACCCAAGCAGGGCAGAGGAGCTTGGAAATGTTTTCGGAGCTCAACCCATTCATCTTCCAGCTCTGCGTCAGGACCAGCCAGGGGGCTCCTCCCAGCAGCTGGACACATGACAGAGTGGCTTGCACAGGGCTTTGGTGACAGCCACCAACCTGGCGCAACCATGGTACCTTGAGCAGGCCCCTCTCCCCAGACTGGCCACCACCAAGCCAGCACTGGCCTTTTCTTGTCACTCTCGTCAGGGCCACCAACATGGAACAGTTTGAAAGTGAGATGACCAACCTGTCCTGATGGCCACTGACATGGGACTGTCTGAAAGTGAGGTGATCCCTCCCACACCAGGGCTCTGCACTCCTCAGGATGCTTCCAGCCTCCCCTTGCCTGGGGGATGTCATGAGGTCCAGCATGGCCCAGGTTGATGGGGACATGTCATTTCATGGGCAAGGATAGCAAAAGCTCAGAGCTCCATGCGTGTTTAACTGAGCAGGAGCCAGCCCAGCACCACACAGTCCCTGAGCCTGCTGCTTGTGCCATGCCAGTGTGTGCTGGGCAGAAGGGTTACATTCACAGTTTCCTGCTGTGTACAGTACCTCTACATTTGGCAAGCATCAGGAATTAGGGAATCCCTTCATTCTGAGAGGCAAATTATCTTGGAGGTCTCTTCCACCCTGGTTGGTTCTGTGAACCTGCATGGGTCCTGGGTTTTATTTGCAGGAGCAAACCTTAGTGGGAAAGACATGCAAAGCAGCATCTCCATTGGTCTGTTTTCCACTCCATGGGTTTCCTCCTTTGGAGCAGGGATGCAAGACACAGGATTTGCCCAGGGCTTTTGGGCTGCTGTGCTGGCAGCTCGGGGTGGCAGGGAGAGCTCAAGGACAGGTCCTCCAGAGCCATCAGCTCTGACTGTGCCACCACCACCAAAACCAGTGTTGTATACTCTGCCTGTGCAACATCAGTCCCACAGTGGAAGGTACCAGTGATTCAAGCCCAGAGACTGCACATGACTTGCCCAAAGTCAGGCAGCAAATCATCTGTAGAAATCCTGGTAGAACAGAAGAGGCTTGGGTACCAGTGCCCAGCTTCTAGCCCCTGGAGATCTGTCTTACCTGGTCTGTTCTCATTTTCTCCCCATTTTGGAGTGCCCTCAGTCCTGTTTCTCTTCCTGGATTTATCTGGGACAAATCCTAGCATTCCACCACCAAGGCAAAGTCGTGTTTGGGTTTAAAGGCAGCCATGGGCGAAACCAGGCATGTATGGAGCAGGCTGTGGCTGGTGGCAGGAGGCTGGCTGCAGACGGCAGCCTGTGCCTGTTTTCCTCAGGCTCTTTTCAGCAGGCTCCCTTCGCCCTGCTCCAACATGCAGAAGGCTTCACAGAAAAGCACCTTCCACAAAGATGTTGGGCTCTGATGGCCTTGACACGTGGAACCAGGAGTAGCTGCAAGAGGAGAGGATTTTTCTTTGCCAAATTTGGGGTTGCTGCATCCCCAGCACTGCTTGAGCTCTCTCTGGTCCTTCTCCCAGCACTGGAGCTGGAACCAAGGTGGATTTCAGCCTCAGAGCTTGCTGGTGACCATGTCACAGTTGGAAAGGCACTGCCCCAAAGCTGTTCCGTGGCTGTCCCTGCTTGAGAGCTCCACTTAGGAAATTGCAGGATGTGAAAGTCCAGATTTAGACCCTGTGGTTGCACAAGGCAGAAAACAAAAGCAATACATTGGGTCACATGCTTGTAGCATCCATCCTGGAATAAATAAGTTCTGAATTTTGAAAGCTTCATGTTGATTTGCACTGGTTTCCACCTGCCTGTGCCATCAGCTGGGCTCACTGCTTGGTTTATGGATTATGGGTTATGGTTCAAAGTCACGTTAGACACAAGCTTGAGCAACCTGGTCTAGTAGCTGCCCATGGCTGAAGGGTTGGAACTACATGATCTTCAAGGTCCCTTCTAACACAAACCATTCTCTGGCTTTATGACTTTCCTTGCAGGATGCTGTAGTGTTTATTTAAGTAGCCAAGAACATTGTCTGCTTGGCCTTGAGAGTCACTGGGGACTTTTAGTAATTTGCAGCCTTGCTTGCAGTGACAGGACTGCGAAGGGTACCAAGTCTCCTTGCTTACGGAGCTCACTGACTTCTGAGCCCTCTCCCTCCTTGTATCTTACAGTCCAACAAAGTTCCCGTGGTGCAGCCATCCCATGGAGTCCACCCGCTCACCCCCCTCATCCCTTACAGCAACGACCATTTCAGCCACGGCTCCCACTCGCCCCACCTGCCTGCTGATATCAGCCAGAAACAAGGTAATGGCACTGCTGGGACCTGCCTGCTGGGAGGGGCACAGGGCTGGAGGCCACCAAGATCAAGGCTGGCACCTCCCTGGTGCCAAATCAACTTGAAAAGTGAAGAGCAATGCTTGTACTCCTGGCCAGGAGGAGCTTGCTATCCAGAGTGCCAGCCCTGCTGGTGGAGCATGCTCAGCTCTGTACCAGATGGCCTCTAGCTCAGGACCAGACCAGAGCCCGCAAGGTGATGTCAGCCAGAAAATGGAAAGTAACATTTCCTTTGACTCATACCCAGACTGTTAGGTTGTCATTTTGAGAAAATAAACGCTTGAAACAGGAAATATTTTGACTGAGCAGGAGTGGTGTCTGAGAGCTGGCAGAACTGCTGCCTGCTGGTGCCTGCAGCCACAGGCTGTGTGCTTGGCACATGCTTTGGCTCCTCGGGGTCCCAGCTGAACCCAGCACACATCCATGAGCTGCTGAGGAAGGTACAGTAGGTAGAGGTGAAACCCTCAGCTGTCAAATACAGGTAGGTGCACAGGAATTCAGCCCAGCCCATCATCCTTGATCTGACAAGCTGAGTGTAGGATCAAAGTGTTCTCAACCCTACCACAGTGCAGCAGTCTTCCAGCATCTGTTCAGATTGCCTAGGCTTTGTTTTGGTATTGATTTCATGTGAAAGCAAAACAAAATCAAATTTTCGTGTCAAATGACATTCAGGAAGAGATTCAGAGCCCATCAGTGCAAAAAAATACAAGGCACAAAACCAACTGTTCTGATTTAGGCAAACCCAAGAGTGATCCAAACTGTCCCAAAGACATTGGTTTCTCCAAGTTACCATCACTGATGAAATTATGTGGTATCCAGGGTGCTGTTAGCTGGAGACCACGCTGAATTATCCCTGGTCTGAACCACATTCAGGACTTTAGGTTCACTGGTGTGAAGCATTTAGGTCCAATATAAAGAGGCACCCAGGCACATCCTGGTTTTCTTCCAGCCAGCACTTTGCTCGACAACCACCAGAGCATAATGAACTAAGCACAAAACAGGAAGAGTTAACAAAAAAAACCTTATTAAAAGCTCATCTATGGCAGATTTTGGAATCTCAAGAGGAAGCGTGCAGCTTCCTCAGTCTCCCAGGAACATGACCAGCACCTTTCACCACACTGCCTTTGCTGAGGCCTTGCAGAGCACAAAAGCCCCTGGCTGTGAGCTGCCTCCAGGGTCTTGCCATTAGCCTGAGAAAGCTTGGGAAGCCTTAAGCAAGACAGGAGAAGCTCACTCAGGGGATGAGCTGGTTATATCCCTCTGTGGAGGCTCCAGTTGGCACTGGAGTAGTCCCCAGGCATTCTTCTCAGCCCTGGGTGGGTAGTTCTGGGAAGCTGTTCTCTGGCTGCATCCCTGCCTGCACCATCAGTGCAGGCACTGCCCAGTGTCCCCTTGTCCCTTCAGCCTTAGGCACAGGGAGTCTGTTCTTCCCAGAGCCCCCCCAGTTGCTACTTATGGAGAGGGTCAGACCATCATCCTTGGTTGGGACCTGCTTCCATGGTTCATCTCACATCCTCACACTGCTGGGATGAGGGTTTCCTTCCCATTCCTTCTGGATGTGTCCCATCTCTGCTTTCATCGCTGAAATATCTCCATTATCATCTCCTCAGAGCTCTCCACAACTGCCTTAGCTGTCTACAGCTACCTGAGAGGAGGTTGGTCTCTTCTCCCTGTTATCAAGTGATAGAATGAGAGGAAATGGCCTCAAGTTGCCCCAGGGGAGGTTTAGTTTGGATATTAGGAAAAATTTCTTTGCTGCAAGAGTGGTCAGGCATTGGAACAGGCTGCCCAGGGAGGTGGTGGAGTCCCCATCCCTGGAGGGGTTCAAAAAAATGTGTAGACATGGCCTATCAGGACATGGTTTAATGGCCATAATGGTGTCAGGTTGACAGTTGGACTCAATGACCTTAGAGGTCTTCTCCAACTGAAATGATTGAATGTTTCTCTACGATCTTGAGAGTCACCATCATGGTCATTCTCACAGCATCCCTTTAAAGTATTTCACAGCAGCCCAAGGACATGTAGACAAGGAAGTGCAAGTAGGATCTTCTGAGTCAATGTCTGGTGCCCCAGCCACTGGACCAGCCAGAGTAACTTGTGCTCTGCCTTGCACAACTTATTGGAGGGCCAAAGCTCGAGAAATCCTCGCAGCTGCCTGGCACAGATGCTGGGTTTGCTCAGCCTGCAGTGGGCTGCTGTGCCCTGCTAGAGCGCAGCTGCAGGTGAAACCCACACCAGGTGATTTGTTCTTTTCAGTTCAGCTCTCTGTTTGCTCAGGGAACTCTTAATAAGATGCTTGGCATCTGTTGGTGTTATTCCTAATTAATAATTTATCATCTGGGAGAATAACTCAGACTTCTGAGGTTGCTTGCAACGCATCACCAATTTCTTCAATGTATTTACTGCCTAGAACAGCTGCTGGACAGCCTCTGTACACCAGTTTTTGTGTGAGGTTCATCAACAGTCAACATCAGATGACGCTGCAGCAGATCTCAGCCCCAGCTCCTCTCCAGTTTTCCAATTTTCCAGTCCTGGGGTCAACTGGAGGCTGCTTTTTCCAGCCACACCATGGCTGTCTGTGTCCCACCCACAGCTCCAGGCTCCACAGGCTGTTTCCAAGCCCAGATAGGAAGAGACAGATGCTGTGGCTGTCTCCCCTGGCCATGCCGTCCATGCCAGCCTCTTTAAAGATCACATAGGGATTCCCCTGCAAAGGGTGAATTCCCAGCTGGCACCATACCCACCTTCACCATTCTTTGGCACCCAGAGAACCCATGAAAGAGTTGCTTTGAGCAGGGACTCAGGTTGTTTAACATCAAGATGGAAGTGATGCCTGCTGGAGCATCCCCACTGGCTGCTCTTGGGGGGTCCCAGGATCGGCTGATGCAAAGGGGGTGCAGGAATGGTTTTGGCCATCAGTTGTGCATCTGAACTCTGGCTCTCTGGGAAGGGTAGAGGGATGTCCAGAGTCCATCAGATCCTTACTGAAGCAAGCTGCTGTGTGGCACAGAGCAGGGATGATGACCGTGCAGGAGAGCTGGCTTCCCCACTCATCACACAGGTGGCTGTGGCTCTGCAGCAGCGTGGACAGCCCATCCCATGCCCACAGTGAACCACAGCAACACAAAGGGCAACAGCAACACCCTGCACTCAGGAGCAGCCAGCTCACGGCTTTTCTCCTGCCCACAGGTGCCTGCAGACAGAGCACCCTGGGGGTCAGGAGAGAGCTGGGTCAGCCAGGGAGTGCAAAGCTGTGTCTAACTCATCTCCTCCCTCCTCCTAGGAGTGCACCGCCCTTCCCAGACCTCAGACATCCCGGGATTCTACCCACTGCCTCCGGCTGGAGTCGGGCAGATCACGCCACCAATGGGATGGTGAGTGTGGAGGGGTGGGATGTGAGTGTGGAGGGGTGGGACGTGAGTGTGGAGGCGTGGGCACCAGGTGGCCCCCTGGTGCTCCCTGCAAGGTGCTTCCCTGATCTCACTACCTGCAGACATCCTCTCTCATCCCCACGGTGCTTTCATCCTGGCTTCATCCCTCCTGCTGCTGTGTCATGGGGAGGGGGATTTAGCTTTGCTCTAGAGATGGGGAGCAAATCTGAGGAGAGATCCTCCTGCTTCTTGAACTGGCTCTCCGGTTCCAGAAGGAAAGGGAACTGCTTGGCAGGTTACAGCAAAGGGCTATGAAGACGATGAGGGCACAGGAACATCTGTCTTATGAGGGAGGGCTGAGGTACTTGGGGCTTTCATGACTGGAGAAGACTGAGGGGGGATCTCATCAATGCTTATAAATACTTCAAGGATGGGGCCAGGCTTTATTCAGTGGTGCCCAGTGACAGAACAAGAGTTAATGAGCACAAACTTGAACACAGAAAGTTCCATCTGAACATGAGCAGAAACTTCTGTAATTTAAGGGTGGTGGAGCACTGGAACAGGCTGCCCAGAGAAGTGGTGGAGTCTCCATCTCTGAAGTCATTCACAATGCACCTGGACACCATCCTGTGCAACCTGCTCTGGGTGACCCTGCTAAAGCAGGGGGGGTGGACCAGGTGATCTGCAGAGGTCCCTTCCAACCGCTGTCATTCTGTGATTCTGTGAGAGGCTAAAGGCTTTGTCCCAGCTGGGCCATCCCTGCAGCAGAGTTACAACCTGCCTGCTTCAAAACCATCTCCTGCCTTGTATCCAGCTTCCTGTGTGGGTTAGGAAACCTAGGGAGAGCTTCCTGTGGCCCTCAGCTAGGTGTTCAGCACACAGGGGTTTCCCTGAGTGTGCCACCTAGCACACACTTAGCATGGCATAACCTAGTGACATGTTCCATCCATGTGGCCATGGTGCTTCTTGGGGTCTGAGGCAGGGCAAAAATCCATCAAAGCAGAGACCTGCCCTGCTGAAGGATCGCAGGACCTGCAGCCTGGCTGTGGCTGGGACAGCTCCCACTAGACACAGGGAGGGAGCAGGTCTGGCAGGCAGTGCCCTGTGATCATTCTCACTCCCTGGGTTAATTTTTAATCTTGGTTGGTGAGGCAGGGACCTTGCGGAGGCTCACAGGGAGGCTAGTGACTGCAGACTGTGGTGACTGGGGTTGGGGGAGAGAACAGGGAGGGCAGTCATGGAAGCAAGAAGCCAGGTCCCCTGTGGTCCCAGCTGATCAAACCCCAGCAAAGCCCAATGGAGACCTCCAGGTACAAGAATGTGTTGCAAAACAGGAGAGTCAAAGCATATTAAAAGTAAAATAGACACTTTTCTTTTTGTTGTGTTTATGATATTTAACCACCAGGAAAGAGAGGCTGAGGCCTTTTACACAGTCTGCCTTCAAAGAGATTACGTTTTGCCCTCTGTGCTAAATCTGCTACTCTCGGGTGATGATTTAACTCCTCATTCAGACAATTCATCCTCAGGAAAAACAAGTAGTGGGGTGGCTGTGCTGTAACACAAAAGCCATCACTGGGGGTGAGAAAGGTCCCCTTTTTGGGGTGGGATGCTGTTAAGGACAACCCTGGATGTGTGGAGGGAAAAAAATCCAGTTTGTGTAGAAAGTTTGCCAGTGGTTGGTGTCAGAAGGAGTTTGCCCTGAGAGCTGCTGCAGCATCTAGCAGCTTTGGCATCCTCAAGCAGCCTCATCAGACACCTTAGTGACTCACAGAGCAGATACAGGAGAGCAGCAAACTCGTGGGCCAGTGGAGAGGAGCACCTCAAAGTGCCTGTGTCTGTAGCATAGCCTTTGCTCATCCTGCCCAAAATGTATGGAAAAAGCCCCAAAACCACTCCCAAAATGCTCAGTCCTCAGCCAAGGCTCAGCACATCAGTGCAAGTAGATGCAGAGGCACCAAGACCGAGCAGGTTCATGGCAGCATTGACCCCAGTGCAGGGCACAGCAGGCATGTGCTGGGGGTGGTCGTGCTGGACATGCTTGTGTAGATGCCAGGGCAGCTGGTGTAGGAAGCAGCTTTTCCTCCAGGAGCTGGGCAGAAAGAGGCTTTGTTCTCACCGAGCATTTCGGAAGGAGGAGCTGCAGTCACCCTCTGTAATTAGCTGGGATGATAGCTGGATGAAAGCCTGCAAGAGTCCAGCTGAGTAAGCTTTGCTCATGGGAGTCTGGCAGCAGCCAGCAGCTGGCAGCCTGCGATCTGGGCCCCTCACCTGAGAAGTGGCAGTGCCACAGCAGCCCCTGCCTGCCCATCCACCTCTTTTGCCAAGCCACCCTCCCATCACCAGGTGATAGGGACTGCAGTTCCCAGCATCAGGCATCGATTGTGCAGTTACTGTGATGGTGCAGCTGCATTGATTTGCACACCAGTATCTCCCTGGAGGGAGCTGTGAGTGCCCAGCTCTTTCTCTCTCCCAGTATCCCCAGTAACTGGTGGCACTCCTGGATTAGCTCTGAGTGTTTGCTCGGCCCTGGGGCAGCTTCTTTTAGCTTCAAAGGCTGTTTGGGTTCCCCAGTGCGTGGCATCACTTGGCTGTTTGCTGATGTGTTTATAGCCACCAACATCTGAGAGGTGGGAGAGGGCTGCTACCTGGCAGGGTGTAAACAGAGCCCTGCTGCCTGGGCTGCTTTTCCTCCTGGCAGATCCTGCAGATTTCCGTTAAGCCGAGACACAGCAGCAACAGAAGCTTGATTCTGCCCCTGGCACAGCTCAAGGGCCTGAGTGGTTGTTCCTCTTTAAGGCAGAAACTGTCTTTAGCCCTGAAAAATCCCTGGCATCCAGGACAGATCCTCATCCTTTGCACTCACTGATAATGGGCTCATTTTTTGGCTTATTAGGGGTGCAAATAGCTGGTGCTGGGCTTGGCCACAGCTCTGTGCAGCCTGCCTGGAGCAGCATGAGCAGCAGTGTGGGGTTAAGCATCCTGCTGTGTCCTCCTCAGGCATCGCTGGCTTTCCATCAGCAGTTTTAGAATCACAGAATCATTTTGGCTGAAAAAGCCTGACCATTCCCTCACTCTTCCAAGGCTGGTGCTGAACCCTGTCCATCAGCACCACATCTCTGTGTCAAGACATTTTAGGTGGGAAGCATCTTTTGGTGAGTGTGCAGAGCAAACCAAGGTGCTTTGGAACAGTCTTCCTATGAAAATGGGAGTTTCCCTTGCTGGGGACAAGGAACTTTCTGCATCATTATTTTACTCTCTCAAAAACCAATTTCCAGCTCCAGGTCTGGTACATACCTAGTCCCTGGTATGAAACAGCTTCCAAAGAAAGGTAGGACCAGGCTTTGTCTTGTTGAACAATGACAGATATCCTTAAAAGGATGTGCTGAGGCAATCAGAGCATCTTTGAAGCAGGCAGAAGGACAGAGCAGGTGCTCTCTGACCAGACCTTGGGAGTTCCCCATGCTTGGGCATCCTCCTGGTGCAGCCTGCGACTGTGCAGCCTCAGGTGCACCACACCGAGAGATTTCCTGCCAGGATTTCAGGATCTTTTGGTCAAACTGTGCTCCTGTAGGCCACTTCTGTGCAGTAGCAACTCCTCATTTTTCAGCACACCTTTTGCATTGTGAGAGGAAAAAGCAGCAAGGTTCCTCGACAGTGGAAATGAAGCGGGGTCAGAGTTGGATCCAACCTTTGAAGGGAGGCCAAATAAAGTCCTGTAGTGCCCTGTGAGCCCAGGGAACACCCCTGAGCATCTCTCCCAGGCAGAGCTCCTAGGGCGCTGGTTCTGTGTCCCCTTAGCAAAGGGGACGTTTAGGACCCCCCCGTAGCTGTGGATGCTTTATAGCCTCTTTCTTCCCGCTCCCAGGCAGAGCCAGTCTGTCTATCCGCTCCCGTCATGTGGATTTAGGCAGCCGTACTCGTCAGCGTTGGCTGCTGGGGCTTCCCTCTCCAGGTGAGTATCATCTGAGACAGGCCAGCAGCTCAGCTGCTCTTGCAGCTTGCACTTTGTGTGCTAGGAGCTTGCAGCAGACCACGGCCACCCAGGGATGGCCACACACCTTCCCCATGGTGGCTGTGGGAAGAAAAGTTGCTTCTTAGGCAGTGTCTGGTCCGAAGGGTGCTCTGGAGAGCACGGAGCATCCCAGGAGGATGCACAGCGACGGTGTTTTAACCAGCAGAAGTCAAAACCAAGCCAGAAAACCCTGGCTTCAGCTCAGCATTGGGACAGCAGGGTGAAGTCCATCACTCAGGATTTTGCTCCTGGTTGCTAAGCCTAATCCTGAATACATCCCTGCCACCACTCCCACTGAGTTTTGCTCTGAAGAGACTGATCTGGGCTACTTGGTCTTAGCCTTAAAAGCAGGACAGGCAGCAGGTAGGGGTTTGCTGATGCCCCGCTAGCACAGCACAGCTCTCAGAGATATAAGAACAGCTTTTGCTTCCCCTGTCCCATCACTGGGCAGTGTGGGGCCAGACCCATCAGGTGGGAAGGGGTCAGCAGGAGCTGGCCACAAAATTGTCCTGCTTCGCCCCACCAGGAACTGGCCCTGTAGCACAGCCAGCCTTAAATATCATGGGGCTTGAGCCATGTATCCTAGCCCCAGAATCATTTGCACTGAAAGTTTACGGTCACTCAGGATTAAATTTGCCCTCTCTGAATAAGCCCAGACCCCAGTGATGTCCTAATGAGCAAAATACATCTGCTGTGGATGGAAGTCACAGAGCCCAGCCCCTCCAGACAAGCTGGTAGCTCCAATGAGGATGGCAGTGCCATGGAGATGTCTGTACAGCGTGTGCTCCTGCACCAGCTTCTGCTTTTGCTTCGTGTTGTCATGAAGAGCCTTTAGCAGAGTTTTCCCAGAGGAAAACCCTTTTCCATGCAAGCCCTTAGCCATGCAAAATCCTCCAGCCGTGCAACCCTGGATCCATGCAAACCTTTATCCATGCAGCCCTCCGCCCATGCAGCCTTCCATTCACATGAATGGGCTACATAGCCCTCCATCCAAGCAGCCTTCGATCCATACAACCCTTTAATCCATGCAACCTTCCATCCATGTAACTCTCCACCCATGTAACCCTCCATCCGTGCAAGCTGTTTGTGCAGCAGCAGAGGTGAGGGAGCTCTGCCAGCCCTCCTTGCTCCATGAGACATCATCGTTCCTGGCCTCAAAGATGAGAAAGAAGCTTATGGTTCTCCACAGGGGTCCAGCAGCCTCTTGGAGCCCAGCACAGGAGCTCCTGCTTGCAGGATTTTGGGGTGGATTTTACAGCAGTACACCTGGTCAGATAAGGATCAGACTGTGCTGGTGGATTCAATTAAACAGCTTTTCTTTCCATGCCAGCATATCTAATGAACAGTTCATCTCCCATGGGCAATTCTGCCATCTCAAGCTTGCAGTCATAAAGTGGCAAGCTTGGCAAAGCTGCCTGTGCTGGCTTTTCTCTCTGAGACTGGAGAGAGCGAGCCTGAAAGCCAGAGAGACCTCTTGGTGATCTCATCCCACTTTGGTGGAGAGCATTGCTTAGACAAGGGGCACCTCCTAGAGTTGCAGCTGGGTTCGTGTTCAGACTTAAGCTGTTTCTGTTAAAAGAAAGGTGTGGGGTAGTCCTAATTGCTCTCATCCAAAGCCTGGCTGGAGGTTGTTGTTCTTTTCTGCAGCACTAATAAGATATTCCAATAACAAAGATCTGAGTAGCTGAAGCCACTGGTTGAAAGCACCTTCATCTTGGTGGGGCTGGCTCCTGCTGCAGGCTGCAATTCTCACAGCAGCACCTGGACCTTTACCACCTCTGTGTCCACGGCTCAGCCAGTTGTACCAGAGTGGTGGGGGTGACCTAGAGATGGTCACTCAGCCTGGCAGCACCCACAGGTTTGCTTTCCATGTCCTCCACTGCCCGCTTCTGCCAAGTGCCAGTGCCCCCAGCACCCCCAGCGCCCCCAGCCCTCCCGGTATGGCTCAGCCCCTCTCTGTTGCAGGTTCACTCACCCTCTGATGCTGGGCTCTGGCGTGCACACCACTGGCATCCCACACCCTGCCATTGTGCCCCACTCTGGCAAGCAAGAACTGGAGCACTATGAGCGGAACATGTAAGTTGGGGGAGCTGTGGAAGCAGCACCTATTCATGTCCCTGTTGATGCTTGTGCTGGGCAGGGGGGAGGGTGGATGAACACTGAGCACACACCTGAGGGGCAGATCTCAGCCCCTCCACCCACTAGGTGGGTTGGATGTCAAGGCTTCTGGTAGGCTCAGTGACACCGGGCAGCTGGGCTAGAGGGTGGCTTTGATGCTGACAAGCTGCTCTTCTGGTCCCATCAAGGAAACCTCAAGCAGAACCGAAGAGAGAGAAGGAAGCCAAGAAGCCCACTATCAAGAAGCCTCTGAACGCCTTCATGTTGTATATGAAAGAAATGCGAGCAAAAGTTATCGCCGAGTGCACCCTGAAGGAGAGTGCTGCTATCAACCAGATCCTGGGCAGGAGGGTAAGAGCATGCAAGGCTCAGGGCCATCACCCTGGAGCCCTGTCAGCTGCATGTAAGAGGCATCTGCTTTCAAAGCCCCTTAAATACCACCTTGGGATGTGGTTTAGTGGGCATGGTGGTATTGGACTGATGGTTGGACTTGATGACTTCAGAGGTCTTTCCAACCTTAATGATTCTATTATCAGACACATGGAGTCAGATGATGTTAGGAACAATTCCTCCCCAGCAAGGGTTCTGAGGCACTGGCCCAGGCTGCCCAGGAAGGTGGTAGAGTCCCCATCCCTGGAGGTGTATGGAAGAGGCATGGGTGTGGTGCTGAGGGAGTGGTTCAGTGGCAGCAGCTTAGCAGCAGCAGTGGGACTCTGAGCTCTGGGTGAGTGGTTGGACTGGATGAGTTCAAAGGTCTCTTCCAGCCTCGACAGGTCCATGGTTCTGTGTGACTCAATGTGGGGCAGCCATGGTGGGACGTGGGGGGAGGGGAGAGCAGGGCCATGCCTCACCACCTCCCTTGTCCCCACAGTGGCACGCACTGTCCCGCGAGGAGCAGGCCAAGTACTACGAACTGGCTCGCAAGGAACGGCAGCTCCACATGCAGCTCTACCCAGGCTGGTCTGCCAGAGACAACTACGTGAGTGGCTCTGCTGGCTGGGACCCCCTCCCTCTGGCACAGCCAGCAGCGACCCAGGGGTGGGCTGAAAACTGGTGCTGGCCAAACAACCTGCCTGTCCCTGGGGATGCCATTCCTGAGGGCATGAGAGGTGCAAAAATTCACACTTCAGGAGGGTTTCACACATCCTCTTGTCTCATTGCCTATCCATAGCAGAAAGGTTACAGCTCCCCAGCTTCCGCAACCTCTTCACTTACTGTCCAAGTAAATACAAGCAAAAAGGAAGAGGAGCTTTTAAATGATGCAGATGGTCTTGGGAAGTATAAGGAAATGGCCTCAGGTTGCACATGGGTGGTGCTCGCAGGATGGCAGTCACTGAGTCCCCACCTCCCTCAAGGGTGCTGCTCCCACCCTTACTGATCATTATTAGAGGACAACATCAAGCAGACAACATTCAAAGTGTTCAAGTGATGACATTCAACAAGTCCAAGTGCCGGGTGCTCCACTTTGGCCACAACAACCCCATGCAGAGCTACAGGCTGGGGTCAGAGTGGCTGAGAGCAGCCAGGTGGAAAGGGACCTGGGGGTACTGGTTGCAGCCACCTGAACATGAGCCAGCAGTGTGCCCAGGTGGCCAAGAGAGCCAATGGCATCCTGGCCTGCATCAGGCATAGTGTGGCCAGCAGGAGCAGGGAGGTCATTGTACCCCTGTACACAGCACTGGTTAGGCCACACCTTGAGTACTGTGTCCAGTTCTGGGCCCCTCAGTTTAGGAAAGATGTTGAATTGCTGGAGCATGTCCAGAGAAGGGCAACGAGGCTGGGGAGAGGCCTTGAGCACAAGCCCTACGAGGAGAGGCTGAGGGAGCTGGGACTGTTTAGCCTGGAGAAGAGAAGGCTCAGGGCAGACCTCATTGCTGTCTACAACTACCTGAAGGGAGGTTGTAGCCAGGAGGGGTTTGGTCTCTTCTCCCAGGCAACCAGCACCAGAACAAGAGGACACAGTCCCAAGCTGCACCAGGGGAGGTTTAGGCTGGAGGTGAGGAGAAAGTTCTTCACAGAGAGAGTGGTTGGCCATTGGAATGGGCTGCCCAGGGAGGTGGTGGAGTCACCATCCCTGGAGGTGTTCAAGAGGGGATTGGACGTGGCACTTGGTGCCATGGTTTAGATAGGCATGAGGTGTAGGGTGACAGGTTGGACTCGATGATCTTTGAGGTCTCTTCCAACCTTCTTGATTCTATGATTCTAAGTGCAGTCTGAGCAAACATAGATAGCAGTACTGCTTGCTCTGCTTGCTCTTTGCTGAGCCTGGTTCCCAACCAAAGCTGCTGTTAGGAAAAAAAAAAACCCACACACAACAGTTTTCTAGACTGAAAAAAAAGGAAAAAGAAATCCCCCAAAGCAGGCAGTGGCTGCTGAGCAGAGCTGCTCAGCTATGCTGCAAACAGTGGTGGTTCTCACCAGTAAAAATTAACCAGTGCAGAGAACCCTGAATCATGCTGAGGGTTGGGACCCTGTGTTTCCATAGGCAGAAATTTTTTCCCTGTGTCCAAGTGAGAGCAGGGAAGCTCCAGCCTCGACCTTCCCCAAGTTCGGCTGTAGTGAGGGCTGCTGCTGCAGCTGTCAATGCTGAACTGACCCCTGAGGTGTGAGCAGAGAAGAACCTGCACTTCCATTTTGACTTTGCATCTGCAATGGGGGCTCTTCTGGGAGGGGGCTGCAGGGCACTGCCCACACTGGCACAGCCAGGGTGCCCATGGTCTCCAGTTCCCCAGGGAGAAGCAGCAGCAGCTTCTGAGCTGGCTGGAGGGACAAAACTGTTTGTGGTGGTAGGTCCAGCACTTGGGAAGCCTCTTAATACAACCCCACATAACTTCCTCTTAGCTGCCTGAAGCACTTCAGCAGCAGCATGCTGAGTGAGGCTGCATGGGTGCAGTGGTGCTTCAGAAGCAGCAGATTCACTCCAGGTCTTTTCTAGTGGCTTTCTCAGCTGTTTCATCCTCTATGCCTAACAAGTTCATTAGAGCCCTGAAGCAAAGCACACCTGAGTCTTCAGATGTCCACCCATCCACTCAAGGGCTCTGCCCTTTGATTTAGGGCTCCACTGTTTCCCTCGCAGGCACTTTCTTTCCCCTGGGAGATGCACAGTGAGCGCCCATCCAACCCACCCTGACAAGCCCTCCTTCCAGAAAACCCAAGCTCTGCCATGGGTGTAAGCACCCTTAAACAGATCCAAACCACCCCAGCCCCCCCCAAAAAAGAGGGCAGAGATGATGCAGAAAAAGCAGAGGTTGCAGGAAGCCCCCAGCCTGTGTTTCCCAGCAGCAGTGCAGATATCCCTGGCTGCTTGCAAGCACAGAATGGGAGCTCAACATCTGTATGCAGCTTTGCAGGATCGGTGCTGGGTGCTGTCGCCCTCCAGAGCTGACCTTGGAGCACACGTCTGGAGGGCGTCAGCTCTGGAGAGCAAGGCACCATCCTCCTCCAAGATCAAGCACATTCTCCATGGAAATCCCAAACCGTAGCGTCCTTCACCTGAGCAAGGGCTGGTTTCTTGCTCCAGAAGATGGTGGACATTGCTCTAAAGGTGGACATTGGCTCTCCCAGCACCAACAAGCAGCTACATCAGGTCTTGCAAGAGATGCTTCTTTTTCTCCAGGGGTTGGCCTAGATGACCTTGGGAGGTCCCTGTCAGCCCAGACCATTCTGTGGATCTATGAATGTAGGTCACTTCTGTGACACATGATGCAGATATCAGGCAGGAAATACAATTGCTCCCACATTGAAGAAAGAGCTTACCACAGCTCAGAGCGTTCCACCTTCACTCAAACCACAAGAAGTCATATAAAAAGTCATGGGTCAGAGGCAGCCCTGTGAGCTACCAGCTCCACACAGGCCAGATTTGCCTCTGCACTGCTGTGCCCTCATTAAGATGAGATGGGGGGAGTTGTGAGTCAGAGAGGCAGTCTGGGGATAAAGTTGGATTTTCTGGTGAGCAAGGGCAGAAAACAGAATGAGAGATGGGTCCAGAGCTGTGAAAGCACTGCAATAGAGACAATTATTATTCCAAAACAAGTTTCTGTGGAGTTCCTGAAACTTTATTTCCTTTTTGAAATCAGAGATGCTCCTCCTGGTAACACCTTCTAGAGCAATTTCTGCTCAGGTGTAAGACACCAGAGGATAAAACAACAAACACCAAAATATAAACACCTTTTGGAAATAAAGAGTCACAGAATCCCAGCATGCTGGGATTGGAAGGGACCTCTGGGCATCATCCAGTCCAACCCCTCTGCTCCATCAGGGCACCCACAGCAGCTTTTCCAGGATCACAATAGCCAGGGAGGGTTTGGAAGCTCTCCGGAGAAGGAGACTCCACAACCTCTCTGGGCAGCCTGCTCCAGGGCTCAGCACCCTCACAACAAAGAAGTTTCTCCTCCTGTTCAGATGGAACCTCCTAGGTTCCAGTTTGGGCCCTTTGCCCCTTTTCTTGTCCCTGGGCACCAGTGAGCAGAGTCTGGCCCCAACCTCTTGCCCTCCAGCCTTTATCTCTTGCTGAGCATTGCTCAGATCCCCTCTGGGGCTGCTCTTCTCCAGGCTCTCAGCCCTAGGGCTCTCAGCCTTTGCTCCTCACAGAGCTGCTTCAGGCCCCTCAGCAATTTTTGGAGCCTCTGCTGGACTCGGTCACTGCCCTGGGCAGCAGCAGCCTTCCCCAACAGCCCCATCCACCCCCAGAACCCTGTGTAGCACCCTTGATCTCCCAGGAGCATGGACTAATGGCCTCTCCCTTGGCTCTCCAGGGAAAAAAGAAGAGACGGACACGGGAGAAGCAGCAAGATTCCAGCTCAGGTAAAAGTTTGGCTGCCCCTTCTCTCTGCTCAGAGGGGTAGTCCACAGCACTTACCATGTTTTACCTTGTTGGCTTTTTTATTCTTCTGAGGTGTTTGGGGGCTTTCAATCATCTAAGCTGAGCTACAGAAATACACATTTCTTTACTTTTTAAGCCAGAGTAAATGTGCCTTTTTCATGACCGTGTTTGAATTAGAACATGGGCAGTGGGTGAAAAACAAAGAGATTTGATTCTGGCAAGGGGGTAAATGCATAGAAACTATCACTAAGTCTATTGAAAACATCCAGAGTGTATGTCCCCAGCAGCCCTACAGACACCATTTCCTCTCACACACATCAATACTGCCTGTGGAACTAAAGGCAGGAACAGGACTGAAGGTCACCCATGAGAGTGTAGTTCAGAGTAACCTAGAGATCAAGCAAACCCAGGCTGAAACGCAGCACCAGCTGCCTCCCTGCACCACCCTGTTTGCTAGAAAAGAGCCCTTGGACAGATTTCAGCTCTTGACACTCACATTTCCATCATCCAAGGCTATTCCTGTGCTGGTTTCTGAAGTAGTTCTGCCATGTCAGTAGTAAATAATGTCTGTACCACTAAATATTCAGCATGGAACATCAAGGGACTATCCTTGCCACCTATGGCATCACAGACAAAGCCAGACAGCCTCTTTTTCCCAGTATGACTATTCTGGGATTGCCTGTAGGCATACAAAGAACTTTCCCCCTCTGCAGCCCACCAGTTCATTACTGCTCATTGCACCTTGGGATGAAGTGCAGTCAGCCAGCTGAGAGGCTGTTGGCTCTCTAAGCAGGACACAGTTCTCCCTCCCTCCAGAAATACTCCCTGGGAAGGGTGCCAAGTCAGCTTGTTGCTCTCTTGGCTTTGCACACCGCACAAAGACCTGTCCCACCTGAGCTGGGCACCCCAAGGTGCACAGCTGGCTGCATCTGTATGTTGATTAGGACACAGGAGACCAGCTCTGGTGTTAGTGCCATGGATTCCATGTCCATTTAACCAGAATCCCACAGCCTGCATTCATCTCATTCAGATTATCTGATGGATTGAATGAATCACTGTTGTATGACCACCTTTGCATCATCCATCAAAAGCAATTCCATGCCTGTGTCCTGGTAATTTTGTCAGTTTAATTAACACTGTTTCTCTCATTCAGTGTCTAGACTGAGGAAAGTAGGAGCTTTTGGGCCTATATGCTGAGTGTATTTATATTTATATATCCATAGCTATGTCTTGTCTGTGGTACAAAGATCATTACTTCACCCCTTATAGATTGAAAATCAGCTGCTGGTCATACACATCAGGAGGCACTGGTGGTGGCTGAAAGAGGGAGCATGAACCCAGCACAGAAATGTGCTGCTCAGATCCCATTTACAGCACTGGAGAAAACCCAGGATGTGCCCAAGATCAAATAGGGCTTCAGCCCAAGGAGCCCCATAAAAGCACAGTAAAGCTGCAGCACTGTGGGAAGGGCTGTGGAGAAGAGACGTCCATTCAGATCAGAAGGGGAATGGTAGGGGCAGAGCAGAATAACCCAAGCCTGGGTATCTTTGGTGCTAACTCTGCTTTCAGCCTGCTTCTGCAATGTTTCCTCCTCTTCCTCTCCATGCGCAGTCCCAGCTCGCTGGCAGCCCCCTTTAGTCACTGGCGGGAAGGCAGGGAGCAGGTAAGGATGCAGACACAGCAGGCAGGCAGGACTTCTAGGATTTGGCAGCTTTTCCAAACTTCAGGAATTCACAGAGCCATGAATTTCCCCACAACTGCCCACTTTTCCCAGAGCTCCTGCTGCAGCTGCCAGCAGTGATCACTAATGTTTGCTAACCATCCCTTTTTTCTAGGAGAGGTGGTACCAGACAAAACCAGCATGTAGTCTGCTAGTTGTGTGTTAAAGTGGCTAAAATGATGTTGCTTCTTTTCTTCCTCCTGCTCCTCCTGCTCTCTGTGCCTCTGCCTTGCCCCACGCATGCTTCTGTGTTCAGATCCTGCCTCTCCTAAGAAATGCAGAGCTCGCTTTGGCCTCAACCAACAAACGGACTGGTGCGGCCCGTGCAGGTGTGTATCAGCAGCTCCTGGCTGCTCCTGGGGTGCTCCTGGGCAAGGGGGTTTGGCTCCCTGTGTCCTGCAGCTATCCCAGCTCAAGCCAGGTGGGGATGGGAGGTTTAGGCTGGATATTAGAAGAAATTTCTTCACTGAAAGGATTCCCAAACACTAACAGGCTGCCCAGGGAGGTGGCTGAATCCCTGTCCCTGGAGGTGTTTAAAAAATGCAGAGAATTGGTGCTGAGGGTCATGGTTTAGCTTCAGGCTTGACAGTGTTAGATAATGGTTGGACTCAGTGATCTTAAAGATCTTTCCCAGCTGGAAGCATTCTGTGATTCTATGGGGTTGTCTCTGGGCATCCTCAGGAGCTGTTGGCCAAGCTGCAAGGAGTAGGCTGCACCCTGGGCTCCTTACCCAGCTCCCCAGAGCAATGGTGGTGTAATGCTGTACAAGTTCCTTGGCTGATGGACTTCCTTGGTCTTCAAATCTTATTTCCAAGGTGGAGACCTCTGATGTGGAGCTTTTTTTCCTCTCATAGAGATTTCCTCTTGCATAAGCAGCACCCCAGGGCCAGCAGTGAGTAATTAATGGGTTTATTTTTCCTAGATGTATATTTCAAGGTCCAGCTTTTCTGGACACTGAAATCTTGCAGTACCACCATGGGGGGAAAGCCTCGAGCAGTGAGACAGTTTGTAAGTGCCCTGAACCTCAGGATTCTGGGGAATAGGCATGGCCAGGTGATAGTAAAGCTTAGTGCATAAACCAAGTGCTACCTGGCTCAGAGGGTGTGCAGGCAGGAAAAGCTCCTGCGGGGCTTCTGGAGCTGGGCAGTGAAGCATGGAGAGGCTCCAGCCTGGAGAAAGGTCTAAGACTGGTCTTTTCTGCCAAGGAACAAGTGATAGGGCAAGAAGAAATGGCCTCAAGTTGTGCCAGGGGAGGTTTAGGTTGCACACGAGGAACAATTTCTTCCCCAAAAGGGTTGTCAAGGCCTGGCGTGGGCTGCCCAGGGCAGAGTCCCCATCCCTGGAGGGATTGAAAAGCTCTGGAGATGTGGTGCTGAGGGCCATGGTTTAGAGGTGTCCTGGCAGTGCTGGGTTAGCAGTTGGACTGGATGACCTTAAAGGTCTCTTCTAACCCAAATGATTCTCTGACTCACAGTACATGTTTATGTCAGTGCACTGAGGACTCTAGCAGAAGCTGGAGTATCACTTCACGTGCTTACTGCAGCTTCAATTGACTAAAATCACTTGGTCTACCCAAATATGAACCCTGAAGAAGAGCCATGCAGTGTCCTAATGGTGCTTGGCCAACGACCTTGCTGGCAGCCTGAGCTCAGGTCCCTGTGGCTCCCCTCCCTGCAGGCACCTTGGTGCTGGGCTACTCTAAGCTTACACACACAGCTGCTATGCACTAAGTGGTGGTGTTATCAGGGACCAACTGATGAAGGAACTCCCATAATGTCTCATTAATGCCTCACCTTGAATGTCCAAGGAGGAATTTTTATGACACCAATCACTTCCACAGCAGTGCCAGCAGGCTAACAGTCTGGCAGTGCAGCGCAGGGCATGGCTGCAGCTCTGCAGGTGTTCCTCCAACTTCACTCTGCCTTCATTTGACCTCCCTTAATTCAGATTCTCCTCTGCTTCCTGATTAACCCAGGCTGCTGGAGTGCTCAGAGACCTTAGAACGCTCTAAGCGTGTAGCCTCTGCCTCTCCACCCCCCATCAGTCCCAGCTGTTCTGCACTTCCCCTTACTAACGTGCTGGTGCAACTCAGGGACTCCAGGTCACCTGTGGAGAGCAGCTCCCACTGGAGGATTTCCACTCCAGAAGAGCTTAACTGGCTAAAATGGGATGTTCCTGCTCTAGAGCTTTCACCCTTCTCCTTATTACCCCATCAAACTGCTCCAGAGTGCTGCAGTTCGTATAGGCAGAGAGATAAATCCCTGTACCTGGGTGCTAGCCACCATCTGGTTCATCACCAGCAGCCTTGCAGTGTCAGACCAGCCCTTTCCACCCTGCATTTTAAATCAGTGAGCTCCAAATCAGCTGGAGAGATTTCTGCCACCTCAAACAGGGCACTGAAACTCCATCCTGCGGCTGCTCCTCAGACATCTGTGGCAGACAGGACTTCTCCTCAGGCTTCTTTGCTCTGGGGATTGCAGCCTGCAAGTGAAATGCTCAGTGCCGTGTCCCCTGGCTCCATAACTGGGTCACCCTGGCTGACGATGACACTGACAGCAGCAGCTCCTCTTTTGCTCTCCACCAGGGCAAAGCCATGTCTGACCCTGGGCCAGTTCATACCTACCCTAACTCTGCCTAGTGTTTCATTAGTGAGATCAAAGACAGGTGTGTGCCCACATTAGCAATTTCTCCATTATATCTGTTTTCCTCAAATGAGGAGCTTGGACACTTTTACAGAAGGTGGTGAGACCCTGGCCCAGGGTGCCCAGAGAAGTTGTAAAAACCCCCATGCCTGACACCACACCAGGTCAGGTTGTTTGGGGCTCTGAGCAACCTGCTCTAGGTGCAGCTGTCCCTGCTGACTGCAGGGAGTTGGACTGGATGAGCTTTGAAGGTCCCTTCCAACCCTATGATTCTGTCCAAAGCAGGACCTTGGACAGCCTTGTACCATGTTTTCCTCCAGCCAGTCCCAGGTCATTTCTTTCTGAATCTCTGTAGTTCATGCCTCTGAGTCATCGCTGGGCAATGGCTGTGGAGTGTTTTGGGATGCAGAGGTGCTTCAGCAGAGGCTTTTGCTGCAGAAAGAAGAGCAAAGCAGAGAACACTGTGCCCAAGTCCAGGGGAGCGGGGAGGAAGCGAGGAATGTGCTCTGCAGAGCTTCAGCCCACGGGCTGGGCTGCGGCCTCTGAGAAAAGCCGTAAGTGGTGTGGAGGGCAGTCTGGGCACTGCTGAGCCCAGCCACGCCAGGTGCCACACTCAGGCACTGCTGAGCCCAGCCACGCCAAGTGCCACACTCAGGCACTGCGGAGCCCAACCATGCCAGGTGCCACCCACACTGTCCCAGCAGCACAGCCCAGCAGCACCTGCCCAGAGCCCTGCCCCAGTCCATGGGCACACGTGTCCCGCGTGCACATCCTTTGTGTGTGCCCCATATAGTGTCTATGTGCTCCATGTGTGCTCTGCAGCAGTGGGCATGGTCTTGGGCATCAAGGGGGGAATGTTTTAGTCTGGAGGCCAGGAAAACACATTCACCCTGTTCAGATCCCAGAAGCAGAGGCCTGGATGGTGGATGCTGAGGAATTTCCTCATTTCTGTTTTTATTACAAAGAATTTTAAAAATTATTTTATTATTTTTCATTATTTAAAATTACTATTATCAGTTTTAAATTTTTAGGTTTTCTTACTGTTTTGATTTTTATTGGGTTTTATATACTTTTATTATTATTTTGAACTTTTATTATTGATTTTTTTAGTTTTTATTATTCCGATTTTTATTACCATTTTTGCTCCTGGTTCTTTGATTTTTACTCTCCTATGACCTCCTCCTCCCCTCATTCCCTGGGCCCACCCTTTTCACTCGAGTTCCCCTCGCAGACTACCGCGCCCTTTCCGCGGCAGCAAGGCTCGTGNCCGCCTAGCGGGCGCTACCGGGCTGCGCTGTGGGGGCGCAGCCACTGGGCCCAGCCTCAGCTGATGTCGCCCCACGATCGAGGGCGAAGCTCCGGCCGGGAAGACAGGGCCCGGCCGCGGGGGTTTGCGGTGAACAGGGGTGGGCCGCGAGTCCCCAGCTGGCTGCATATGCCAAGCTCACCCTTTACTGACAGATCACTCTCTCCACTGTTCTTAGGAGGAAAAAGAAGTGCATTCGGTACTTACAAGGAGAAGGACGCTGTGCCAGCCCAGTTTCTTCCGATGGAAGTGCTATAGACTCCCCTCCCTCTCCTCTGGACGCACTCCAATGCATCGCCTCTGCTTTCCCCTCAGACAAGCTCGCCACCCCTGCTGACTGCGCACACAGCGAACAGCCTGACCCCTTTCCTATCTCCACTCACCTCCAAACTACCACCTGCACCTCCAGACTGACCTCCAGGCCCTCCTCCACACCCAGCGAGTCCCCAGCGTACAGTATGGCCTCCATGAGGACATAGTCCCAGGCGCCCTGCCACGCTGCCCGGGTACTGGGCGCTTGGCTCTCCTCCACCTAAGTTTCACCACCTGTTGGGAAGGACCAGAGGCCTGTCCAAATTCCCCATCCCACTGTAAAACATGCAAAGTTAGGCAGCAGGATGCTGCAAAACTCATTTGGATTTTTTTGGGGGGTTGGGGGGAAAGAGTGGGGGTTAAAGATAGAAAACAATTCCAAAAAAGAAGGTTAAAAATAAGTACTTGCCAAAATTTAAAGTGCTGATGAGTAAACAAAGCCTTTTGTCCCTGCCCCATGCTGCTTTTGTTTGTCAGGGGGAGGGTTTGTTGGTGGTTGATGGGTTTTTTTACTGCGATACCTTGGACCATGGCAGAAGGCAAAGACAAAGTCCCCAGCTTGCTGCAGTAGATGGTAGGTGCTAGCAGTCTAACACTGGCTTCCGCTCCCTGCCCCCTGAGCTGCTTTCAGGTGCAGTCACTCACTCACAGATCTCTCATATCCATCCCAGCATGGAGCTGGGAAGGCTGGCACAAGAGCAGTTTTAAAGAGCCTTTATGTCTGGAAACTAACCATGGCAGTGCTCGCTTTCTGGTCTGCCCAGGTAACAAATGAAACCTTTAAACCAGCAAGGTGAGTTCTTGAAACTTCTTGCCATGAACACAGGAGGATTTGCTTACAGGCCACAGGTCTGTGTGCAGACATGGCCTGTTCCATGAGCATGCAGCAGGGCAGAGCAGAGGGAGCACAAACCAGACAGCCAAAGCAGCTTGGGTCATCTGCTGCAACCTCTGATAGTCAACCCCTTGCTGCCTCAGCCAGGTGCTGTCAGGAATTGCCCACTACAGACAAATCTCACCAGATGGGCTGGGCAAAGCCTCAAAAAATAATTTGGTACAAGGGCCTTGACCTAGCTACACTGAGGCAGCAGGCAGCCCACAGCCCTGGCAGGCTGGCCCAAGCACACAGAGTTGAGGAGAAGGGCAAGCTCTGCCCTCAGGTTTGCCCTTCCCTGGGGCAGGCTGGCAGCAGAACAGCACTACCCTGCTTTTAATTTCAGGAATCTGTCCTTATGGACCCTCTGAGATCAGAAGCCTTTTTCCCTACGATTTGGTGTATAACTTTTTTAAAAACCTTACTCTAGCTTCTTCCACAGGGTCCTCCCTCCACCCCCAGGACAGTGCCAAACACTGCTGTAGTCTCTCCAGCCTGAAAGCCTTTACCACTTTCTGGCATTTTATTTATATTTTAAGCTTGATAAACAAACCCTGTGGACAGACTGTGATCTCCCTGAAGCCCTGTAAATACCAAATTAACCCAAATTAAGTTCTTGAATTGCTTTAGATTTACAGACTTCTTCCAGAGACCACAACCTAGTCCAGTACAGGTTTTTTCCCCTGCTTTAAAGAAAACTACTCTAGACTGCTGAAGATAAAAACACCACCATACAGGGGGAGAAGAGGGTGCCTCATTTTTTCTATTTTACAAAATAGGTTTTAGAGTACTGGATACAAATCATGTAGTGATTATTATAGAACTGAAGAAATCAAAGGTGACCTTTGTAAGACACAAAATATTTTTGTATTTCTTAATACACAAATCCCCACAAACCCTACCTTTTTTAAAAAGTTATGTTTAGTCCAATGTAAGCAAGTTTATGTCTCAAAGATTGTGAATTTAAAAATCAATCAAACTGTATTAGTCTGCAGAGCAGCTTTGGGTTTATGCCCTTTAGTTAGGTACTTTTGCTTATAGTAGCATAGGTTTTTAATTCCAGTTGTTTAAACCTATTGCTTTATTCCTCTTCTGTGTAAATGCAGCTTCAGAAGCACTGAAAGCTATGTGCACAGACCTGAAAGTTTCAAGGGAGCTAAAATCTGAAAGGATCATTTAACCCTTAAAGAAATAGCATTACCTGAAGTGACTGCTAACTGTATACCAAGTCATGTCCTTCCTGCAGAGGGTTAGTTCCGTGGCACTAGATCAATGTGCAGTCTGGTCAGCTTTAAAGGATGGTAGCAAGCGTAGACAACAGCACGCTGCAGTGCTGAACAAAGCACTCTCTCTACAGCTGACAGACTCTTTATCATTTGATTTAAAACATAATTTAAAAGTAGTTTAAAAACTTAATAGCTGTGTCTCAAGACCCTCTGCTTTAAGGTGCTGTTGAAGAGTTGGCTAATGTGAATGCCACAGCTGGCAGATCAGCTGTAGTGTACCAGGGTGTAAAGCTGGCATAACTCAACACCCAGCTGGGACTCTGGACAAAACACATCACCCAGCAGCAAAGCAAAGGCCGGCATAAAAGAAAAAGCAGGAAATCCAGGGGGAGGTCCTGACCAGTATTAAACTGCATGTCCTAACCAAGGAGCAGCCTGTGAGTACCGTACACAGCAGCCACCATCCATTTCAGAACCCACCAGGACTTCTATGTATTTCAGGGCCCCTCCATGGTGTTGTGGGTGCCTGCCTTGGCTCAAGGCACAGTGACCAGCAAAAGGCCCATCTGCACCACAGCCTTCACTCATCATTTTATCCCACCCCATTCCTACAGAATCTCCTTAGTGAAATCCACTGCCCCCTCTCCAAGGGCCCTTCCTTAAGCATTCCCAGCAGGAAATATTTCCATGGGCACAGAGCTGGAGCAGTGAGCCTTTTGTTCTGCCCCTGTGCTCTGCTCTAACTGTACAGGGTCACAGCCAGCCTTCCCCTGGGCTTTCAGCCACCCCAGGATAAACTCAGGCTGCCTGCCTGGCACACTGCAACAGGGTCAGTTTGTAGTGGTGTCACTGAAAACATTTTAATCTTTTCCTTCTTCCCCCCAAAAAAACACGAGAGAGACCTTTAAGTCGCCCATTTCCAAGACAAAACAGTGAGCATGATCAACTTCTGTTACACTCCCCAGGGCTGATAGCCAATGCCAAAACAAAGTTTTTTTCATGCCAAAAAAGCATCTTCAGAAATGCCGTATGAAGTGTGACTCTTTTGTGTCAATACTTTTATAACAGAAGGAAAACTTTGCCCTCAAGTTTTTAATCACAACAAGGATTATTTTTATTTTTGTTAAGTTTCTTTCACAGCAATTGCAACTCTTCCTGAAATCAGCATTTGAATACCTGAAATCAGCTTGAATGTAGAAGCCATGGAAGTACCACTTCATTAAACCAAGTAAAACCACTGTATGTATGTAGCAGCGAGAAATGTTTTGCAGCTGTACTATCATTTGTCCAATGATATTCCATCATTTGTTGTAATTTTTTGACTTCATTGAGTTTGGTTTGTGGTTTGTTTTGGGGGTTTTTTGGCTTTTATGTTCAAAACATGTTTATAGCTTTATAAATAAAGTAATTGCCAGACTGGCTCTTCAAAATAGGCCACTGGGAAATTATAGTCCTATCAAACTCTCCAATAACTGTTTCTTAAATTCAAGGATTCCTGGGGTTTTTTTGGTCCTTGGGGATTTCTATATATAAATAGGTTTTAGTTCGACAGGTAAGACTGAAATAGGAAACCAAGACTAAGAGAAAACAACTTCTGCAATTCCAGCTGACACCTTTCCTTCCCTCTTCCCCCTCCACTTTAGCCAAAAGCTATCCCTGACCATGCCATGACTTCAAAAAAAAAAAAAAAGGCAGTAAAGCAGCACTGTACAATTTGAACAGAAACATAACAATTTGTTTCAACATTTTCAACATTAACAGTTGAAAATGAGACTGTCCCCCCTTCCAAGAAGTTCAGAGTACCCAGACTGGGCTCTATGTCAGCAGCAGGCAACTAAAGCTGAAGAGAGTCCATACAGCAGCCTGCAGCAGACCAAATTTTCTCAATCACCTTCATAAAGAGCAGCCAAGCACTACTATGACTAGAACTGAGAGGGTATAGCTCCAGAGACCAAAAAAAGGTGTTTTCTCACACTGACATGTCAGGCAGCTACAGAATTTGAGGGTGGCTGAAATCCAAGACAGCACTAGAAGAGAATTTCAATTAGAGAAAATGAGGTGCATGGAATCCTAACTACCAGGAGCACTAAGGACGCTACGTCTGTCAAAGCTGTAATACTTTCAGCACCCAGACTAGCCCTTCCTGCATGCTTCTGTGCTGTACCTCCACACTTAGACCAGTATCAACAGCTGAGAGCTTCAGCAGAAGCTCCACCACTAAAGTATTTCACCACTCAAGGTTATGTTCTAGGCAAGCTGTTGTAACAACTCTTAGCACAGGGTCACAGGGGTGCTTTAGGCAGGCATGGCAAACAAAGCAGAAACAAGGTAATGAGGAAGACAAAACTACACAACTGCATCTCTTCCTCATCCCAGCATAATGATACACCCTGTGAGACAGTGGCTGCTGACACACGTGAAGCTCAGTCTGCTGACAAGCACATAAAGGAATTTATATGAGCTTCCACCACTGTGCAGGTACAGCATAGGTTTCTACACAGAAACAGCACTCCAAGGATGAGCTGGTGCATTCTGGAGCACTAACTGCAAATGGGATTATTTCATGTAAGAATCCAGGTTAAGCTGAATAAACAAACTACCAATACAGCTACAGAAGTGCCATCAGAAGATTTTTCTCTAGCTGCAGTTTTAAACTGAGATGTCATGTTCACAGTACAAGAGGCTGGAAAGATTTCAGCATGCCCAGCTCCAGCACTGAAGTGTTTATTTCTATCTATAATATGCCCATATAATATGCACACCAGCACCCACCCTGAAGATGTCAGCAGCCCCATCCAGAGCATAGGTCTGAAGTGACAAATGCTACCTAAAGGCTGGTAACACATGAAAAATTATCTGGACCACTCCTTTAGCTTCCAGTTTCTTTTGAGAAGTTGCCCAAGGCTTGCATTAGTCAATCAAAATCTAAACATTTGGTTTTATCTCAATTAACCACTGCCTCAAGGCTACTTGTACACTTCAGTGACAGGAAGATTGTCTAGTTTCAAATAACTAGAACCATTTGCAAACCAAAGTTTAAAAGCCCTTTATTAATTCAGAAGTGAAACGTTGCTATTTAAAGTGAGATAAGTATGTTTATTCAGGGTCATTCTACTCTAAGGTTTATACAGAGAATGGAATGCAATACAAGCTAAGAGAACACCTCAAGGATCTACCACAAAACCATCCCCTACTCCCTGTAAGGGAACTGTAAAATAAAAACTTTAAAAAAAAAAAATCAGAAACCCAGTTACTTTTTAACTAGTTGCAAGTGGCTTTGTCCAAAGAACTTAAGCTTGATATTGCATCAACTTTGTATGCAATAATTAAGTCTCTCTAAGCTGAAGTATCACACACAGAGGCATTAAGATTTCTTGTGGACACACTGAACCATGTTTTAAAGAGCTACATCACAAAGGTTGTTTGAGATTGCCTAAAAACCACTAATGGCATGCACAGGTCACTACACTAACTTTGGTAATGACAGTCATTTTTGGTCAAATCTGGTTTCCACATTTCCTAATAACATGTATAAACACACCCATCCTGTGCAGAAAGCAACACACTTTATCTGCTACCAGCTAGAGGCAGGTCTTCAAGACATGGTTGAAGTATTCAAATTGAGCTGTCAGGAGCTTGCTGAGTTCTAGATCACACCTTTCACTAGTCTAAGGCGAGACTAAGAAGACAAGTGGTCAAATACTTTTTCCTTTATTTTCTTCTTGTTTTGTTTAAATGCAGGAGAAGAACCATCTGGGAAGTTATCTTAAGGGACACTATTTTTCCCCACAATACCTTTGGAAGAAGTAAGTAATATTTTTACTTTACCTAGCTCCCCAAGACACATTCTAGTTTTCCTTTCTGCAGCTAATCAATACCCTGTAAATACAAGAGTTTTGTTCTTGAGGAAGTAATGTGGTTTTATTTACAATGGAATCAATCCTTAGCGCTGCAACTGGACTTGAACAGTTTCAAAGTGTAATGAAAATTATAACCTTAAGTGCTATTTTCTATATAGAATCCACACTTGGTTCAGTTTTATTCACTGCAGAGTAAAGTAAAGACATCCAAATACAATAGAAAAAAAAAATCAAGAGGATTTAAGTTTGTACTAAAAACCACTACACATGCAAAGGGAACGATATCCTGCTAACACCAACTTCATTTGCTGCTGCATTTGTCTAATATTAACAATTATGAACAGAGCAGTGCAACTAGTATTTGGAACAATCCTTACAGTGTTCAAGTGTCAGGCACAAAACTTCACTTCTCTTCACACCACTGGTTCTCTTTACGTACCTGAAAGAACATTTCAAGTATTAATATTGCAGTGAACTTCCCAAAGTGAGGTGTAAATTCCCATAAGCATCCCAGAAGCAGCTTTAATCTTTCAGGCAGAGTTTGTAATTAGAAAGTCAGCCTCCAAAACTGACCTGTTTAGCCAATAACCCAAGAAGCTTATTTCTCATGCCTAAATTTGACTGAAACTGGTTTTTTCCCCACTAGGCAAATATATTAACTTAAAACTAAATTGCTCATTTCATGTCATAGTACCAAAGGCAAACCCAAATGTACACTGCCTTTGTATTTAAACAGGGTATCTTGCTCTGATCTTTCCCAGCTCTGCCACTTTGCAGCTGGTTTGTTCAAATTCTAAGACCAATTAGCTCATTAAAGACAAAAATCTAAACAGCTTCCCTTTCTAGCCACATGCATCAATACACCTTCAAAACACCAGTGTTCCCACCACAGCTCCAAACCAGCAAACTAAGGCTGCCACAAACAATCCTACATCCTTTACCCAGCACCTTTGAGCTAAAAAATCAATGTTGACCTTTTCAATTAACAAGGGTCTGCAAGCACCACAGGCACCAAAAGGCCTCGCACCAGTCGCAGCCCAGTTACAGGGAGATGATGTATTAGTTTACATTTGTGAACAAGAGAGTTATATCACATTAACCTATGAAGCACCACAGAATCATTCATCACAAAAAAACCAGCTAAACTGTAGCTAACCCCAGATCAAGTACCTGTGCTTCTTCCTCCTCAGTGAAGTCGTTCTTAATATTGAATGTCTTGCGAATTTCTTCTGGAGTTTTCCCCTTGATCATATTTGCAACTGTCTTGCATGTGACATCAAGCAAGCCTTTGATGTCCAAGTAATTTGCAGCCTGTAGAAAGTTTCCAAATGTAAAGGCTCCGTATCAATATTCTGCCTCTGAGATGTACTACCAGAGTTATGCTAACACTGAAATTACCGAACACTGCAAACAGATCACCTCCTAAAAAGCTTCTAGCTAGAACCTCAAAGTAATGGTACCTAAAACCTGCTTACCAAACAAGGGAAATTCACTTGTGTCATGAAATAAACATTCCCCTGCTCCTTCTTTTAAAAAAGGCTTTCAGAAGCCTGCAGATATCCAAGATTTTCAGTGCTGAAGTATTAACTAGCCAAGGCTGGTTCACAAATTTTAAATCAAAGTTGGATTTTAATTTGTCTGTAGATCTCCAGAACTCCATTTATAGTAGCAAGCCCTCACCTAAGACTCAGGAGCCACAAGAATATAGGCAGCTGTAGGACCCCGCATTCAGAGCAGCACATTAATTGGTAAGGGAGCAAGTTCAGTCTGATGTCCAGCATGCTGTTAACAAGCATTCTGACACCCTCAATTTACACCAGAATGTGCCACAACTTTCCCCTCCCAACACATCCCCTTCCCAATGAAGAAGTAATTCAAGCAACATCAAAGCTTGGTCAAGTCCCCTAGCAGATCAGAGCCTTTATGCTTCCTAAACATACTTACCAGGATAAGTTCAAAAAGAGTGCCTTGGTCTACTTTCAGAAACTCCTGATCCCACACAGGAATGTCATCTGTTCTTTTCTCTTTGTTCTCATCATCCTCAGGAGGAGGTGGATCATCCTTGTGATGGGTACACCACTGAATCACCTAATTACAGTTTGGATATTAAACTTATATCCCAATGATTCTCCCATTAGGCCCCCAACTATAACTTCATTTTAAAAGAAATTTCCCTTTTCTCTCTAGATTAACATTAGAATCTTCTACAAACATGCTCCAATATCCAGTATTTTTTTCATTTCAGAACAATCAATTCCCAATCCTGGAGTAAAACAGCCCAGGTAAAATAGTAATGAAGTAGTTCAGTAGCTGCTTATCACTTATGACCTTAAAAGCCTGCTGCTGGGGTTATGAAGTTCTTAATCCCTGTGCTAACATATAGGACTGTTCGAAGAAAACATAAACCTCGTTTTTCAGTGTTTAATGTTTGCAGAAAATCTTTATTAAGCAGAATACCACATAGGGGAAGAGTGCAGAGTGGTTAACAGGCAGGTAACTAACAGGACATGTTCACCCCAGTACAAAGTTCACCTGGCAGAAGTCTGCTCTAAAAGAGCACACTAGCTTGGGAACATGCAGTCTCGTCACACAAACAATTACAAGGAGCGAGGCTCTACTGCAAGTAAAATCCTGTTCCATTGTGCCAACCCAACAGACCTGGGTTTGTAGTTTTTAGTTATTTCTCATTATGTTTGCTAGGAAGTAATTCCTAACCCTGTGTTTACCCCCAAATGGTCCAGTGCTTATTCTGGCACAACACTTCTGTTTCTCTTCAGAGCAGAAAACATCTTAGAAAACAGCAACATACTTTTGCTCCTCTCAGCTGACTGAACAATAATCATGGTCCAATACTGACTTCAACACCACTGAGGGCACACAGCATCTCTTACACACTAAATGCCACACAGACACTGCCACAGCCACTTACTCCCATCGCTGCCTGCCCCTTACTCCTAGTGTTTTAGTCTCCATCACCTTGGTTCACAGAATCCAGTTAGAATCAGTGCTTTAACACCATCAAACACTAGCATGCACACATGTCCAGCACCACTTCAGCACCTTAGGAAGCTTGCTTGGCCTCCAGCTGCTGCTCCAGGTCACTCCTGTAGGTATTCTGCCATTATCTGCATGCCAGCTTCACCCCCATTCTCATGCCCTAGGTGTCCCCACACCTCAAGCTGGCTATGCTTGTAGCTAGCACAAAAAAATTATTTTTAATAGTGGCAATTGTAACACCCAACTCCAACCTCAATTTCACACTTCATTACTGCCATACCACACTACCACTTTCAGCATCTTACCTTTTTTAAGATAGCTGCATTGACATTTGGAAGAGGGACTGGGTCATCATCACCTTCATCATCCATTCCCAAGTCTAAAAACAGAAAGATGACTAAGCAAGCAGCAGACAAAACCACTTACTCTGAACTGGACCTCTTACCAGTTCTCCACTATTTTAACACCACTGAGGCCAAACAGACCGGTGGCAAAGGACCTAAGAGGTGAAGTCAGAGGTGTTTAGAAAGCTAGTTTTGTGGAGCCATGGCTGCATTATACATACTAAATTATATCAAGTTAAGGCTAAGTAGTTAATGAGGCTTCCTCAAATGAGAGTATCAGCCACCCTTGGGTTAAGTGGCCAGTTCCTTGTCAGAGTAGAACTTGCTCATTCAGTGTCCTGAAGATAGGGTATTGTTGAACGATGAGAAAATAGTTATGCATTTTACACTTTCAGCAGTTCAATTCACAAGTTAAAACAAAGCATTCCAACTGAGAGCTCCCACTCCATTTATTAAATCAGAATTCAGATCTGCTGTAGGAAGTAGAGACAAAGTTTTGTCCTCTCTAAGAGCAGTAAGTACTGTAGCCCTAGAGATGACAGTCACCTGGCCTCTGAAGCACTGGTACTGACTCTTGTCAGCTCAAGAAGTTCACATGGTGAGTCAGCAGCACAAAGCCTTCAATCAAAAAGCATTTACAAAGCACACTTCCAATACTCCTTGCTGACTCTTTGCTTGTCAGCATGCTCAGCAGAGATTTGAATAAAATTTCTCACTCTGTCCCCTTGATATGATTAAGAAATCACAGTAAAAATTGGTAGAAACAATTAAAGTTTGAACTTGACAGAATAAATGCCACATTAGCCAACTCTGAGGAGAGATTATGCTTTTTACTATACAATTGCTAGCAGCTGGATGACACCCTAGCTGTCAAAGATTAAAATCCTGTAGTCAGTTAAGCAATTAACTACACAGACCTTCCACTCACTACATGCGCAGATGTGCCAAATCCACAAAGAAACTTCTTTTTTAAGAGCGGATGACTGTCACACCATCATCACTGATCACCTCTGTGCACCATTCCAATAGCATGCACTTCTCTAGTCAGGCAAGTCAACTTCTCTTTAGTAGTGGTATATTAATTAGCACTGTGTTGTGTTTGGAATAACCTAACTCCAGACTGAGAAACTAAAGCACTGACATGAAAAGGTTCTGCATGTGTCAGCAGTTAATGGAAACTGAAATGCACACTTTGAACATGGTGGCAGATACCTGGGCAAGAAGTGACCAGTCCAGTATTGTTGAGAAAGGGAAAGAATTACAGCAATATCTCAAACTTAGTCACCTCTGCTCAGCTTGTACCAAATAGCCCCAAACCAATTTCATCTGTTATCAGAAAACCGCTACTTCATTCCTGGTCCCACTTTTCAGCTGGCCCTCACTTCTCAGCTCCTCCGGTCTCAGCTGCAGCATTCAACACAAAACACTAAGTGATGCTTCACCAGCTCTACTGCAAATGCATTTCACCTGTACTGGGAGACTTGTTCTCACCCAAATTAGTAAGGGGCAAGTTTATGGTGCCTACCTTACACTTACCACATGTCACTTCCCTTCATCAATCCCCTGTGTCACTAAACACTGTCAGTGACACAGCTTCTGCATGAGAAAGCTGAGAATTGTGCTCCTTAATGTATTCCCACAGATTGCTGCTTCCTGCTTGTGTTCCTAACCATGTCCAACAGCATCTTAAGAGGCTGAAAAATGTTCAATGGCTGGAGTACTTCAATCTTATTTTTATTGTTCTGATGTACAAGGTGTCACGATCAGATGAAGATTTATGCCCAAGAACCTTAGCTACATCAACAGAAAAGGTTTGTTCCCTGCTAAATTAATTCATGAATACACCCAGGGACTGGAAAACCCACCAGAAAACAATGAGGGAGGGATTAGACACAGCTTGTTCTGTATCCTGGCCATCTGGCAGATTTCCCCTCCCCCACCACCAGGCCTTTTGTTTCAAATTTATGTCAGCAGGAGATCAGAACTGTTTATCCCATCTGCATCCATAAGCTCATAATACAGGTTCCACTTGAGCTCTTTCTTCATTGCATTGCTTTGTGATCCTCCATCCCATTCAAAAGATATTTACATTGTCAAACTGGTTTGTATCATTAGATAAAACTTCATTTTTAATATTATTAGATGTTCTGTTTGCTTAACTTTTACAAAACTCAAGCAGGCTGTAGTCAAGGGGTGCTTAGGTTTTAGTAGCCCCCCTGTAAACGCTCTTAAGAGAAGGACCAAACTTGAAGCTTTTTACAAGAGTACCTCCACCTCAAACACCATTTCAGTTACAGCAATTGTTCCAACTGCTCTGACACAAGACACCAAGATGCTTCACAGGCCTGGGAATCCTGTTCCAGCACTGTATCCATCTGTCTCCTTTGGTCACAACTCCTCTTCAAGAGGCTTTAAGAGGCTTTCTGCATGAGTTAGAGATCCTCAAGGCTCCACACTCTTACCTTCCAGCATAGTCTTGATGGTTACAGACTGCTTTGCAATTTCAACATCAACTTCAAAGATTTCTCCATCTGAGCTCTGCAGTTTAATTGAAGGCATCTACAAGAAATGGAGAGTTATTTCCACACAGTGTTCAGCAGATGTTACAAGTTCAGCTGACGCAAAGATGCGCTTTTACTACTTATATTGCTTCCTACCAACAGCAGATAGTCCAGTGCCACTTAATGTGTTTAGATAATTCACTGCTTGAAAGACAGGCCTCAATTCATTAATCCTCCTGCTTAAGAAACAAGGATTGACACCCTTTTAAGAGAACTAACACAAATTTAAGAGAACCTTTATTTGAAATCATAGAATACAAAACACTTATCAACAGTGCTGCTATTACGCACAGTGCAACACCAGAACTTTCTTCTGGCACTTCCAGAGCACGACTTGTCTTAAATCCAGATAACTGCTGCCCACTTTGACTACTCGAAGCCAGAGCTCAAAAGCAGTTTTCAAACCATAGCCTCTGGGACAGAATCACAACATTGAAGTTGGAAGGAACCTTCTAGACGGTCTCATCCAGACTCCCTTGCTCTCAAACAGAACAGATTAACACAGGCTTTCCTTCAGAAAAGCGTTTGGCTTTCTGAAGGGATTAAAAGGCAACGGACTACTACAGGGAAGGCTTTCGGCACTCAATACCACTCTTGCAAAGTAGGAAGTTAGGTCAGCACTTTGGTAGCATTAGGAAAAACAAAGATGACTATGCATTTTAAGGTTTTTTCAAGCATACTGTGATATACCCCAGAATAAACAGAAACAGTAGACTTTAAAGATTTCTCTAGCTGAAAAATTAACAAACTTTACAACAACACTCTTTCCCAGATGCTTAACTCAACCCCAATAATCATGTCCTTGAAACAGCAGCTACTGGGTTATAACCTCAGCTTTAAGCCACACAAAATCTGTTCGAGTGTGGCTGCACTTCAAAGACCTGATAAACAACAGGCTGGGTGCACAGTTATCAACTGGTTCTCAAACCAGCAGGTTGTGTTACAAATTCCTTTACCGCTCAAAATACATATTAGCACCAGATCACTGCCAACAGTTGTGGTTTTTTTCCTTCAGGTTACCTGCTTCTAGCCCTCTAAAGCCTATATTTGTAAATACAGCCTACAAGGCACAGAGAGAGAAGCTCTAGGAAGAAAGGATTTTTAATTATTTCATTTCCAAATGTTCTTCCCCAACCAAACCCACTGGCTCCTTACAGCAGGAGGTGAACTACCAAAACTGAATCAGCTGAAGCACCTTCAGCAAACTCACATTGTCCCCCTCTGAATGCCTCCTGCAGCTCATCAGTATGGCTGAGCCTGACAGTCCTACAACAGCCCCAGTCCAATGGAGGCCAGCCAAAGCATGCTATTAAGCAGCTCACACCAGCTTGAAGTCCTCATTGCTTTAATTTCCATTTGGCAGAGCTAGTAGCTAGGTAAATGTTTACACAGTCATGTAACCCTCTATGATGGTGCTACTTCTAATTAAGATGGGTGTGCTAGAGGGCCACAGTCATGATGGTTCCAAAGATACAGATATTCATATTCACAAAAATGAAATTTGGATTGAAACACACAGCTCTAAGTTGGGAGTTTGAACCATGTTAAGAAAAAAAAAAAGGCATTATCCAGGAACAAATTTCAGATTGAATGCATCTGTTCTTACAGTCATTGTCTAAGAGCATTCAAGAACAAACCCAGCTTCAGATGCCAGCTTTCCTGTGCTGTGTCTAGGATTACATAACACTGCACAACAGAGCCAGCAAGATGAGGACGATGCTGCCTTCACAGGACTAGCCTCTGCAAGAATATGTGCATTGAGACCCTTGTAGCACCTAAACCTGCTTTTATGAAGGCCTTTAGTTCATCATTAAGAGCCCGAATCTGGCAGAATGAATTTACTCTACTGCCTCATCACTGACAGTCACATTTGGATGAAAATCTGATCTGTTATTTTTATAGCACTAAGATCTATCTCCTGGGCGGGGGCAGAAAAAAAAATCACGCATGTGTAACAAAACTGTAATACAGCTCAGGAAACAGACAAGCCCTGGGCAGCAATACAGCCAGGTGACTAAGCAGACCAGTCCTAAAAGTTCAGTTCAACAACTGCAAAACAGACTGGGAGCTAGTCAAAAGACAAACCTTAATTACAACGGCCGTTTGCATGTGTAAGCCCCAGATGCAGAGCTCAGACATCCAAAGCAGTGCTACTGCAACTCCGAACCTCCCCAAGCTATTCTGGGTGGGTGCCCACTCCTTCCCTTTCCACCTCTCCCTGCCACTAAGAGTAATGTTGCCTTTATTTACTAAAATCATACCTGAGACCCTCTGCCTGCGCTGACGCTTCACAGCTCCCCTCGCTACAAAGGTGACTCACAGCAACCTCAGAGTCGGCCAGGTGAAGAAGGGCCCAGCTCCGTGGGCGTCGGAAGGCCCAGGGTGGGGGCAGGGCTACTGCTTTATTTACCAGACCTCGCCAGCCGCCTCTTCCCTCATCCTCACACCTCCCTTAAAGGGACCCATGGGCGTCTTAGCCCCATATTACCCAAGAACGGCTCAGACCTCGGCCTGCCCCCTCAGCGGCCCTCTCAGACCCCTATCCGGGCGCTCTGCCGCCACGGCCGCCCTCCACCTGCGCCAGGCCGGGCCCATTTCCCGCAACGAGTAGGCCCCGCCGCCTCCAGCGACTATGCCCGCCCTGCTGGTTACCGTCGCTAGCTAGCTCCCTCCCCCCAGAACTCGCAGGCCTCACCGTGAGGAGGAGGCGGCGTCCGATTCGGTGCTGGCTAGACCTGGCGGTGGCAGCGCTAATGGCCCAACTGCGGCGGCGGCTTTATACGGCGGGGGAGGAGACCGGGCGGAGGAACCCGCCTCTTGCTGCCTCGCAGCCGCCGGGCTACCCCTGGCGAACGCCTGAGCGAAACGCCGCGCCTGATATCCAAACGCTGAACAGGGCAGGGAAGATGAGACAGCCGGAACTGTCCGACAATTCTGGCGTAGGGAGAGGGGACGTGGAGCCAAAATGAGGTGGGAGGGCAGCGCGGCGACCCCTGTGTCTTT
>VXBD01014727.1:6665-21971 GCA_013399975.1 Indicator maculatus
ATTGAATTAAAAAAATCATAGAAGCATAGAATGATAGAATCATAAAATCAAAAAATCATAGAATCATAGAATCATAGAAGTAAAAAATCATAGAAGCACAGAATCATGGAATCATTGAATTAAAAAATCATAGAATCATTGAATTAAAAAATCATAGATGCACAAGATCATAGAATCATAGAGCCATAGAATCATAGAGCTATAGAGTCATAGAATCATAGAATCATAGAATCACAGAATCATAGAATCACAGAATCATAGAATCACAGAATCATAGAATCACAGAATCATAGAATCACAGAATCATAGAATCACAGAATCATAGAATCACAGAATCATAGAATCACAGAATCATAGAATCACAGAGCCATAGAATCATAGAATGGTCCAGGCCAGAAGGGACCTCCAAAGGTCATCTAGTCCAACCCCTACAGTCAGCAGAGGCAACCTCAATTAGATCAGGTTGCTCAGAGCCCTCTCAAGCCTCACCTTGAATATCTTTAGGGTTGGGGCCTCAACCACCTCCCTGGGCAACCTGTTCCCAGTGTTCCACTACCCTCATGATAAAGAACTTGTTCCTAACATCCAATCTAAATCTGTTCTTGTCTAAGTTGAAGACATTGCTCCTCATCCTGTCCCTACAGGCCTTTACAAATAGTCTCTCTTCATCCTTCTTGCAGGCCCCCTTCAGTGAAGAACTTTCTTCTAATGTCCAACCTAAACCTCCCCAGGTGCAACTCGAGGCCACTTCCAAGCTGCAAACATCTCATCCCTGGTCCTATGGATCCTCCTTCCCTTACTGTAACTTCACCTTTCAACAGGGGAGCAGCAGTTACACCATTTAGTAAAACAGATACTCATCACCTCATGGAAAACCATCTGCTTGTAGACATTTTCCTCCCTCTTCCTCTACTTTTTGATGGTGACCACCCTTTGCCAAGGTCTAGCTCTGGCAGCCTGCCTGTTGATGAGTTTTCCAAACCCCAGCAGCTTGCTGGCAGCCAGGAAGATCTGCCTCCAGCACTCCCCCTCTCTATTTTTATTTCCCTGGTCTGGGTTGTGTGTTTGTTCTTCTTCAGCTTGAGCCCTGAAAAGTCAAACCTCTGATGCTGGGGTCACATTGAAAGGAAATGACAATCCCAGCTGAAGGTGGCACCTTGACCCATTGCAGTGAATCACAGGATTTTAGGGGCTGGAAGGGACCTTGAAAGCTCTTCCAGTCCAACGCCCCTGCCAGAGCAGCATCACCTAGAGCAGGTCACACAGGAACACATCCAGACAGGTCTTCAGTATCTCCAGAGAGGGAGACTCCACAACCCCTCTGGACAGCCTGTCTTCTGTCTTCTGTCACCCTCACAGTGAAAAAAATGTTTCCTCCTGTTTCCATGGAACTTCCTATGCCTCAGCTTCCACCATTGCCCCTTCTGCTGGCATTGGGCATCACCCAGCAGAGCCTGGCTCCAGCCTCTTGGCTGCAGCCTGCACAGCTTTATAAGGTCACCCCTCAGGCTCCTCCTCTCCAAGCTAAATAGCCCTCAGCCCCCTCAGTCTCTCCTCATAAGGAAGATGTTCCACTCCTTTAATCATCTTTGTGGCTCTGCCCTGGGCTCTCTCTAGTAGCTCCCTGTGAAGCCTCCTGATGTATCTCTGCAGGCTTAAAAAACCTGATAGTAACAAATACAAGCAAACAAGGAGGAGAACCAAGGGTGAGAAAGCAAGGAGCAGGAGCTTGGTGCTTCCCACTCAGTTGGATGGCCTGTGTGCAAACACATCCACACATACAAGGGCTCAAGAAGTGCCCTTCGCTCTCATCTTCCATGGATTAGGGAAGTGCAAACCAACCCAGAGCTCAAATCAAGCAAATGATGATGTCCACATAAAGATGTCCATCTTTATGTTTCCCATCTTTTTACCACCACTTCAAATACCTGGCAGGGACTTTTCACAAGGTCTGAGGTGTAGGGGGTGGGGGGTGGGATGTTTCCCACAGTTAATGAAAGGTTCCTCTTTGCCCCTCACTGCCTTTGAAGCCCAAACAGCCCCCAGCAGATCCAGGAATTTGCTGGTGATTTATGACTATTTGGACAAGTGGTGAGCAGAGAGGGACTGGATGGAAGAGTCCTACTTCTCTCTGGCAGTGGGCTCTGCTGAAAAAAGGTGGGGGAGGGCTCCCCCAATGTCATTTTGAAGGCTCTAATGGAATGGTTTTGGTGGGATGGTTGTGTTGGCTGCTGGTGGGACAATATAGGAGCCTGGGCAGGAGGAATGGAAGAAAAAAAAATATATAAAAGGAATAATAATAATAAGAAGAGTGGTGAGACACTGGCCCAGGTTGCCCAGAGAGGCAGTAGGTGTCCCCAGCCCTGGAAACATTGCAGGACAGGTTGGATACCCTGATGGAGAGTGTCCAGAGGAGGGGCACAAAAATGCTCAGGGGGTTGGAGCACCTCTGCTATGAGGACAGGCTGAGGGAGCTGGGGGTGTTCAGCCTGGAGAAGAGAAGGTTCCAGAGAGACCTGATAGCAGCCTGCCAGTACCTGAAGGGGGCTACAGGAAGGATGGAGAGAGACTGTTTATAAGGGCCTGCAGGGACAGGATGAGGGACAATGGCTTCAAACTAGAGCAGAGCAGGTTTAGATTGGATGTGAGGAAGAAGTTCTTTACCATGAGGGTTGTGGAATTGTGTCAGTGTGAGCTGAAATTCCNTTGGAGGTCCTTTCTGGCCTGGACCATTCTATCTGTTTGCAGATGTCTCTGCTTACTACAGTGAGGTTGCACTAGGTGACCTTTAAAGGTTCCTTCCAACCCAAACTAGTCTATGATTCCATGATTTTCTGATTCCATGAAAGGACAAGAAGGGGCACACACTTAGCTAACAGCACCACTGGGCCAGCAGCCTCCATCCATAAGCTTCCATCTCCACAAGGGGAGACCTCATTGCTCTCTACAACTACCTAAAGGGAGGTTGTATCCAGGTGGGGATTGGTCTCTTCTCCCAGGCAACCAGTGACAGAAGGAGAGGACACAGTCTCAAGCTGCACCAGGCTGGATGTTAGGAAGAAATTCTTCACAGAAGAAGAAATTCTTCACAGAAGAAGAAATTCTTCACAGAAAAAGAGATTGGCCACTGGAATGTGCTGCCCAGGGTGGTGGTGGAGTCACCATCCCTGGAAGTGTTTAAAATAAGCCTGGATGAGGCACTTAGTGCCATGGTTTAGTTGATTAGAGGGTGTTGGGTGATAGGTTGGACTTGATGTTCTCAAAGGTCTTTTCCAGTCTGGTTAATTCTGTGATCCCTGTGTGGACCGCTTTAGGTGATCCTGCTTTGGCAGGAGGGGTTGGACCTGATGATCTCTGGAGGTCCCTTCCAACCTCTAATGTTCTGTGATCCCCATTGAGGCCAAAAAAACACATCTGGAAGGGCTGGAGGAAGTCAAGGAGGATTTAAATAAATAAGTAAAGGCATCAATCACGCTGGCAAAAGTCACACTTGTCAGCCTCAATTATTTCCAGCGTTTCCTGCACACCCCCACAGCATGGAGAACATCTCTCTGTCTGAAGGCAGGAGTTCACACATCATCCCACAGCTCCAGGAGTGGGAAATATGGGAACAAGCTTGACATTTGCTTCACATTAGGGAACCTGACCAAACTTCAGCCCATCCATCCTCACTCAGCAGGTTTCTGCCTGCTATAGAGCATTTTCCTCTTGCTCCTGTTCTGAAGCTTCAAAGATGGAGTGCAGGTTTATGGGGACCTGGAGTGAAGGTCTAAGGTCAGGGGTGGCAGGAGCAAGAGGTTAGGACCAGAAGATCTCCCAGGCAGGACTGAAAAGATGGAAGCTTCCATGAGCACATCATTATGCTGCTGTGACTTCATGTGTCTGCAAACCATCACTTGGCTGGCCTCAGAGCCTCCAGAAGAGATTCACAGACTCACAGAAGGTCTCCCAAGCAGGACTGACAAGATGGAAGCCTCCATGAGCCCATCACCATGCTGCTGTGATTTCATGTGTCTGTAAACCATCACTTGGCAGGCCTCAGAGCCTCCAGAAGAGATTCACAGACTCACAGAAGGTCTCCCAAGCAGGACTGACAAGATGGAAGCCTCCATGAGCCCATCACCGTGCTGCTGCGACTTCATGTGCCTATAAACCAACATTTGGCTGGCCTCAGAGCCTCCAGAAGAGATTCACAGACTCATAGAACGGTTTGGGTTGCAAGGGACTTCAAAGACCATCTAGTTCCAACCCCTTTGGCATTGGCAGGGACACCTCCCACTAGACCAGACTGCTCAAGGCCTCGTCCAACATAGCCTTGAACACCTCCAGGGAGGGGGCATCCATGACCTCCCTGGGCAACCTGTTCCATGAGCTGAGCTGTTCCATGGGCTGCTCTGGGACAGGTGCAAGCTCAGCCAGCAGAGAGCTGAGCCAGTTCCTTCCCAAAGATGCTTTACTGGCCAGGTTGTGTTTTACCCTCCAAGCCCAGACCTGCTGCACTCAGGCTCATTTTTCTCTTTCTGCCTGAATTTCTGCCCCAGTTAAGCCCACAATCTAATTTCTCCTATTATTCCTGTGCCAAAGCTGATCAAATCCTCTCTGCCCAGCATCCCTTCTACCTCCCATGGTCCCTCACCCCAGGTACCACAAGGATCTGCTCGCTCCCAGCTCCGGTCCCTCCTGCACAGCTTTTCCAAAGCTTTGCTTCTGTTTGCTAATATCTTTTAAATCCTCAGATTTCCAGTGGTTTTTGAAATGCACCCTAATCCTCCCCAGCTTTAATTCCCCACTTTGAAACACGTTTTAAAGGAGATTAAAGTTTACTTTACCGCTTCTCAGGCGCTCAAAAATTCAGATCTCAGAGTAAATCCAACGGTCCCACCAGCAAAAAGGACTCCCTGCAGCTCCAGGCAGGAGAGTGGAGGATGCTGCAACCACCTTGCTTTGGCATGGGGACCCATCCCCTCTGTGCCTCTGGCACATCTTGTCCCCATCCAGCCCAGGTGGGCTGTGGGTCTAAGTATTCTCCCACCCCACCCCTGAAGCTCCAAGAAATTTTAGGGCATTTCTGGGCCTTTTCTGGGGGAGGGAAAGTTAGGGTCAGGGTAAGGCTGTTTTCTCTCAGGGTTATGAATTTATATGCTCTATTTTTTCTTTAAGGAGCAATAGTTCTGTGCTTTTATGGGGAGCTGAGATGTGTTTTGGGTTGATTCAAGTTTCAGGAGGAATTTCAAGCAGCTAAGCTTTCTAGCTTGCCCTTCTTGGGGGAGGGAGATGAGCCAGTGTGACCCCCTCCAGCATCCCTCTCTCTGGCAGCCTCCCCCAGCAATTTCAAGCCTCTTTTCCCCCATTTACTGACCCTGAGCATCTTGGAGTTCCAATTCATCCCAGATTTGTGAGAGCAAAGAGGTAGGAGACACTATTTCTGCCTTGGCTGAGGACAAGACTGATGGAGGAGCATGGTTAGACACCACAGTGTCACAGGGAAGCTGAGACTGCAGTGAAACACTGGAACAGGTTGCCCAGGGAGGTCGTGGATGCCCCCTCCCTGAAGGTGTTCAAGGCCAGGTTGGCTCAGGCCTTCAGCAACCTGAGCTAGTGGAAGGTGTCCCTGCCCATGACAGGGGGCTTGGGATGATCTTCAAGGTCCCTTCCAACCCCAACCATTATATCAATCTATTAATGAATTTTGGGGAGGAAAAGGATGTTGTGCTGCAGAGCAGGCAGGGCACATACTGCTTTGCACTTCCTTGGCTTCTTGGGTCTTCTCCTCCTTTTTCTCTTCTCATAAATAAATAGATTATCCGAAACTGCTGGAAAGATAGAAAGAAAGACGGAAAGAGAGAGAGAAAGACAAGAAAGGGAAGGAATTCGGAAGGAATTCGGAATTCGGAATTCGGAAGTCGGAAGTCGGAAGTCGGAAGGAAGGAAGGAAGGAAGGAAGGAAGGAAGGAAGGAAGGATCGAAGGAAGAAGGCAAGAAAGGAGGAAAGAAAGAGAAAGAAAGAAAGAAGAAAGAAAGAAAGAAAGAAAGAAAGAAAGAAAGAAAGAAAGAAAGAAAGAAAGAAAGAAAGAAAGAAAGAAAGAAAAGGAAAGAAGGAAAGGATGAAAGAAGGAGAGAAAGAGAGAAAGAAAGAAAGGAAAAGAGAGAGAAAGAGAGAAAGAAAAGGAAAAAAGGAAAGGATGAAAGAAAGAAAGAAGGAGAGAAGGAGAGAAAGAGAAAGAGAGAAAGAGGGAGGAAGAAAGGAAAGGAAGAAAGGAAGAAGGGAAGAAAGGAAGAAAGGAAGGAAGGAAGAAAGGAAGAAAGGAAGAAAGGAAGAAAGGAAGAAAGGAAGAAAGGAAGAAAGGAAGAAAGGAAGAAAGGAAGAAAGGAAGAAAGGAAGAAAAAAGAAAGAAAGAAAGCAAAAAGAAAGAAAGAAAGAAAGAGAAAGAAAGAAAGAAAAGGAAGGAAGAAAGAAAGAAAGCAAACCTCCAAACCCTCTGTACTCCCCCCTCTTTCTTTCAAAGACAAGAAAATATGACAGTGGAGTTTTGCACTGCAGTCACTGCAATATTCTTTCTTTTACAAGCGCCTTTAAAGTTCATCTTTACGGTTCCGATATTGAAACCACGGCAAAGGAATTGTTTGTGGGGATTATTTGACTTTTTATTAAAGAAATCAAAAACAGGTGGGTTCCTCATCATCCACACTTAAGTTTTTAATAAAAAGTAAAAGTTCTAGCACATCACTGACTCTTTTTCTTGCCCTCCCTCCCCCTCCTTTTTCATTTCCATTCTCTCTTTGGCCAAAGACAGGACACATCTTTTTCACTTTTTTTTTTTTTTTCCTTCCCCTGAGAAATGTAATGTGGAAGGATGGAGAAACCATCACCCCATGGTATTCATACATTGCATCAAGTTGGAAGGCACCCTCAGAGGTCATCTTGTTCAATCCCCCCCTTCCAGGGAGCAGGGACATCTCCAAATCGATCAGGCTGCCCCGGGACACATCAAGGCTGATCCTGAAGGTCTCCAGGGACAGGGCCTCAACCACATCCCTGGGCAGCCTGTTCCAGTATTTCACCACTCTCATTGTGCAGAACTTCCTCCTGATGTCCAACCTAAATCTCCCTTGCTCCAGTTTCAAACCATTGCCCCTTATCCTATCACTCCAAGCCCTTCTCAACAGTCCTTCCTCAGCCTTCCTGTCGGTCCCTTTCAGACATTGAAATGTAGCTATAAGGTCCCCCCAGAGCCTTCTCTTCTCCAGGCTGAACTGTCCCAGTTCTTTCAGCCTGTCTTCACAGGAGAGGTTCTCCAGCCCTCTGATCATCTTTGTGGCTCTCTTGTGGACCCACACACCAGATCTATGTTACTCTTGTGTTGGGGGTCCCATCATAGCTGGACACAGTAGAATCAGTCAGGGTTGGAAGGGACCACAAGGATCACCTAGTTCCAACTCCCTTGCCGCAGACAGGGACACCTCACACTAGAACTCTACTAGTACTCCAAGTGAGGTCTCACTAGAGCAGAGCAGAGTGGCAGAATCACCTCTCTCAATCACAGAATTATAGAATTGTCAGGGCTGGAAGGGACCTCAAGGATCATCCAGTTCCAACACCCCTGCCATGGGCAGGGACACCTCACACTACAGCAGGCTGCTCACAGCCACATCCAGCCTGGCCTTAAAATCCTCCAGGGATGAGGCTTCCACCACCTCCCTGGACAACCCATTCCAGGCTCTCACCACCCTCATGGGGAAAAATTTCTTCCTAACATCCAATCTGAATCTCCCCATTTCCAGTTTTGTTCCATTAATGTTTGCTAGGACTCCAAAGGAAGCAAGGCAATCCTGCTGCCTGCCTGCAGTTCCCCTTCTCCTGCTCCAGAGTACTCCTGGACCTCTCATGTCAGTGATTGAGACAAGAGGAACTGACATCTGAGATGTCTGTTGTGCCTGAGGTCTTTGAGTAGGTGAGGAGGGGTTAGTCCATCCACACAGAATGAGCTCAGACACCAAAGAAGATCCAAATCAGCTGACCCAACTTCATGTAGACCTGGGAAGGAAGGCTGAGGATCTGGGACTTGGAAGGACCAGCCTGCAGTGGTGTACACCCTGCCAGCTACCTGTGCAGCTCCTGCCTGTGACTGCTGAAGCTTCATGCAGCTTCAGAGAGGTGCTTGAGCATGTCCAGCAAAGGGCAATGAAGGGTCTTGTGGGGAGCATCTGAGGAAACTGGGGTTGTAGAGCCTGGGGGAAGGGAGGCTCAGGGAGATCTTCTCATTCTCTCCAACTACCTGAGAAGAGGTTGGTGTGAGATGGAAGTTGGTCTCTCCTCCCTAAGAACAACTGAAAGGTCAAGAGGAAACAGCCTCAAGTTTTGCCAGAGCAGGTTTAGGTTGGACATTAGGAACAATTTCTTCCCCAAAGGTTGTCAAACCCTAGACCAGGCTGCCCAGGGCTGTGGTGGTGTCATCACCCCTGGGGAAGGGGGGGATGAAAAATTGTGTAGGTGTGGTGCTGAGGGCCATGGTTTAGTGTTTAGTGTCCTGACCTGGCAGTGCTGGGTCAGCTCTTGGGCTTGAGGGTTTTAAAAGGTCTTTCCCAGCCTCGATGTTTCTACAAGTCTGTGAAGGAGAGATGGGACAAGAGATTTGCTGAGGATGGCTGAACACATAAAAAAAGAGCTTTTAACCCAAGAAAGAGGTGGAAAGAGGGGTAGGGTTCACACCCCCTGCCCCCCCATCTTGCTCTTGCACACTTCACCAGGCAAGAGCGTGGTGATGGAGATACTGCCTGGCTGTCCCCATCCCTCTGCCCTCAGGGCTTCAGATGCTGAGACAGGACAAAGGGTGATGGCTTTAAACTAAAAAGAAAGGAGATTTAGGCTGGATAGAAGGAAGACATTTTTGCCATTGAGGGTGGTGAGACAGTGGCCAAGGTTGCCCAGAGAGGTGGTAGGTGCCCCATCGCTGGAAATATTCCAGGTCAGGTTGTTTGGGGCTTTGAGCAACCTGCAGATGTCCCTGCTCACTGCAGGGGGGTTGAACTAGATGACCTTTAAAGGTCCCTTCCAACCTAAACCTTTCTGTGATCCCAGACTAGGATATTGCCATGGGCAAGTAGGCTCCCCCCAGCCTCCCAACCCCAAGGACCATCCCTGAATGCTTCCTGCAGGTGGGAGCTATCTGGAGGGCAACTGCTCTGGAAAGCCTTGGCAGGCTCCTGGTGCTGGGGAAGGGGCTGGTTTTGGTTTGGGGCTGCAGCCAACACCCCCAGCCTGTTTCATTACCCTGAACTCTGCCTCTCCCCAGCACTTCTCCTCCCATCACAAGAGTTTCCTGTATTCTGCTCCTCACTTTTTATTCTGTCTCCTCCATTCAAAAGGAAATAAAACTTGGCTGAAGCTCATAAAGCTCAGATGAAACCCTGATGAGCCCTGAAGTGCCTGCTGGGGGCCAGGCTGCTGCACAGGCACTCAGGAGCAGCCAGCTGGAGTGGGAGGGGGGATGTTCAGCAGGGAGCAGCCCCCAGCATTATGGTGCTTTAGCTCTGGATGAAAATTTCCCTGCCTCAGTGCTGTGATCTGCTTTTAAGATGTAGGTTGCCATCCTTCTGGGAGCAACAGCAGAATCCCAGCACGGTGAGAGTTGGAACTGACCTCTGGAGGTCATCTGGTCCAACCCCCCTGCTAAAGAAGGATCACCCAGAGCAGGTTATCCAAGATCCCATCCAGGTGAGTCTGGAATCTCTCCAGAATCTCTCTGGGCAGCCTGCTCCAGAGCTCCAGCACCCTCACAGCAAAGAACTTTTTCCTCATGTTCAGGTGAAACCTCCTGGGTTCTAGCTTGTGCCCATTGCCCCTTGTCTTGTTGCTGGGCACCACTGAAAAGAGTCTGGCCCCATCCTCTTGGCCCCTGACCTTTAGCTATTGATCAGCATTGATCAGATCCCCTCTCAGGCTGCACTTCTCCAGGTTACACAGCCCCAGGTCTCTCAGCCTTTCATCATCAGAGAGATGCTCCAGGCCCCTCAGCATCTTTGTAGCCTCTGCTGGACTCTCTCCAGTGGTTCCTTGTCTCTTTTGTACTGGGAAGGCCAGACCTGGACCCAGTATTCTGGATGTGGCCTCAGTGGGACAGAGTAGAAACAGAATAAAATATGCCTTCATCTGCTGACCACACTCTTCCTCATGCATCCCAGGAGACCAGTGGCATTCTTGGCCAAGAGGGAACATTGCTGGCTGATGGTGAAGGTTTCCCACCAACACTCCCAGGTCCTTCTTCACAGGGTCAAAACCCTCACCTGTGCTGGTGCATGAGGTCATGCCCTCCAAAAGAGCTGATGCTCCAGAACCCACCAGAATATTCACTTCTTAGGTGTTTATTGTGTCTCTTTTTCTGCCTGCTGAGGAAACAGCAGTGATGGATTGGAACTTTCCCTCTGGCTTATGCTTTCCAGATCATGCCTGCTCTCTGCCCTTCCTCCTGGACTCCCTCTCCATCTTCCCACCAACCAGGTGGAATAACACAGGCTGGGATAAAATCACTAAAAATACAAATGAGAGGGATGTGAGGCTTCCAGCCCTGCCATGTGTTGTGCAAGATGGCTCAAGAATGTAGATGCCACCCTCCTTGGGCAGACCTGATCCTTTCTCCTGCTTAGCTGTGCTGAAGGTCTGTATTTCATAGAATCACAGGATGGTTTGGTTTGGAAGGAACCTTGAAAATCATCTAGTTCCAACCTCCCCTGCCATAGGCAGGGACACCTTCCACTAGATCAAGTTGCTCAAGGCCTCATCCAACCTGGCCTTGACTATCTTCAGGGAGGGAGCATCCAAAACCTCTCTGGGTAACCTCTTCCAGTGTCTCACCACCCTCACTGTAAAGAATGGTAGAATGGTTTGGGTGAGAAGGGACCTTAAAGATCATCTTCTTACCTCTCCAAACTCAACCTGCAGCTGCTGGCTTCAAAACCTGACATGAATTTCAGCCACTGGCAAAGCTCAGCAAAGGGTCACCAGTCTGGATCACAAGCAGCTTGGCTGGACATCAGAGAAGGAAGCAAATCAGACAATAGGAAGCTGGTTCCCAAGGTAAATCAGGATGGTTTGGCCAGGTTTTTGCTCAAAGCCAATCAGGTCTAAATTTGAAGGGAAGCAGCACATCAGGTAGAAGGAAAAGAAGGGCCCCAGGATGCTGTAGTTCTGTAAACACCACAATCTGGCAGTTATCAAAGCAATCCACACAGGTGGCAGTATTTGGAGGTCAGGTAGGTACAAGTGCAACAAGCAAAACTGAATTGTTCTGAGATCTGGAAGGTTGGACTTGATTATCTCCAGAGGTTCACAGAACCACAGAATTGTTAAGGACTTCAAGGATCATCCAGTTCCAACCCCCCTGCCATGGGCAGGGACACCTCACACTACAGCAGGTTGTCCAGATCCACATCCAGCCTGGCTGCAAAAACCTCCAGGGATGAGGCTTCCACCACCTCCCTGGGCAACCTGTGCCAGTGTCTCACCACCCTCATGGGGAAAAAATCTCTTCCTAACATCCAATCTGAATCTTCCCACTTCTATTTTTGTTCCATTCCCCCCCAGTCCTGTAACTCCCTGACACCCTCAAAAGTCTCTCCCCAGCTTTCTTGTAGCCCCCTTCAGATCCTGGAAGGCCACAAGAAGGTCTCCTGGGAGCCTTCTCTTTTCCAGATTGCACAACCCCAACTCTCTCAGTCTGTCTCCATGGCAGAGGAGCTTCAGCCCTCTGCTCATTCTTGTGTTCCTTCTCTGGACATGCTCCAGCACTTCCAGATCCTTGCTGTAATTGAGGCTCCAGAACTGGACACAGAGCTCCAGGAGTGGTCTCAGCAGAGTGGAGCAGAGGGGGAGAATCCCCTCCCTGGCCCTGCTGGCCACACTTCTCTTGCTGCAGCCCAGGCTCTGCTTGGCTCTCTGGGCTGCAAGTGCTCACTGCTGGCTCCTGTTGAGCTTCTGTTCTATCAATCTTGGCCAGCTCTTTATTAACCCAGCTACAAATGACTTTAACTCTTCCTAAAGCTGAAGGGGGTTATGAGAAGTCTGTCCTCAGCAGGTCTGCCCTGTGATGTGTTCCTAATAAAAAAAATTACCCTTTTCAGAAGATGACAAATCCATTTGCATGCCATTGGCTGAAAACCACCTCCCCCCTCCCTCAACGTTAATGTTGCTGCTGAAAGAAGTGAGGACAGCCATCCAAGCTGTGTGAGGCCACACAGATGAGATTTTTGCTTGTCCATGGTGAGGTTCCTCCACTAACCTCAATGAACCTGTGCTGGTCCAGCCCAGGAACTTGTAATCTCCTTTACTGTGAGGGTGATGAAGCCCTGGAGCAGGCTGCCCAGAGAGGTTGTGGAGTCTGCTCCTCTGGAAGCTTTCAAGTCCCACCTGGATGTGTTCCTGTGTGACCTGCCCTAGGTGATCCTGCTTTGGCAGGGGGGTTGGACTCACTGATCTTCCAAGAGCTCCCTTCCAACCCCTACCATCCTATAATTCTGTGATTGGCATGTCCTGCTCTTTGTTCAACGTGCTTGGACTCTGGCACATCATTTATATTGTCCCACAGCTGCTGGCTGTGCTTCTGTCTGGGGTTTAGTGATCAAAACCTGGCACACAACTGCCTGGGAATAATTTTGAGTGATCTGCCTGGAAAAATCCCTATAAAATAAATAGTCCTTTGAGGTGTGGAGTCGGATCTGTGCAGGGAAGGGAAACAGAAACATTTGTGCTGTAGCAGCAGGAGAAAGATTGGGTGACACTGAGTGAACAAGCATAGAGTATCACCAGAAACAAGCTCTGACTTGTTAATGAGAGAATGGATCCAAACCCAGGCAAATTCAGCTCAGTTTCCACAAAGGGATCCTGTTTGCTGCCAGCTTTTTTTTTTTCCCTCTTAGTGCTGATGGGCCTCATGTGTGCCAGAAAGATGGAGCCTCTTGTGAAGCATTTGTGGGCTCAACATGACAGGGAAGCACTTGGCAGAGGCAGAGACCTTGGTCCATGGTTGTAGGTGTCTCAAGGCTGGGAAAGAGCTGCTGGGTGAGAATGCAGATCTGCAGGTCACAGCATCAGTGTGGTCCTGCAAGGCTCTGAGCTCCCACCAAGCAGCAGCCAGGCAGGAGATTGTCTCCATCAGACCAGGGGACTCTGTTCTCTCTCAGCAGATGAAGATCTGGCCACAGATCTTCAGTTGAAGACATGGACCATGATCATAGGATGTTAGAGGTTGGAAGATCATCAAGTCCAACCCCTCTGCCAGAGCAGAATCCAGCACAGGTCCCACAGGAATGGCTAGAAAGTCTCCAGAGAAGGAGACTCCACAACCTCTCTGGGCAGCCTGTTCCAGTGCTCTGTGGCCCTCCCAGTGAAGAAGTTCCTCCTCATGTTGAGGTGGAACTTCCTGTGCTGGAGTTTCTATCCATTACTCCTTGTCCTATCCCAGGGTGTCATGAATGATGATAAATTAAGGTTAGGACCTTTTCCTAGCCTGGGTTAAATGGAAAGAATCAAAAGCCAAGCACAAAGCTTGCAAGACATAGAACCTGCAGCTAGACTTGCCCAAAGGCTAAGGCAGAAGGAGAGGTATGCCCTCAGTTACATTTCCCCTCAGCTTGTGTGGGAGGGAACCATCATTAACCACCCAAGGAACAAAGCAGAAGAGGCATTTGGCTGATAGCAACCAACCCAAAACCTCTTCACTCTCACCACTTAATTACTGTGAGAAACTGGACAGCAGTTGACATCTTGAGGTGGCCATCCTGGAGCAAGAGCCCTGAAGAAAGCAACCCTTTGTGCAGGGGGAGGAATCAAAGCCAAAGTAATGATGTGTGGGGCTCTTTGTCCAGAAGCCAAGTGCCCAGGCTGGCAGATGCAGCCTTTTGGGGCTCTTTCCACGTTGTAAACCCAGTAGAAGCTCGTGTTTCTCCAGCCTGAGACCCATAAATAGCCATTCCCTCTCCATGCTCTGGCAAAGGTTGTTTGCTCTGGCTGCAGCACTCGGCTCCAGTTGTGCCTCATCTTGTGTACACCAGGTCTGGCCAGGTGAGCTGCCCACTGAGGCATGAACTAGGGGCAGGAGTGAGAGGCTGGTGGGGCAAATGAGTGCAGGGTGACACTGCTGGCATCATTCCCTCCTAGGTGGTAGCAAGGTGTGCAAACCAGCCTGCAGAGATGCCTGTAAAACCATGATTCAGGAAGCAGACAGGGAGGTGAATTTGCTGAGGCGGCCCAGATCATAGAATCATAGAGTCAGAGAATTGTTAGGGTTGGAAGGGACCTCAAGGATCATCCAGTTCCAAGCCCCCTGCTATGAGCAGGGACACCTCACACTAGATCACAGAATTCCAGAATCCCAGCATGCTGCAAGTTGAAAAGAACCTCTGGAAATCATCTGATCTGACTGCCCTGCTAAATCAGGCTCACCAGCATCATGTCCAGCTGAGTTTGGAATCTCTCCAGAGAAGGATTCCACAATCTCTCTGGGCAGCCAGATCCAGCAAAAACCCTCACAGCAAAGTTTTTCCTCGTGTTCAGCTGGAACCTCCTGGGCACCAGTTTGTGCCCATTGCCCCTTGCCCTGTCTGTGTCTGGGCAGCAGAGGAAAGAGCCTGGCCCCATCCTCTTGCTCCCCACCATTTAGATGTTTAACAGCATTAAGGAGATCCTCTCTCAGGCTGCTTTTCTCCAGGCTACACAGCCCCAGGTCTCTCAACCTTCCATCATCAGAGAAGCCATAAATAGCCATTTTCTCTCCATGCTCTGGCAAAGGTTATTTCCTCTGGCTGGAGCACTTGGCTCCAGTTGTGCCTCATCTTGTGCACACCAGGTCTGTCCAGGTGAACTGCCCACTGAGGCATGAACTAGGGGCAGCAATGAGAGACTGGTGGGGCAGATGAGTGCCTGTGTGGTTTGGACAGAATGGTCCAGCAGAAAGCTGGAAGGATGGAGGGTGTTGTTCCTAGCTCTGCCATCAAGCCATCATTGTTCCAGGGGCAAACCATCTCACCTGACTTGTGTGAGGTGCTCCTCCAGGCAATGAAGGCTGATAAAAAAACCAGGAGCAGACTATGATAGGGGAAAAGTATTGAGGTGATGCTTTCCTTCAGGTGGATCTTCTTCAGTGGGATGACTGCCTGTCTGTGGTGGTTTTAGGCTATGCCTTTAAAATTTTTCACAGATCTTGAACAGAAAATGCTAAAATGTAAACAAATCACTATTGGGTGTAAAAAAAAAAAAGAAAATAATGATAGCTCTAAACAATCCCATTGGAAGAGATAAAGGACTTAAACTAG
>VXBD01014727.1:23978-43618 GCA_013399975.1 Indicator maculatus
AAGAAAGAAAGAAAGAAAGAAAGAGAAAGAAAGAAAGGAAGGAGAGAAGGAAAGAAGGAAAGAAAGACAGAAAATCCATTAAAGAAAATGGATTAAGCAGTGATAGGTTGTGGGATAAACAAAGAGTTATGGAGTGGTAGAGCTGCAGCTCCATCCCTTCAGGGGGACATCCCTGGTGACAAAGGGGGAGCTGGTTGCTTTCTGAGCTGGAAGAGACTTCTCCATGTCCAAGTTTAGCTCCAAGGATGTCTCTGACAGGGATAAGGGGGATGATGACGTCAATGCTGATGGGAAATTTGAGGGGAAAAACATCCTCCCTTCTAATTCTGCCTGTGTTTTATAGGCTGCTAATGAGTGAGCTCCGTGTTCCTGGGCAGAACATCCTCTTGTAGAAAAAAAAACACCCAACAAACAACAACCCAACATCCTCTCTAATGGGGGAAAGAAATAATTTAAAAAAAATCATCAATATTTTCAGATATTTCTATGACAAGGCCCAGAAAACCTCCCCAAAAATGTGAGCAAGAAATGAAGGCACAACCACACTGAAAATGTGCTGCACCCAAGCAGCAGTTGCTATGTAGCTGGCCACAGATGGCTTCCTCAACATGACCCAAAGCTGGGATTCCCAATGTATTTTTCCCTCTCTGAAACCATTCACCATGAGACCAGACTCCTCTCCTCCTTTTTCTACCCTCAACCACTCTTTACCTCCCCCCTTCTCAGAAAACTCATCCTTTCTGTGCTTTGCACAGCCTGTGGTCACTTGTTTTGCTTTTGTCTTTTCATCCTTATTGGGCTCAGTCTTGGGATAAAGCAGATCCAGAACCACCCTCAGCCTCTGAAGAATATGGGGGCGGGGGGGGGAAGCTGTTTTTATGGTGTCTGTCAGCAATCCAGGGCTTAGAAAAGGAAGAGAAAAGGAGGGGCACCAGGTCAGGGGCATTTTCAACTTCCACCAGAGCTCTCCAAACACAAAGGATGCCTTATGTTGCCACCTAGTGACTCTGCAGATGAAGGACCAGCGCTTCCAGAGGGTCCTCTGTGCACAAGTTGGATGAACCTCCTTGTCCCAGGTGCTGGGCATGCAACACTACCCAAATTTTCCCCTCTTGGTGTCAAAACCACCGAGGCAACAGACCACAGTCCATGAGATTCCAGCTACCCAGGGGTCTGCTGTAGCACTGGTTCATCTCTGCCCTCCTGTTTCCTCCCTTTTAATCATTGAATAGTTTTGGTTGGAAAAGACCTCTAAGATCACATCATCCAGGTCCAACCATTGACCTAACACCACCATGACCACTAAACCCTCTCACAAAGTGCCATGGCCACGCAGTTCTCAAACTCCTCCAGGGATGGTGACTCCACCACCTCCCTGGGCAGCCTGTTCCAATGCCTGACCACTCTTGCAGCAAAGAAATTTTTCCTTATTTCCAACCTAAACCTCCCCTAGCACAATTTCAGGCCATTTCCTCTGGTCCTATCACCTCACACTAGGGAGAAGAGATCAACCTCCACCTCTCTCCAACATCTTTTCGGGGAGTAGTAGAGAGCAATGAAGTCTCTCTCAGCCACCTGCCAAGGCCACCAGTGATGGCTTCCTTCAAGAGCTTGTTCTGGGCACACAAGGATGTTCAGACTGAGTGGCACAGCTCAAGGTGATGCCCTTTGTGGCAACATCTATGGCCACCCTCATCCAGAAAGAGCCAGCAGCATGGTGGCATCTGGTGGCCTGGAGACATTTCAGCCTAGCACTCCTTGCCCCAGCCTTGTAGGAGATCTCAAGCTGGGCAGCTCTGCCTCCAACCACCCTGATGTGAGCCCACCCTGGGACTTGGGAACAGACAGCTGGAGAAGATGCCTTTTGGAGAAAAGGAAAAAAAATATGATGCTAAAGGTTTGGCAAAGAGTTTTCCTTTAGAGATGGCTTCTCTTTTTGTTTAAGAGGCTGAGAATGTGCAGGGCCAAGAGCTGCCTCTCCAGCTGCTGGTGAGTCTCCTGATCTCCCAGTAGGATTTTTGTTTGTCTGGAGGGGGAAAAGGAGTGTCACAGGGGGGAGCTCTGGGATTTTCCTCCTGGTTTCCATGAAGTGTCTTCTGTGTCCCCAGGTCTGCGCTGTTCAGCCTGGAGAAGACTCCAAGGAGACCTTATAGTGGCTGTAGAGTACCTGAAGGGGGTTAGAGGAGAGCTGGGGAGGGATTTTTGACAAGGGCTTGTAGTGATAGGGGGATGAGGGGGAAAGGCTTTGAGCTGCAAGAGGGCAAATTTAGACTGGAGATTAAGGAAGAAATTCTTTCTAGGGAGGGTGGTGAGACACTGGAACAGGTTGCCCAGTTTGGTTGTGGATGTTCCCTCCCTGGAGGTGTTCAAGGCCAGGCTGGATGAAGCCTTGAGCAGCCTGGGCTGGTGGGAGGTGTCCCTGCCCATGGCAGTGGAGCTGCAACTGGATGAGCTTCAGGCTCCCTTGCAACCCAAACCATTCTGTGGATCACACAGCGCTGCAGAGAGATGTCCCTGCTTGGTTGCCCTCTCTGATGCAGTCCATCCACCACTCTGATGGATGATGCTGGTTCACAAAGGGCTCTTTATGCCCCAGGAACAAGCAGGGGCAGGGGGGTTGATTTATTCGGGGTGGGAGCGCCTGTGCCTGCCGGGGAACGAGGGCTGTGTGACCCACTGCCGCCCAGCACCCCATAACTCCTGGGCCCTGACAGCACCCTCAGCCCTGTGACAGCGCTGGTGACACCCCTGAGGGACAGCTGGTTGCTGGCCTGTGCTTTATGGGGCGAGGTGTGATGCCTGGGCTGCGTGTCCCCCCCTTGCCCCTGGGGCAGGCTGTGGCCGGGGGCGTGCCTGCTGTGGGTAATTGAATCCCCTCTGCGCTGGAGTACCTGCTGTAATGAGGCTCATTATGAAGCTCCATTTAAAGCCCCATTTAAGCCAGACAAAAAAAAAAAATAGCTCTTTCTGTGGGCATGCAGTGGGTCAGCAGCCCCCAATTAAAGGTGTGCTGCTGATGGCAGGGCTTCCCCCTCCCAAGAAACTGCAGAAACCCAAGCAAGGAATCTCTAAAGTCACGGAAAAAAAAAATCCTCCAGAGAGGCTGTGCCACCAAAAAATAGCACTGGCAGGAGAAAAGAAAGGAATTGGTGAGTTGGTTAGGCTGGAAAAGACCTTTAACATCATTGGGCCCAACATTGACCCAGTACCAGCAGGTTAACACCAAACCATATCCCTCAGCAACACACCCATGAACTATTAGATCCCTCCCAGGGATGGGGATTCCACCCCTGCCCTGGGCAGCCTGTTCCAGGACTTGGCAACCCTTTTGGAGAAGAAATTATCCCTAATGTCCAACTGAAAACTAGTCTGGTGCAACTTGAGGCCATTTCCTCTTGTCCTTTCACTTGTTCCTTGGGAGAAGAGGCCAACCTTCACCTCACTCCTATCTTCTTTCAGGGAGTTGTAGAAAGCAAGGTAGGGTCCCCTGAGCCTCCTTTTCTCTAGGATGAACAGCACCAGTTCCCTCAGCTGCTCCTCTGAAGATTTGTGTTCTAGGCCACCCACTCCAGACCTCAAATGAGACAGAGTGGTGTCCCAGGATGGAAAATGAGAAGAGATGTGACACTTTAATACATGGAAGATGCTGGAGGAGGAGATGAAGCCATGTGTCCCTGGGGAGATTGGGGCACAGGGGGAGGCTCAGAGCAAGGTTCCACCCAGCACTGCCACCAGAGCCCTAGGGATGGACTTTGCCTCCAAGCAGGACCAGGAGCTGAAGGAGAATGGCAGAAGGAGGACAGGGAAAAGGCAAGTGAGAGGGGGCTTTCTACTGCACCTTGGCTCAGGAGAGCTTCCAGCATTTGCCCATCTCTCTAGGTACTGAGCTGGTTTTCATGGGATGTCTTTTAGTGGCTCTGCTCAAACTGTGCTTTGGGTTTGTGAACTGGATGCTGGATGGAAACCCCCTCCTTGGTCCCAGCAAGGTCTTCCATTCCTGGAGTATCTCTGCCAGACCACTCCATGAGTGCTTCAGCTGCTGGAGGACACTCAAACACTTGTGGGCATCACAGAATTGTTTTGGTTGAAGAAGCCCTTAAAGGTCATCGAGTCCAACTATGAGTCCAGCACTGCCAAGTCCACTGCCATGTCCCTCAGCACCACATTTACTCACCTTTTAACCCCCTCCAGGGATGAGGACTCCTCTCCTTCCCTGGGCAGCCTGTTCCAAGGCTTTTGGGGAAGAGATTATTGCCAATATCCAACCTAAACCCCTTCTGGTGCAACTAAATCGTCCCCAAGTGTCACTTCTTGGAGAGTGACATCCCATAGGCAGAAGAAAGGGGAAGAGCAAGGAGAAAGGTTTCAGATCACTTAACAGGACCTCTTCTGTGATGAGCCTTTCTCCACTGCAAGGCTATTACTCTCTTTTTTTTTTTTAATCTGAGGTAGATTTCTCCAGTTCTTAGGATAAAGACTCCAAGTCCTGCTGTGATCTGGGAAGGGTCCTCCAGACTGAGCATCTCTTCCCAGAAGTGGTGCCAGGAGAAGAGCAACCATCTCATTCCTCTGTCCCAAAGAATTTCATGGCAAATGAAAAGATGCTGGGGAAGTATTTGGTATTTCTGTGACCCCATGGGGTTGGGTTTGATGATCTCTGGAGGTCCCTTCCAACCCTTAGCATTCGACGGTTTGCACATTGCTCCTGCAGCGAGGAAATTTCGCTTCCCTCTAAAAACCTGAGCCTCCCCAAACTCTGGCTTACTATGCAGGGCTGCAGGAGGAGAATTCCCCAAGTTTTTGCAAACAAAATGAGCTGGGGTGGCTGAACACCTGCCTTTCCCTCCTCCAGAACACCCAAAGCTCCTGGCTGCTGCGCCGCTTCCGTTTACTCTCCCGCAAATTATTTTTGTTCTCGGTTGACAAAGATAAATGATGGGATTAATATATATTGGAGGAGGCCCAGGGAAAAGTTTGCTAGCAGAGAGAAAGGATTGATATTATTTCCCTCAGGTAACAGAACACAGACAAACTGGATTAAGAGTCATTTGCTGGGGGGCTTAGCCACGATCACAAACCATTAGCGGAACGGCGTGCAGGAAAATTGCTTTTTTTTTTCCTCAAGTAAGAATTAGAGTGGCTTTCATTACCTTGCTGGCACTGGGCAAGGAAGAACCATTCCTTTTTGGGGGATAGAAGGAATACTGGAGGTTATTAGCTGTGCTTCATAGAGTTGTAGAACTGTTTAGGCTGGAAAAGAACACCTGAGATCGTCAAGTGGTCAAAGAGGTTCTTCTGCCCTGTACTCAGCACTGGTCAGGACACACCTTGAGTCCCGAGTCCAGTTCTGGGCTCTTCAATTCAAGAGAGATGTTGAGGGACTGGAACGTGCCCAGAGAAGGGCAACAAAGCTGGGGAGGGGCCTGGAACACAAACCCAATGAGGAGAGGCTGAGGGAGCTGGGGGTGTTCAGCCTGGAGAAGAGGAGGCTCAGGGCAGACCTCATTGCTGTCTACAACTACCTGAAGGGAGGTTGTAGCCAGGTGGGGGTTGGGCTCTTCTCCCAGGCACCCAGCAGCAGAACAAGAGGACACAGTCTCAAGGTGTGCCAGGGGAGGTCTAGGCTGGGTGTTAAGAGGAAGTTCTTCACAGAGAGAGAGATTCGCCATTGGGATGTGCTGCCCAGGGAGGTGGTGGAGTCACCATCCCTGGAGATGTTCAAGAGGACACTGGATGAGGCACTTAGTGCCATGGTCTGGTTGATTGGATAGGGCTGGGTGCTAGGTTGGACTGGATGAGCTTGGAGGTCTCTTCCAACCTGGTTGATTCTATGATTCTGTGATTCTAAGTCCAACCTTCAAGCTTACACCACCATGGCCTTTAAACCATCTCACAAAGTGCCACTGCACAGAGGAGATGGGTGACAAACATTTTCCCTTCACCTCCCAACACTTCAGGCCAGATCTAGGGTGCTTAAGCTTCACACAAGCCTTGCTCAGGCACTTTGCATGCCTGGAGGGAACCAGTAATTAAATGTAGGATGTCCAAAAATACCCAAGAAAAAGATTTCTTTTTTTCTTCCCAAAGATTAGTTGTTCATTAACATCATCATCATTATTATCATCATCATCATCATTATCATCATCATTATTATCATCATTATCATTATCATGTTCATAGAATCATAGAATTGTTGTGGTTGAAAAAGACCTCTAAGATCATTGAGTCCAACCACCAACCTGAGGCCATCAGGGACATTAAACCCTGTCCCCAGGTGCCATGGACACACATTTCTTGAGCACCTCCAGGGATGGTGACTCCACCACCTCCCTGGGCAGCCTCTTCCAATGCTTGATCACTCTTGCAGCAAAGAAATTTTTGCTAATATACAACCTGACCCTCCCCTGATACAGTTTCAGGCCATTTCCTCTTGTCACAGAATCAGAGAATTGTTAGGGTGGGAAAGGACCTCAAGGATCATCCAGTTCCAAGCCCCCTGCTATGAGCAGGGACACCTCACACTAGATCACAGAATTCCAGAATCCCAACATGCTGCAAGTTGAAAAAAACCTCTGGAAATCATCTGATCTGACTGCCCTGCTAAATCAGGCTCACCAGCATCATGTCCAGCTGAGTTTGGAATCTCTCCAGAGAAGGATTCCACAATCTCTCTGGGCAGCCAGATCCAGCAAAAACCCTCACAGCAAAGTTTTTCCTCGTGTTCAGCTGGAACCTCCTGGGCACCAGTTTGTGCCCATTGCCCCTTGCCCTGTCTGTGTCTGGGCAGCAGAGAAAAGAGCCTGGCCCCATCCTCTTGCTCCCCACCATTTAGATGTTTAACAGCATTAAGGAGATCCTCTCTCAGGCTGCTTTTCTCCAGGCTACACAGCCCCAGGTCTCTCAACCTTCCATCATCAGAGAGATGCTCCAGTCCCCTCAGCATCTTTGTAGCCTTCCTCCACTGGACTGTGTCCAATAGCTCCTTGTCTCTCTTGCACTGGGAAGCCCAGACCTGAACCCAGTATTCCAGATGTGGTCCCCCTGGGGCAGAGCAGAGGGTAAGGAGAACCTCCCTCAACCTGCTGGCCACGCTCTTCTTCATGCACCCCAGTGCATCACCCCAGTGCTGTCCCAGGGCACTCAGAGCCCCCACCATGGTGAGACTCTGGGTGGCTGGCATCCTCCAGCAGCCCACCATGGGTCCTGCAGCTTGGTGGTACCACGATTCTGCCAGCCAGGCAGGTTTGGAAAACAAAACTGGAAGTAATCCCTTTTGATCGGATGCTAATCCCAGATAATTGCTTTGAGGCTTAACTGGAAAACTGCATTTTCTTGGGGGGTGGGAACCAGTCAGTTTGAAAGGGCTTTGTGGGAGGGGGTGCTGGAGGTGCTTGTTTTAGCAGAGGGAGCTCTATTGTTGCTGGCAGCTGGGGATGCCAGGGGTAATGACACAGGCCATGGATCCCGTGATTAAAGCAGTCAGCTTGCAGCCAGCCAGCCCCATGGGCAGAGCCCTGGAGAAAGGAGCTTCCCCAGATCCCTGCAGACTGAGGGGAGCACTGGAAAAAAGCACTTCATGTGTTTGATGTTCCAAGATCAGAGTACTGGGGCTTCAATAAGTTCTCCATGGGCCAGCAATGTGCCCTGGGGGCCGAGAAGACCAAAGGTATCCTGGGGTGTGTTGAGAAGAGTGTGGCCAGCAGGGCCTGGGAGGTTTTCTTCTTTCTACACTCTGCTGAATCACAGAATCACAGAATCAACCAGGTTGGAAAAGACCTCAGAGACCATCAAGTCCAACCTATTACCAAACACCTAACACCTCCTGACAACCAAACCCTGGCTCCAAGTGCCACAGCCAAGCTTTTTTTGAACACCTCCAGGGATGGTGACTCCAGCACCTCCCTGGGCAGCAGGGCAGCACATCCCATGGCCAATTTCTCTTTCTGTGAAGAACTTTCTCCTCACCTTGAACCTAAACTTCCCCTGGCACAGCTTGAGACTGTGTCCTCTTGTTCTGCCACTGGGAGAAGAGACCAATCCCCACCTGGCTACAACCTCCTTTCAGGTAGTTGTAGAGAGCAATGAGGTCTCCCCTGAGCCTCCTCTTCTCCAGGAATATTGTGTCTAGTTCTGGGCTCCCCCCCATTCAAGAGGGACAGGGAAAAACTAGAGAGTGTCCCATGGAGCTTGTGAGGATGATGAAGGGGCAGGAACATCACTTGTATCACAGAATCATGGAATGCTTTGGGTCAGAAGGGACCTTAAAGATCATCTAGTGTTGACCCCCCTGCCATGGGCAGGGACACCTCCCACCAGCCCAGGTTGCTCAAGGCCTCATCCAACCTGGCCTTGAACACCCCCAGGGAGGGAGCATCCATGACCTCCTTGGGCAACTTGTTCCAAGGTCTCACCACCCTCCCTGTCAAGAGTTTCTTCCTAATCTCCAGTCTCAATCTCCCCTCTTGCAGCTTAGAGCCATTGCCTCTCATCCTGCCACTACAGGCTCTTCCCAAAAGTCCCTCCCCAGCTCTCTTGCAGTCCCCTTCTGGCACTGGAAGGCTGCTCCAAGGAAATCCTGGAACATCTGTCTGATGAGGAAGGGCTGAGAGACCTGGGGCTTTTTAGTCTGGAGAAGAGAAGCCTGAGAGGGGATCTTATTAATGTTTAGAAACATCTGGAGGGTTGGTGTCAAGAAGAAGGGCCCAGACTGTTCTCAGAGGTGTCCTGTGATAGGACAAGGGGCAATGGATACAAACTGGAATCCAGGAGGTTCCACCTCAACACCAGGAAAAAATTCTTTAGTGTAAGGGTGACAGAGGCCTGGAGCCCTGGTTGTGGAATCTCCTTCTCTGGAGATTTTCAAGACCTGTCTGGATGCATTGCTGTGTGTTCTGCTCTGTGTGGTCCTGCTTTGGCAGGGGGGTTGGATCAATGATCTTCAGAGGTCCTTTCCAACCCTTACCATTTTATGATTCTATAACAGTTCAAAGACAAAATATTGGGAGTTCAATATCAAAACATTGATGTTTGCATACCAAAATACTGATACTGCCACATCAAAATATCAATACACTGGGGAGAAAAATCTCAATAGTGATAAGAAATTGGGAAAAATGCTGTCAGGAGAGCCTTAAAGAGGTGAAGCACATTGGGGGTTGAGAAGGTGATGGGGTAAACAAATGTATGAGCAACTCAGACTGCTATGCCCTTGAGTGTTGTGTCCAGTTTTGGGCACCTCAACACCAGAGAGATGTGGAAGTGCTGGAGCCAGTGCAGAGGAGGGCAAGGAAGCTGTGAAGGACCTGGGGAATAAATCTGATGAAGAGCAACTGAAGGAGCTGGGGATGGTTAGTGTGAAAGAGAGGAGGCTGAGGGGAGACCTCATGGCTGTCTACAGCTCCCTGAAAGGAGGTTGTGGAGAGGCTGCTGCTGGTCTCTTCTCACAGGTAATTGGTGATAGAACAAGAGGGAATGGCCTCAAGCTGCAACTGGGTAGGTTTAGACTGGACAACAGGAAATATTTTTTCCCAGCAAAAGAGGTCAGGGATCGGAATGTGTTGCCCAGGGAGGTGGTGGAGTCCCCAGGCCTGGCTGTGTTTAAAGGTGGTTTGGATGTGGTGCTTGGGGCTCTGGTTTAGGGGTGACCCTTGCAGAGTAGGGTTCTGGGTTGGACTTGGTGCTCCTGAGGCTCTCTCCCAACCTGAATGTTTCTGTGACTCTATGATTCCCACCCCATGCCTGTGCCTGGGGCCACGGCAGAACTGCACCCTGTTTTGGGAAGAAAACATGGATTTGGGATATATTCAACCTCCTTAGGCACCATGAGCTGCCTGCCAGCTGCATTTCTCTCCCTGAGCCACAGCATAAATCACAAACCTGAGCAGGCCAGAGGTGTAAAAGCACCGAGCTGAGCGCACCTATTGCTTGAAGGGGGGAAGCTGGGTTTGGATGGCAGCTTGTGGGTCACTGTGCTCTTACTCTGTTCCCCCTGAGCCCCAGAGGCATGCTGACAGCGAGCATTCTTCCTGCCTAGCCTCTAAGACTGCTGAACAATGGGTTTGCCATTGTTCATTAACCAAAGGTCTCTGGTTCTGCTGCTGTGGGTGTTGAAATGTTCGTTAGGGCTGAGGCTGGAGGAACAAGGTGATTTTGTATCCCTAGGAAGGGGGCATGTCAGGGGGGGTTAATGAAATACTGGCTCACCAAGGAAGCATTGGATTGTTCAGGCAGCAAAGGTCCTGGCTAAGGCTTTGATTATGGGGATAGGTGGGTGAAGTATCCTCCCCTTCTACTCTGCCCTGGTGAGGCCACATCTGGAATATTGTGTCCAGTTCTGGGCCCCTCAGTTCAAGAAGGACCTCAGGGAACTGCTTGAAAGAGTCCAGTGCAGAGCCACAAAAGTGATGAAGGGAGTGGAACATCTTCCTTATGAGGAGAGTGAGGGAGCTGAGGGTCTTTAGCTTGGAGAAGAAGAGACCTCATTCATGCTTATAAAGATGTACAGGGTGAGTGCCCAGAGGCTGGAGCCAGGCTCTGCTGGGTGATGCCCAATGTCAGCACAAGGGGCAATGGTGGAAGCTGAGGCATAGGAAGTTCCATGGAAACAGAAGGAAAAAGTTTACCCTGTGAGGGTAAGAGAACACTGGAACAGGCTGCCCAGAGGGGTTGTGGAGTCTCCCTCTCTGGAGATATTCTAAACCCACCTGGATGTGTTCCTGTTTGATCTGGTATAGGTGATGCTGCTCTGGCAGGGGGGTTGGACTGGAAGAGCTTTTGAGGTCCTTTCCATCCCCTAACATTCTGTGATTCTGTGTAAAAAGGCACCCTCAAACCAGCCAGGGAAAAACAGAAGAAATGGGTGGCCTGAGCCCTGCTGAGATTGGATCAAATTGGATTGACTAAATGAAACAAGCCCCAGCCCTTGTAGTGGCCTTCCAGTACCTTAAGGGTCCTGCAAGAAAGCTGGAATAGGACTTTTTACAAGGGCTGTAGTAATACAATGAAAGGGAATGCACTGAAGCTTGAGGAGGGGAGATTTAGACTGGAGATGAGAAGAAAATTCTTTCCAGGGAGGGTGGTGAGACACTGGAACAGGTTGCCCAGGGAGGCTGTGGATGTCCCCTCCCTGGAGGTGTCCAAAGCCAGGATGGATGAAGCTTTGGGCCGTGTGGTTTAGTGGGAGGTGTCTCTGCCCATGGCAGGGGGATTGGAACTCAGTGCTCAGGTCCCTTCCGACCCAACCATTCCACGAATCCACGAATCCATTAAACACTTCACCTTCCTGTTGACGGTCAAGTAACATTTTCAGCTCAAAAAACGGAAATGAAGGCTGAGCCCTTGGGTGCCAGGGGCTGCTCTGCATGGGTAAAGTTTGCTGCAGGGTCCTGCAGCAGAACGTCAGAGAGTTTCTTCTGCCTTTGCTTTGTGGTGCTTCGCCCACTGGAGGGAGCAGACGGCAAACGATTCGGTGCACGGGTTTGAAACGGGTTTGCACTTCAACCAGGGACCTGGGGTGAGGTCTTGCTCCACGAAAAGAAAACAGAAAAAGGGAATAAAAGAATGATTAAAGGAAAATGAAAAAGGGAAGCACGATCTGTTTCCTCCTGGGCTCTGATTTCTTGCCTTTCAAGGAGTTTTTCCTACAAATAAGGCAGTAGGCACCCCATGGAGCTTCCCCTTAACTTAGTTTAGAGCTGACCCTTGATTTTTAGCTAAATTAAAGATTGGTGTGTATTTATCTCACTAATCAGTCAAATATATACCAAAATATAATGGAATCAGCTGGAGTCCTGGAGGAGCTGGGGAAGTGCCCAAGTGCGGTGCTGTGGAACATGAATAAAGTCAGCATTTCACTTTTGGGGAGGTAAATGTTACAACATGCTCTGGTTTTTACCTGATTGGAAGGCATAAATATGTGCTGGTCCTCAGCCTTTACTGCCATGGCCCTGAGGGTCTCAAAACCTCACAGAAAGGAGAAGGGAAGATGAGAAGCATCTCCCCCAAAGTCACATCTTGTCCCACGCTCCCCAATGTCATTCTTATGCACCCTGGGCACTTGTGTCCTGCCCTCCTCAGAACCAGGTGCAGCTCTATGGATTCTTCTGCATGGAGGCACTGGTGGTAGGAAGCACCAAGTGATGCTGATCATGACATGCAGGGGATCCTGAGTCCTCCCACCAGGAGATCATAGAATCATAGAATGGGTAGGGTTGGAAGCAACCTTTGAAGGTTTTTCTAGTTGAACCTCTGATCACAAGGTGCCTGAGCTTTCTGAATCACAGAGTTGTTAGGGCTGGAAGGGACCTCAAGGATCATCCAGTTCCAACCCCCCCTGCCATGGGCAGGGACACCTCACACTAGAGCAGGTTGCCCAGAGCCTGCAGTTTGCCCTGTTCCAGCATTTGCCTGCCTCTGTAGGTACTTAGATGATTTTCTTGGGATGTCTCTTAGTGGTTCTACCCAAAATGTGCTTTGGGTTTGTGAACAGAATACTGCATGGAAACCTCCTTCTGGCTCACAGAATCACAGAACTGTCAGGGTTGGAAGGGACCTCAAAGATCATCCAGTTCCAATCCCACTGCCAAGTCCATCACTAAACCATGTCCCTCAGCACCATATTTACTTGACTTTTAACACCTTCCAGGGATGCTCAATCTATCTCTTCCCTGGGCAGCCTGTTCCAGGGCTTGACAATCCTTTTGGGGAAGAAGTTATTCCCAACATCCAACCCAAACCTCCTCTGGTGCAACTAAATCATCCCCAAGTGTCACTTCTTGTGGAATGGCATCCCACAGGCAGAGGAAAGGGGAAAGGTTTCAGACCACCTAGCAGGACCTCTTCTGTGATCAGCCTTTCTCCTCTGCAAGACTATTTCTCCCCTTTTTCTTTTTTTAATCTGAGGCAGATTCCTCCAGTTCTTAGGATAAATGGTCACTGGGAGGAGTGTGATGGAGAGAAATGCTGAGTCTTGGAGAGCAATCTTGAATGTAGGAACCTAAACAGGACCTAGCTGAGCTGTATCAGCCAGCCAGCAAGATGCTGGCAGCTCCTTGCTTCTGAGGAGGATGTGATGCTGTTTCAGATGTTGTTTTCAGACTCTACCTTCCTTTGAAAGTGTTTGATGCCTGTTTTGGCTGTGGACATGAGAAGGGCAGCAAAACCCCAAAGCTGCTCCGGTGCCTTCCCAGTAACACTACATCCAGCACTGCTGGCTGTTATTAGTACAGTCAACAGGACAATATTGATTCAGAGGGTTTGTGGTTTGGTTGTTGGCCTCCACACCGTTGCCTGACTCACAAACACACACTAAGTCCCAAAGAGTTCGTTTACAGCTTCAACAGTTGGGTTTGTGTCAGAGATTTATTTATTTGCATTCATTTCAGGTCATATTTCCCTCGAGACCTGGCTGCCTCCAGGGGGCCTGATCCAACATCTATTGACACCCAGTGCAGCCCCTCCAGGGACCTCGACAGACCCTGGTGGTCATCTGTTGGAGGGTAGAAGGCTCTGCAGAGGGACCTGGCCAGGCTGGCTGGGTGGGCAGAGGCCAAGGGGATGAGATTGAACAAGGCTAAGGGCAGAGGTCTACACCACAACAACCCCAAGCAGTGCAACAGGCTGGGGACAGAGTGGCTGAGAGCAGCCAGGCAGAGAGGGACCTGGGGGTGCTGGTTGGTAGTAGCTGAACATGAGCCAGCAGTGTGCCCAGGTGGCCAGGAGAGCCAATGGCATCCTGGCCTGGATCAGGAATAGTGTAGCCAGCAGGACAAGGGAGGTTCTTCTGCCCTGTGCTCAGCTCTGNGTCTAGGCTGGGTGTTAGGAGGAAGTTCTTCACAGAGAGAGAGATTTGCCATTTGGGATGTGCTGCCCAGGGAGGTGGTGGAGTCACCATCCCTTAAGAAGTTCAAGAGAAGCCTGGATGAGGCACTTAGTGCCATGGTCTGGTTGATTGCTTAGTGCTGGGTGCTAGGTTGGACTGGATGAGCTTGGAGGTCTCTTCCAACCTGGTTGATTCTAGATTCTATGATTCAATGGATGGCCACCAGGCCACGTTTCCAGAGGCACTTGAGCAAACACAGCTCCCCAAGGCCTTTAATTCTCCTTCTTGAGCACACTTGCCTTGGAACATCAGGCCTGTGGTTTGAGGGTAAGGTCCTCCTGCCTGCCTGCCTCTTGACAGGTTGTCTGTTAAATGCAGATGATGCCTTCACATGCAGTTGTCTGCTGGATGGCTTTGGAGGAACAAAAGGCTCCTGTTCACAGGCTCTGGCATGCCATGCAGGGATGATTAAAAAGGTTAAGGCTTAACCATCCCTCCCATTGACTTCAGTGACTGAGGGACTATCCCCCAAATCACCCCAGCTGAAAACCAGCCTGAAATAATGCAGTCACTATACCAAAAGCCTGACTTTAATTTGTTTCTTTTGGACACATGTGATGCTGCCACAATGCCTCCCATTCTCTGGTGGTGCCTTCTCCCCCTCCCAGTTCACTATAGATGGAGCCAAGGTTGGATGCTGTTGGATAATGAGCTCCATTCCAGGGTCAACCCAGAGCTTGGTGCTCACACCTTTGTGTAATGCAAGAGACTGGGAGCAACTCCCTTACTGCAGAAGAGCTGCTTCTGGGATAAACTCAGGGCTCCTCTCCATACCCACCCTGAGGTCTCAGAGAGACAAGCAAGCATGGGATGCCTCTCTACTCCTCCTCTGTCCCTTTACCTCCCAGCTGACAGCAAACACCCCATGGAATGGTTTGAAATCACAGATTTCCCTTCCCAAGATTCATTGGGACCAAGATGTCCCAGTTTGAGAAGCTTCCTGATCAAGAGTTGGCACCAGTCCTGCTCCTTGTCAAGTGTTGGCAACTCCTGCCTGCCTGACAAGCTCTGCTATGAATTTCCTCTCTCTTCACCACAGCCTTCACCATTTGATTGAGAGATTCTTGCAGCAGGGCCAATACCTTTCGGCTCCCTTTACTGGTGGCAGAAACTCCCTCATTGCTCTGGTGACCTATTTTCTTTTGCACAAAGTATTCCTGATGTGAGGAGCAAATGCTGCCACCAAAGCCCTGCTGTCCCCTGCTTCATCATTTTAGTTTGCTTCTGGCAAGCAGGATACGATCAGGATTGCTCTCCTTGGAAAGGTGACTTCTTGGACTCCCTTCTTGAGCCTTCTTTTCTCTAAGCTAAACAACCCCAGCTTCCTCAGCTGCTCCTCACAGGACCCTTCACCAGCTTCATTGTCCTTCTCTGGACCTGCTTCATCACCTCAATGTCTTTCATGTAGTGAGGGCCTCAAAACTGAACCCAGTATTCAAGGTGTGCCCTGTACAGGGGGACAATCACTGCCCTCATCCTGCTTGCCACACCATTGCTGATCCAAGCTGCTTCTGCTACAAGTTTAAAGTCTGGCATCCAAAAGTCCCTCACAAAGGTTCTCACAAAGGTCTTCTAATTCAGAGCAAAGCCATGAAAGAGGCCAGCTCAGGCTGAGGCTGCAGCAACTTTTTATTACATACTAAGAGATTAAGAAAGCATCAAAATGTGGCAGGAAGAGCCACTGAGTGCAGCCAGAGATGCTGAGGCACCAGCTGCAGGAGGGAGGCTCTGCAGGCAGACCCTACCCACCTCACAGCAGCAATGTTTTGAGGTTTACTTGCATGTGGTGGTGACACAAGTATGACCTGCACCATCCCCATCCACTCTTGGAGGTATTTTCCAGCCAAGATAATTCTATGACTCTGTTTGGAAGAGGCTGCCCAGGGAGGTGGTGGAGTCACCATCCCTGGAGGTGTGCAAGAAATGTGTGGCCATGGCACTTTGAGATGTGGCTTGATGGCCATGGTGGTTGGACTCAGTGATCTTGGAGGTCTTTTCCAGCCAAGACAATTCTATGATTTCTATGATTCCACTCTCTCAGCACAGAGACAGACCAAGAAAGTTGAGGCTGTTCAGTCTGGAGAAGAGAAGGCTCCAAGAAGTCCGCCTTGCGGCCTTCCAGTATCTGTAGGGGTCTGCAAGAAAGCTGGGGACGGACTTTTAGGGTGTCAGGGAGTGATAGGACTGGGGGGAATGGATCAAAACTAGAAATAGGTAGATTCAGATTGGATGTTAGGAAGAAGTTCTTCCCCATGAGGGTGGTGAGAGACTGGCACAGATTGCCCAGGGAGGTGGTGGAAGCCTCATCCCTGGAGGTTTTTGCAGCCAGGCTGGATGTGGCTGTGAGCAACCTGCTGTAGTGTGAGGTGTCCCTGCCCATGGCAGAGGGGTTGGAACTGGCTGATCCTCGAGGTCCCTTCCAACCCTGGCAATTCGAAGATGCTATGATCCCACTGTTTACACCAGTGGGAGACTTCCCACCACCTGATCTAATGCATCTTGATTCCATGGCATGGTCAGACTCTGAGTCAGTCACTGGAGATGCACATCATGAGGACACAAACCAAGGCCATATGTTGAGAAGACTTGAGAGTGTCTGCATAGCAGGTCTGGTACCTATCTGGGGTGGGAAAAGCTGCCAGATCTTAACTCTCCTTGACTTCATTTAACAACGTGGTTGATGATCTTAACTGGAAACAGACTTCTCCAGATTCCCTTGCTCTAGACAGAAAGAGGCTGTGGAGAGAAATGTGGGAGCAGGGACATGGGCAGTTATTAAACACAGGGCTGAGAGCAGTGGCTTCTGCAGGCAGTGAGGAGTTGGCAGGTTCCTGACAAAAGCTCTCAGTTAGTGTTGAGCACTTCTGGGATACGCAGTTCCCTTCTTCAGGAGAGAGAATGGGACCAGCACAAACCCCTCCTGATACCTTCAGCTTGCTGTTGCCTCTGAAAGAAAGCTTTTTATATGGTGCTAGGAATGCTGTGGTGACCAGAGAATTGTTTTGTTTGTGGAAGGACCTCCAAGATTCTTGGGTGGCAGGTTGGACTTTGAGGATCCTTGAGGTCTTTTCCAACCTTATTGATTCTGTGATTCTGTGAGGATCATTGAGTCCAACTGTTGACCTAAGACCAACACAGCCATTAAACCACATCCCAAAGTGTCATGTCCTCATGTTCCTTGAACACCTGCAGGGACATTGACTCCATCACCTCCCTGGGCAGCCTGTTCCAATGCCTGACCACTCTTTCTGAAAAGAAGTTTTTCCTGATTGCACCTTGTCAGGCAGGGCAATGCCAGCAGAACACTGAGGCAGGTTCAGGGCACAGCTAGGGACATCTGGAGGCAGCAGTGGCTGCTAAAGTGCTGCTGTCACAGCTGCCATCACCTCATATGGCTGTGCTTTCAGAAGGGCTAAAGCCCTGTACCTACAGACCTGGAGTTTAGCCTTGTCCTTTTCAATTGCCTCTCCTACAAACCATGGACAAGTTTCAAAGGCACCCAGGGGACTTCCCAAGGGGTCCTTTTGGCATCTGATTTATCTTTGACGTGGTAAACAAGGAGATTTTCAGGTTTGGAAACCAGAAATGTCCTTCTCATCCACTGAGTATGAGCAAGGATCATTTCAAAAGGTTGTAACAGCAATCAGAGAATATCTCAGGCTGGAAGGGACCCATAAGAATCACAGGGGTTGGAAGGGGCCTCTGGAGACCACTGATTCTAACCCCACTGTCATGGCAGGTTCACCTAAAGAAGGTCATGCAGGAAGACATCCAGGCAGGATTGGAATGTCTCCAGAGATGGAGACCTCACTACCTCTCTGGGCAGCCTGTTCCAGTGCTCCATCACCCTTGAATTAAAGACGCTCCTCCTCATGTTTGAATGGAACTTTTTATGTTCAAGTTTGTGCCCACTACCTTTGTCCTGTCCCTGGGCATCCTTGAAAAAAGCCTGGTCCCATCCTCCTGACACCCACCCTTGGGGTATTGATAAGCCTTGATGAGATCCTCCTTCAGTCTTCTCTTCTCCAGACTAAGACCTAATTCTCTCAGTCTTCCCTCAGAAGGGAGATGTTTTAGTCCCCTTATCATCTTTGTAGCCCTAGATCCATTAGGAGCATCCCCAAACCCCTCTGAATCTCCTGCTGATTTATGTCACTGAGGATTTTCCTGCTATCCAAGCCCAAACTGAAAGCAGACCTCAGAGAATCCTTACACCTTCCCCAAATCCCCAAAGGACCTTCCCTGACTCCCCTAAAGGATCACTGAGAGTTCAACTCCAAGGAGAATGACCTTTCATTCAATTTGTCTTTTTTTTTTTTTTTTCCATGCCCAAATCTGCTGGTTGGGGTGAGAAGAAATGCAGGAGAATTGTCTCCTCCCATCACCCCAGCCCCTTTCCAAGACTCTTTCCTTGTGCAAATCCCAGCTGGAGTCGTCCACTGTGCTCCTGCTGTTTCAACAAGAGGCCCCACAAATATTTAACCCCAGCAAAGGGAGCAAAGCTGGAGTAGTGGGGTGGGATGGCTGTGTTTGCTGAGAAGAGAGGGTGAAAGACTGTGGGATCTATTGATTGGCTTCTCCTTGAGGCACAAATGCCTTCTCATAACCCAGGAGGAGATAATGGCTTGGCAAACAAGGACCTCCTGAGTGCACTTGGCTGGAGGTATTTATGTTTTGTCCCAGGGAATTGAAAGGAGAGGGAAAGGTGAGGACCCTGCTGCTCTCTCCAAGGATGTCTCTCTCAATCTGGAGGGGGTGGGCACATTCCTGGAAAGGGTCAAGCTGCTCCCCAGTGGGTCTCCTTGTGGCACAGGACCTTCCTGGCAAACCCTGCCTGGCCCCAAAGCTCAGGTGGCAGCTTCGGTGAGGAGGTTTGGGCTTGAGTTCAGCATTCAAAAGAGAAGGCTGAGAGGAGATCTTCTCAATGTTTATAAATATCTGAAGGGTGGGTGGCCAGAAGGAGGGACTAGGCTCTTTTTAGAGGAGTCCTGTGATAGGACAAGGGACAGTGGATACAAACTGGAGCACAGGAAACTCCACCTCAACATGAGCAGAAACTTCTTTGCTGTAAGGGTGATGGAGCCCTGGAGCAGGCTGCCCAGGGAGGTTGTGGAGTCTCCTTCTCTGGAGAATTTCAAAACCCATCTGGATGCATTCCTGTGTGACCTGTCCTAGGTGATCCTGCTTTGGCAGGGGGTTTGGACTTGATGATCTTCATATGTCCTTTCCAACCCCTATCATTCTCTGATGCTGTAATTCCCACCCAGTGCAAGTCATTTGCATCTCTGCTGAGCTACTTCTGGTCCTTCTCCTTGCAGAGAAGATGAGAGAATGGCCAAGAGGAAGGAGCTGCCCACTAGCAGGACTGGTTTTGCTGGTTTTCCTTCCATCCTCCCAGCACAAATGGCTACGAGGGGCTCTGGAGCACATGGTACCTCTCTCTGCTGCCCACCAGCATCTCTGCTCTGTCATGAAGGCATACAGGGAATTTTATCCTGGTTTCTGCTTACGTCCTTCCTATCATGTGCTGAGGCTTCCCCATCCCCCTGGTGCACCAGCATCCCAGTATCCTAGTATCACAGTATCCCAGCATCCCAGTACCACAGTATCCCAGTATCAGAGTATCTCAGTATCCCAGCATCCCAGTACCACAGTATCCCAGTATCAGAGTATCTCAGTATCCCAGCATCCCAGTATGCCAGTATTAGAGTATCTCAGTATCCCAGTATCAGAGTATCTCAGTATCCCAGTATCCCAGTAT
>VXBD01014727.1:46343-58724 GCA_013399975.1 Indicator maculatus
GTTGCCCAGGGAGGTGGTTGAGGCTCCATCTCTGGAGGTGTTTGCAGCCAGGCTGGATGAGGCTCTGGCCAGCCTGATGTAGTGTGAGGTGTCCCTGCCCATGGCAGGGGTGTTGGAACTGGATGAGCCTTGTGGTCCCTTCCAACCCTGACTGATTCTATAATTCCATCTAGAGCCTGCAGGTCAGGCTCACCTGATCAAAACCCCTGATTTGCCTTGGCAAAGGTTCCTGGTGTTCATCAACATCACAGAGACACAGAATGGTTTGGGTTGGAAGGGACCTTAAAGATCACTTAGTCCCACCCCCCCCTGCCATGGGCAGGGACACCTCCCACCAGCCCAGCTTGCTCAAGGCCTCATCCAACCTGGCCTTGAACACCTCCAGGGAGGGGACATCCACAACCTCCCTGGGCAACCTGTTCCAGTGTCTCACCACCCTTCCTGGGAAGAATTTCTTCCTAATCTCCAGTCTGAATCTGCCCCCCTCAAGCTTCAGCCCATTCCCTCTCCCCCTATCACATCCTCCACACGAGCCTCCTGCAGACAGGAGTTATAGGGGCAATCCTGGCAGGCTGGTGTGATTGATGTCCACCCAGGAGGAGTCTGGAGGCAAGAGAAATGTGCCTGTTTTCAAGACAAATCTGCTGTTCATCACTCAAGGGTAATATGATGCTATGGGCCCAGAGGTGTGTGATGTGGGCTTGCATTCCCTCCTAAATCCTGAAGCAGGCAGCTAAGAAGGAGGGATAAAGGTGTTTGGGAAGCTGATGGAGGGAGGTTGCCACTCCCAGCTTACAGATGCAGAGGGCTGGGATAAGGCCAACACTTCAGAGGGAGTATTTCAGCCTGTCAGAAGCAGCAGGAGATGTCACCTATCCTCTTGGCTTCCTGAAAACTGCAGGCATCTTCAAAGACCTGGAGGAACAGAGCTTTATGGGATTATCCCTAAGCACTTGCAGACCTTTATGAGCCTGGTCCTTGCTCAGGGGCAATCCTGCTGTGTGGTGGCTTCCCAGCTCTGCTTCATAGAACCACAGAATGATTTGGGTTGGAAGGGACCTTAAAAATCATCTAGTTGCAACCCCCTCTGCCATGGGCAGGGACAGCTGCCACTAGACCAGGTTGCCCAAGGCCTCAACCTCCTTGCAGCTGCTCAATGGGACAGATCTTCCCACCTGCCTTCTCCAAGCTGGCCATTATGAGCTGCTGCTTAGCCATGTCATAGGACTGGGAGGGATGGAGCAAAACTGGAAGTGGGTAGGTTCAGATTGGATGTTGGGAAGAAGTTTTTCACCATGAGGGTGGTGAGAGACTGGCACAGGTTGCCCAGGGAGGTGGTGGAAGCCTCATCCCTGGAGGTTTTTGCAGCCAGGCTGGATGTGGCTGTGAGCAACCTGCTGTAGTGTGAGGTGTCCCTACCCATGGCAGTGGGGTTGAAACTCAGTGATCCTTGAGGTCCCTTCCAACCTAACAATTCTATGATTCTATATGTCCCTCTTTTCCCATTTCATTCCAAAATAAAACAATTAAACCTTTTCAGTCTCTTTATCACAGAATCATAGGCTGGTTGCAAAAGACCTTTGAGATCAAGCCCAATTCTTAACCCAGCACTGCCAGGTCTACACTAAACCATATCTTTCAGCACCACATCTACCAGGCTTTTCAACCCCTCCAGGGGATGCTGACTCCACCTCTGCCTTGGGCAGCCTGTTCCAGGGCTTGACAACCCTTTTGGAGAAGGAATTGTTCCTTGTGTCCAACATCAGCATCCCCTGATGCAACTGGAGGCCATTTCCTCTTGTCCTTTCACTTGTTCCTTGTGGGAAGAGACCAACCTCCTCCTCACACCAACCTCCTTTCAGGGAGTGGTAGAGAGTGAGAAGGTTTCCCCTGAGCCTCCTTTTCTTGTAGCTAAACCACCTGGTTTCCTCAGCTGCTCCTCATACAACTCATGTTTTAGACCCTTCATCAGTTTTGTTGCTCTTTGGTCATTCTCCAGCACCTCAGTGTCCTTCTTGTTATATCAAGGCCCTAATAAGATAGGATCAGCTTTAATTTTTTCCCATTCTTCCTTCAGACTCAGTATGTTCCTCAAAACCTCAGCTCACTCTTTCTGAGACCTGAGGGCACTTTGCTGTTGATACAGTATTGGCTTTATGATTCCAGTACAAACCTTACAACATAAGCACATAAGCCCTCCTGGCATTTCTTTTCTTTTTTCTCTCTCTCTCTTTTTTTTTTTCTTAATCCCTCTAAAAGGATTATTTCAAAACCCAATTTTTGTAGTTGCCATCTCAGATACAGAGTGTGTCCCTCAGGGGTGTTTGGTGAAGGCATCAAGTGGGAGCACGGCAAGCATCGCCCTCCTGCTCACCAGCATGATGTTTGGAGCATCCTGAAGCAATCCCTGATGGCTTAATCTCCAGGATAAACCTTTGCTTTTTTTTTTCCCACAGGCAACCTCTAACTTTTGCTTCTTGGGATTACACAGAATAGAATCAGAGAATGCTTTAGGTTGGAAGGGACCTTGAAAGGTCATCTAGTCCAATCCTTCTGCAAGGAGCAGAGATATCTTCAACTGGATCAAGTTTCTTAGAGCCATGTCCAGCCTGACTTGGAATGTTTCCATGGATAGGGCATCTACCACCTCTCTGGGTAACCCAGGCCAGTGTCTCACCACTCTTCATGGTAAAAAATTTCTTTCTTATCTCTAGTCTGAATCTCCCCTCTCTTAGTCTAAAACCATCACCCCTTGTCCTGTTGTGACAGCCCTACTAAAAAGTCTCTCCCTGTCTTTCTTACAGGCCCCTTTGAGAGGCCACAGTGAGATCTTCCCAGAGCCATCTGTTCTCCAGGCTGAACAACCCCAACTCTCTCTCAGTCCTCACAGAAGAAGGGTTCAAGCCTTTGGATCCTCTTTGTGGTCCTCCTCTGGACCCACTCCGACAGGTCCATGTCTCTTCTGTGCTGAGGATTCCAGAGCTGGACACAGTGCTGTGGGTCAGATCTCACCAGAGCTGAGCAGAGGGTCAGGATCCCCTTCCTTGAGCTGTTGGCCATGCTGCTTGGGACACAGCCCAGGATATGGTTGGCTTCTGTGCTGTGAGCACACATTACCAGGTCATGTCCAGTTTTCCACCCACCAGTCTCCCCAAGCCCTTCTCCACAGGGCTTCTCTCCATCCCTTCAGCCCTCCTTGGTGAGATTGTCTTGGTATCGATACTGAAGATTGCCCCAGCCCAGGAGGTGGACCTTGCTCTTGGCCCTTGTGAAGTTCACACAGGCCCACTTCTCTTCCAGGTCCCTCTGGATGTCATCCTGGCCCTCCAGAGGGTCAACAGCACCACTCAGCTCCATGTCATCTGCAAACTACCTGACAGTGCACATCAGTTCAAGAGGGACAGGGACCTACTTGAGAGAGTTGAAATGAGAGCTACCAGGATGCTGAAGGGACTGGAGCACTGCCTGGGGAGGAGAGGCTGAGAGCCCTGGGGCTGGTTAGTCTGGAGAAGAGAAGACTGAGAGGGGATTTAATAAATGCTTCTAAATATCTGAGGGCTGGGGAACAAGAGGAAGGGGCCAGGCTCTGCTCATTTGCACCCTGGGATAGGACAAGGGACAATGGATAGAAACTGCAGCACAGGAGGTTCCACCTCAACATGAGGAGGAACTTCTTCACTGGGAGGGTCACAGAGCACTGGAACAGGCTGCCCAGAGAGGTTGTGGAGTCTCCTTCTCTGGAGATTTTCCAGCCCCATCTGGCTGTGTTCCTGTGTGACCTGTGCTGGATTCTATGGTCCTGCTCTGGCAGTGGGGTTGGACTCAATGATCTTGAGAGGTCCCTTCCAACTCCTAACATCCTGTGAGCCTGTGGCCTAGATGATCTTTAAGGTCCCTTCCAACCCAACCCTTTCCATGAACCCATGAGTCTATAAGCCAAACATCCTGTGACCCTGTGATCCTTCTTGGTGGGACTTCTGGCCATCTGAACTCCAGAGAGGAACCCTGCTGCAAACACTTCATTTGAAGGTATCTCCTCCAAAAAAACCCCAAAAAACCCAAAAAACAACCCAAAAGAAACCCCACCAAGAAAACCCCAACCCCACAACTCCCTGAGCCATAGCTTGGATGATGAAGGAAAACCAAGATGACTTCCTAAAAGCCAGCCCCATTTAATTTTGGATCATTTAAAGTCAGCAAAAACTCATCGGAGAGCTATATCGCACTTAATGCTGGGATAATGGAACCATGAAAGATGTCTGTTTGCATTCGGTAAAATTAAACTGTATGCAGCTATTTATCTTTTGCCTTAATTGTTTGAGCTTGTTTCTAATGTAAACTGTTGTAATTTTAAACAAATATAATAGGGGGGAAAAAAAACTTTCCTAGGTATGGGAAACCCAGAGTAAATTTGCTTTGCAAATAGGGCTGCGTTAGGTGCGTTTGCAGGCGGAGGATCTCCGACAGGCACTTTCATTCAAAAAAATATTTTGAATACTTCAGTGGAGGCTTTGTCATTCCTGCTAGGCTTCAGGAGAGCTTCAGAAGAAGAGAGGAGCTGGCTGGGTGAGTGGCTGCAGGTGATGTGGACCGCAAGGAAGGTCCGACCTGGAGTACGGCGTTCAGTTCTGGAGCCTCTGTTACAAGAAGGATCTGGAGGTGATGGAAGGTGTCCAGAGAAGGGCTGTGAGGATAAGTAGAGAGCTGGAGCTGCTCTGCTATGAAGACAGACTGAGAGAGTTGGGGCTGTTCAGTCTGGAGAAGAGAAGGCTCCAANTGTAGTGTGAGGTGTCCCTGCCCACGGCAGAGGGGTTGGAACTGGATGATCCTTGAGGTCCCTTCCAATCCTAACAATTCTATGATATGCTCATGGAGCAGGAAAGCACAAGGTGATGCTGGTATTGCAAACAGGGAGCCCTGTGCCCAAGAATTACAGGATCATAGAATGCTCTGGGTTGGAAGGGACCTCCACATCCCATCCAGTCCAACCCCACCTGCAGTCAACAGGGAGTAGATCAGGTTGCCCAAAGCCCTGTCAAGCCTCACCTTGAGTATCTCCAGGGATGGGGCTCCAACCACTTCCCTGGGCAACATGTTGCAGTGTTCCTCCACCCTCATAGATAATGAAGAGATGGCTCTAACCCTGATGGTCACTCTTGACTTTTTTTTTTTTCTTTTTCCCTTGTTTAATCAGCTTGGAAAAGACCTTTAAGATCATAACTCACTTGTTGACCTTGGCATCACTCTTCTCCAAGAGATGAATATAATCAAGACATGAGAGGGCTTGTTTGATGGGTCCATGTCATACATGTCTTGGCTGGTTGGAAGTGAGGTCAAAGGTCTTTCATCTTCTGCTCCTGATGCTGGCCCTAACCCTGATGTTCCTGTGTGCTCTCGCACTTGACTTGCTGACCTTCACACGGCTCTCGTCGAAGAGACAAATAAAAATAGGAGTGAGGCACGGCAGGGCCTGTTTTATGGGTCCATGTCATAGCTGGCTTGGGTGGTTGAAAGTGAAGGACTTGAGGTCTTTCATCTCCTGTTGCACCACAGCCAAACGTTAATGGTTTGGCAAACATGCCCCAGCGCGTTCCTCGCTCCGCCGCGGGGTATCCGAAAGTTCCCTTTGGTTTGGGCAGTGACTCCAGGTCCTCCAGCAGCCATGCTGGGATAACTTTCCTTCAATGAAGTCTATCATCATGCCAGGTAAAATCCCAATTATCCACACTGGGAAAGTACAGTGGCTGCTTGGGAGCTCTTTGAAAGAGTTTTAGAGATGATCTTGCTTAAGCCCCAAGATGTTGATTAAGGAGGTGAATGCCACTGTTGACTTAGCCCTGAGGGGTTGTTATAAATGTGTCTGCTTGTTTTTCCAGTACCTTGAGGGAAGGCTCCCACAAAGGAATCACGCTGGGTTGAAAGGTAACTCAAGTGATTAATGACATATCCATTCAGCATGACGTCTTTATCACAGGGTGGTCCTTATTGATTGCCAGTTGAGCAACCTGGGAAGTGGAAGAAGAGGTTGTAATAAAAAAAAAAGAAATAAAGAAGGAAAAAAAAAAGTGAAAGCCCAGTGAAAATTAATTAATTGCCAAAACAAAAGTGTCAGCCTTCCTCACGTACCTGGAATTTGGTGGGCAGTCTCATCTTGCAGGCTTTGGGGGGTGGCTCACTAAATCATGCCTGATGTTCCCTTTCATAACGTGCAAGGAGTCAAGAAAAGGTAAAATAGGAATGCTGGGGTTGGTTTGGGCTTGTCAGCTGCATTGTGCCAAGAGGATTTTTTTGGATGACTGCAACCCTCTCTCGACAAAGGAAATTCGTCAAGGGGGAGTTTAGGCTGGGTCAGAACGCCAGCAGATGTGCAAGTGGGCTGGCTTGGCCTCTTCAACTAAATCATACAATCATTTGGGTTTCAAAAGCCTTTTAAGACCGTGGAGCCCAATTGTTAATCCAGCACTGCCAAGTCACCACTAAACCACGTCCCTCAGCACCACATCTACACAGCTTTTCGAGCCCTTTGCAGGTGGTGGCTCCACCGCTGCCTTGGGCAGCCTGTTCCAGGGCTTGACAACCCTTTGGGGGAAGAAATTGTTCCTCGTGCCCAGCCTAAACCTCTCCTGGTTCAACTTGAGGGCATTTCCTCTTGTTCTGTCACTTGATCCTTGGGAGAAGAGGCCAACTCCCACCTCTTATCTCAGAAACTTCTCAGTGGAGCTCCCAGCTCCTAGTTCCTGTACTGTAACCATCTCTGATGCACCAGCAAGGCAACCTCAGCTTATACATTTTGGGTACAGGCACTTTCAAACCCTGATCCCCAGTACCTGTGCTGAGTCCTCTAGGATCACACCAGCTTGGCTTTGGGCTTGACGGCCCTGCTTTGCTTGGAGCAGGGCTTCCAGAAACTAAGATGTCCTCCTTGAACATCCTAGGAAGAACTTCTTTCCTGTGAGGATGCCAGAGCAGCAGAGCAGGCTGCCCAGAACAGGCTGCCCAGAGAGGCTGTGGAGTCTCCATCTCTGAAGTGATTCCAAACCTGCCTGGAGCCATCCTGGGCAGCCTGCTGTGGGTGACCCTGCTTTAGCACAGGGTGGGGGGACTGGGTGATTCCCAAAGATCCCTTCCAACACCAATCATGCTGGCAGTCTGTGATTTTCCTAATATCAGCTACACAGATGATGGAAATGAGAAGGTACTAGGAGGAAAATACCCTTGACCATCACCTTTGTTGGGAATAGGCAAACTCCACACAAACTTCCATCATCTCTAAAGTGGCATGAAACCATCAACCCCTCCCTCTCCCCCCATCAGAAACTTCCTCTGGAAGCCTGTGCTGAGCTGAGCCACCTCACAGTAGCTAAGGATGCCTCTGGTCCCTCTGCACGCTCCGGGAGACAGCTGCTGCTCCTCTTTGCCTTGGGTTCCTTTAGATGGCACCATCCTCCTGTGCTGCTGCTGTGCTGGAGCTCATCTCCATTAGTATTCACCCTGCAAAAAGAGGAAAATTCTTTCATTACTGGGTGGTGGGGAGCACAGTGGTAATAGAGGTGGTGTCAGCATCTCCATTACAAGCCCTGGTCTCCAGCGAGGGGGGAGGTTCATGCTAGGTGTGCAGACTTTGATTCTTGTGATGCTGCAAGCTCAGAGCTTCCTCCTTTTTGGTTTTCTTTTTTTGTGTTTTGTAGCTGTCTCTGATGATGCTTCAGATATGACCTTCCCATACGGTGTGAGCAGCCAAGGGGACTGGGCCTGGTGTTGGGAGGTTGGTATGAGGTGTGAAATTTGGTGGGGTCATGCTGGCTGCAGAGCTGAGCTTTCTACTGGGAAGAACTGGGAATGGGCAGCAAAAGGGCATCCTGGGCTGCAGGGCTATATCTAGAGACCACCAAGGTGATGGGGTGAGCTGGGCTGGGGGCTTCAGGGAGATGTTGGCAGCTGAAAGAAGTTGAGTCAGGCAGATTTTGGGCCCAGCCCTCAAATCAGCAAGAGATTGGATGAGTACCAGGAGAAGAAGGAATGGGAGAAAAGAGTCTTTTGGGGTACCTGGTAGCTGCCTGTATCCCTCTGCAGAGGCTGGGAACTCATTGGTGTTCTGGCAGGATGCTTGAGGGTGGCCTTGATGCTCTCCAGGGCAGCTCTGAGGGGTGAGGGGTGCATGGTACCATGCACACCATGTTCTGGGTGCTCTTCACAGACCTGAGGCTTGGCTGCTCCTCCCTCTAGCTGCTTTGGGAAAGCCATCTGGGAACAGGAGGATTAAAGGGAATATTTAATATTTGGACCATTATGGATGGGATTGGTCTATAAGAACCATCCTCACCTGAATTAATGGGACTTTTATCACCTGAATTAATGGGACTTTTATCATCCTCTCGATTCTCACCATGGATCCAAAGGTCAGCAAAGTCCAAATTCTTCTTTCCCATTTCCAGGAAACAGGCTCTTGCCTTCCTCACTGGGAATGTTGCACCTGTAACATCAACAGAAGTAGGACCCACATGGCAAAGCTCCACTCATAGCTGGTCAGATGAAAGCAGGCACAGTAGGTATGGTGCTAATCTCTTTTCAGTGCTCTCCTGCAACAGGGTGAGGGGCAGAGCACACAAACTGGAACACAGCAAGTTCCACCTCAACATGAGGAAAAACTTCTTTACTGTCAGGGTGACAGAGCCCTGGAACAGGCTGCCTGGGGAGGTTGTGAGTCTCCTTCTCTAGAGATTCAACCACCCCCCTGGATGCATTCCTGTGCAACCTGCTGTAGGTGGTCCTGCTTTGGCAGGGGGGGTTGGACTTGATGATCTTCAGAACTCTCTTCCAACACCTCCCATTGTATGATTCTATGACTCCATGATTCTATGACCTTGTGCAAAGAGGGAAGAGCTGTGGCAAGTCACCTTCATGAGCAAAGGGGTCCAAAAGGAGAGGCAGCTGACTCCAGGCAAGTTTTGGCTTTCAACTGAGTGAGCATCCTGCTGAGGCAACACAGGAGGGAAGGTTGGGGGTGCTGGTACCTTCATCATTGCCACCCCAACAAAGCACAGGAGCCTGGGCAGGGAACAAGAGGAAAATCATGGTTTTAGTTATTTCAAAACCTTCACACACAACCTCCCTCCTCTCAAACCCCTGAAAAATTGAAAACATGGAGTTTTAGGGGTGTTTGATGGGGATTACAATGGGATTGGGAGTTTGGGGGGTTATTTAATAGGGGGTTATAATAGGATTGTGAGTGTGGGGGTTGTTTGATGGGGGTTAGAATGGGATTGTGAGTTTGGGGGTTGTTTGATGGGGGTTAGAATGGAATTGTGAGTTTGGGGGTTGTTTGATGGGGGTTAGGATGGAATTGTGAGTTTGGGGGTTGTTTGATGGGGGTTAGAATGGGATTGGGAGTTTGGGGGTTACTTACTGAAAACATGGAGAAACAATCTTATTTGGTATTCAAATGTAGGAAAAAGGGGAACCCTGCATCCCTGAGTCTTTCTCCCAGTGACGTTTTTCCCCTCTCTCTGGTATTTTTTGACTTCAATACCACATTGGAATTGACAACACACGAATCCTTCCACTCAGCACAAGATGATTCTCCCTGATGTGTCCTCTCTCCCCTTTCCCCGTGCTCCCTTTTGGCCGATTCTTGGCTGCTCTGCAACAAAGCAGCAGCAGCAGGGAATTCCAGGGGTCAACCCAAATCCCTTGTTCTCCCAGCCTGCTCCTAGCCCCCAGGAGTTTCAGCCTTGTTCAGACTTTTAGAAGTGCAAATAATCTCTATAAACGGGGGGAAAAACAGATCAAGTGATGGGGCAGGATCTCTCCCCATGAAGCCTGGGAGAGCACAGGGCTGTCCTGGTCGAGAGCTGCCTCTCTGGCTTCTCCATCTCCTTTGGTTTATTTTTCTTGCCTGCTTTTACTGTTTTCTATCGAGTTGGCAGCTCTGAAGCAAGCAGAGATTCGGGGCTGTAGCTCTATATGCCCTATTCCCCCTGTACATCAGGGACCAAACTCAGCCTGAGGGATCTCAGGGCTGTGCCATTCCTGCTCTGTGGATTAAAACTAACCTCACACGGCACTGCTTTGCAAGGTCCCCTCATTAAATTGATGCTCAGGGATTAAAAAGGGATGCTAAATGCTTTCTGGGCTCAGGAAAACGGGAATTGCAAAGTGTGACTGTTACTGTCGTCGTCCTGGCTGTCATTAAACGCATGAATCAGCCCCAAATAGGAGATGTGATTGCACCAGGGTCTGGGGAAGCAGTGCAGCACCTAAACTGGGTCTGTTTCGCCTGTGTTTGAGCGCAAAGGGTCCCACCTGTGGAGCAGCACCGACAGAGCAGTTCCTGCCACCCAGTCCCTGGCAATGCAATTCCCAGCCAGTCCAAACAAGCGTTAAAATATAGATGTTTTTACCAACAAATCCCCAAACCCCACTAACAACCACATCAGCAGCCAGATCAGCGACCCCGCACGAGTCTCCTTTATTCCCCTCTGCCTTTTGTTCCCCTCCAGCCTTTGTCCCTCGCCGAGCCCACGCTGCTCCCGGGGATGCCGCCGGTGCCCGGGATCAACCTCCAAGGATGTTCTGCCGTTCCCCCACCAGCCTTTCCTTTGCCCCAAATCAACTCCCCTGCTTGCTGCCAGCTCCTTTCACTCGGCTTCACTGGGAGCTCTGTGTGTTGAGGGTGAGCCCACGGCATCGTCGCAGCAGCTGATTTATTTAGTTACCTGGGAGGGGGAAAAAAAAAATAAAACAGATTTTCCTCCCTCTTGCTTCTCTGTGTGTCAGCTCTGATTACTTTCTTATTTATTTGTTCAGTGGGGTTTTTTGCTCATCTCTTTGTTAAACACACACAAAGTCGTTCATTAAGCAGTGTGGGCTGCGTTTTGGCCCTTTATTAGGCATCTCCAGCAGGAGAGAGAAAAAAAAAATCTCTGTTCCTCTCTACATTTATTTTCCTTTTGGATGATTTGATAAAGAAAGGGGGGAGGGGGGAAAATAAAATTACTCAGTGTTGTTTAAACAGCCTGGAAGTATTTCTGTACAGGGGAAGAATCCACATTAATCATTAAAGTTTCATGTTTCTTCCTTGCAACTGTGAACACCAAAGAAAGGAAAGGGCTGGTGAATTCTATGAGCGACTTACAGTGCAGCTATTTGGGTAGAGGAAGAGGGGAAACTGAAGGGAAGTGCAATAATGGCAGCCAGAATGTTAAAAAAAAAAAAAAAATCGAATGGTGGGGGATAAAAAACAACACCACTTTAAAAGAGAACATTTTAAGATCATTTTCATCAGATACATTTGCCACCAGGTACATTTTTAGGTCAATTTTCCAGCAGGTCCATTTTTCACCGGGTGCATTTTCCACCAGGTGCATTTTTTCACCGGGTGCATTTTCCAGCAGGTGCATTTGCCACCAGCTAGAATTTTCAGCAGATAAATTTTTCATCAGATAAATTTTTCAGCAGGTAAATTTTTCAGCAGATGAATTCACCCTCCCCGCGTTCGTGTTGTAGCAGCTCCTCGGATTTTTCCCCCCTCGCACTCGAGGCTGGAAGGAGCTGCGACTTCGGTTGGCGGGGGAGGCGAAGGGGGAGGGGGGAATGCTCCATCCCTTTCCCACCCTCCAAAGCTGGGGCTGGGGGCAGAGGAGGGGAGATTTTCATGTGGGTGTCGTCGGGCAGAGAGTTTCGTCCCGGCGACCCTGCTGCCTAACCCTGTTTGCTGAGTTCCGCCGGGTTTGCTGACAACTTCTACTTGAGTAAATCGTATTTAGACAACAATATATTTCATTCAGGTCTTTTGCAATGTCTGGACCAAGGTCAGTTTTATATTCTACCGAAATCATAAAGTGACACTTGAGATAAACAGAATGTTTACTCTCTCCATGTGAGCTGAAGCTGATATGTAAATTCATCCTTATTCTGTCATCAAATTTGCATTTACCCTCTTAGTCAAACACTACAGGGCTCCAAATCAAACAGCTTTTAATGGTGGTCACCCCTTTATGACCGATTGCCATATCAGAGAGAAAGAAACAGCAATTTAGATTAAAATGAAAAGAGTAACACAACCTAACGAGCCTCATCCGGTCGCCCATAATTGGATAAACTTTTCATACGGGTGCCTGGCTTTGGATGCTCGGCTGCCTGGGAAGCGATTGCTGTATTCTCCCGACGCTGCTCTTGTCCCTTTATCTGCCCCACGCAGACCTGACTCACCTCTCATCATTTTTTTTCCCCTTCCCATCAAACAAGCCAAGTGCCACTAAATAAATTCTGGCTTTTTTTTTTTTTTTTTTAATTTATATATATATATACATTTACATACTTAAAAAATAAAAGGGGTTGGGGGGACTTGTTTCACTGCAACAAGCAGCTGGGTTCCCACCT
>VXBD01014727.1:69410-81564 GCA_013399975.1 Indicator maculatus
TTTTTTTTTTTTTTTATTTACAGCAGCAGCCTCCTAGGGTGGAGCAGCCTTGGAGCAGTTCCCTGTTGATGCCCCATCAGGCTGGTTTTCCATGGGGGTATGTAGAAAGGTGGGATGGCAGAGCTGCCCTTCCCAATGGAGGCTTACCTGGACATCTTTCAGCTGTGCAGGGAGCAGGGAGAGAGCAAAGGGGTATGAATTTTGCTTTAACAGCTAGAAAACTAACCATCTACTCACTCATCCATCTACTGGAGAGGTTGAGAAACCAGTTAGCTTGGAAATAGAGGCAAAACCAGGACTGGTGGAAAAAAACCAGCCACAACTATTACAGAAGGAGCATCCAGAGCTCTGACTTTTCATCTCAGCACTTGAGGAGACTCCCAGAGTGATGCTACCTGTGACCTCTCTACCCTGGGAATCCACAAAAGAGTGCCCAGGAGAGGAGCACCACTATGTAGAGGTGGCACTTTCCCCTCTTAGCTCAAGAAAATCTTTGTTTTTCCATCACAACATGCAGATGATAGTCCCAGAGGAGGAAGGCAAGTGAGAGCAAACCCCAAGGGCAACATCAGCAGTGGACATGGATGGTCTCGCAGGTCCATCATAGAGTCATAGATTCATAGAACAGTTTGGATTGGAAAGGGCATTAAAGATCATCTAGCTCCAGTCCCCCTGCCATGGCCAGGGACACCTGCCATTAGCCCAGGTTGCTCAAAGCCTCATTCAACTTGGTTCTGAACACCTCCAGGGAGGGGGCATCCACAACCTCCCTGGGCAACCTGTTCCAGTGTCTCTCCACCCTTGCTGGAGAGAATTTCTTCCTAATCTCCAGTCTAAATCTGCCCTCCTCAAGCTTCAATCCATTCCCTCTTGTCCTGCCACTATAAGTCCTTGTCAAAAGTCCTTCCCCAGCTTTATTGTAGGCCACCTTCATGCACTGGAAGGCTGCTCTAAGGTCTCCCTGGAACCTTCTCTTCTCCAGATTGAAGAGACTCAACTCTCTTAGCCTGTAGCTATAGGAGGGGTTCTCCAGGCCTCTGATCATCTTCATGGCCCTCCCCTGGACCCACTCCAGCAGTTTCATGTCCCTCTTATGCTGGGGGCACCAGAACTGGGCTCAGTACTCCAGATGGGGGTCTCAGAAGAGCAGAGCAAAGGGGCAGAATCACCTCCCTCACCCTGCTGGTCACAGTATCACAGTATCAGAGTACATTAGAGGTTGGAAGGGACCTCGAGAGATCATCAGGTCCAAGCCCCCTGCCAAAGCAGGATCACTTAGGGTAGTCCACACAGGAATGCATCTTGCTGGGTTTTGGGTTAAATTAGGCTTGCCTTTCTCTCTCGGTGTCAGCCACTGAAGCAGACTGCTTGTGATGCAGCCCAAGACACTTTTGGGCTGCAAGTGCCCCTTGCCAGCTCATCATGGTGGCACCTCCCAAGTTTGCTACCTCTAAGTTCAGGATCCTTTCCCAGGTCCACCTGGCCTGACCAATGAGGATTTGAGCCCAAGGACCCTGGGCTGGGGCTTTACCCAGCTCCCCCCTTTCAGCACGTGCTGTGAGTTGGCTCCCTTGCCACAGTGGCCAGGCAGATGTCCAGGCTGGGCCCCGTGCAGGCAGGGAGTTTTATTTGGTTCAAAGAAGGCCCTGGGAGTCCATTAAATCCTTTCTTTAGCACTACGATTAAGTGAGACCTCAGTGATTTATTTCCTCCTCCCTGGATCTGGGTTTTCAAGGCCTCGGGTGCCAGCCCACTGGGGTCTGCTCCAAATCTCCAGCACTTGGCCTTGCTTAGGAGTCAACAAAAGCTTTGTTTGGCAACCCAAAGCCAAATGGAAATCTGTCCTTTGGACCAAGGCAAACCATCGCTCCTCAGTGGCATAACAAGTCTTGTGTCAAAACCTTGCTCTAAGCTTCACCTCAAAGCTTTTTCCAGCCTCTTTTTTTTTGTTTGTTTTTGTGTTTGGGTTTTTTGTTTGTTTTTGTGTTTGGGCTTTTTGTTTGTTTTTGTTTTGTTTTTTGTTTTGACTGTTGCTGTGCAGAAAGCATCACAGGGCAGCCACAGGCACAGCCGCTTGCACCCAGACCCACTGGAGGGCATGAATGGGGTTTAAAATAAAAAAGGGAGATTCAGACTGGATAGAGGAAGAAATTTTTGATGCTGAGGGTGGTGAGACACTGGCACAGGTTGCCCAGAGAGGTGGTAGATGCCATAGAACCATGGAATGGTCCAGGCTGGAAGGGACCTCCAAAGGTCATCCAGTCCAACCTCTCTGCAGTCAGCAGGAACATCCTCAACCAGATCAGGTTGCCCAGGGCCTCATTGAGCCTCACCTTGAATATCTCCAGGGAAGGAGCCCCAACCACCTCCCTGGGCAACCTGTTCCAGTGTTTCACCACTCTCATAGTGGAGAACTCCTTCCTGATATCCAATCTGAATCTGCTCTTCTCTAGTTTGAAGCTATTGCCCCTCATCCTGTCACTGCAGGTCTTTGCAAATAGTCTCTCTCCAGCCTTCCTGTAGACTCCTTCAGGTACTGGCAGGCTGCTACTAGGTCTCCCCAGAGCCTCCTCTTCTCCAGGCTGAACACCCCCAGCTCCCTCAGGCTGTCCTCATAGCAGAGTTGCTCCAACCCCCTGATTGATTTCATGACCCTCCTCTGGACTCCCTCCATGAAGTCCATGTCCTTCCTGTACTGAGTGCTCCAGACCTGGACACAGTACTCCTATCCCTGGAAACATTCCAGGTTAAGTTGGATGGGGCTGTGAGCATCCTGATCTACTTGCAGATGTTCCTGCTCACTGCAGGTGAGGTTGGACCTGGTGAACTTGAAAGGTCTCTTCCAACCTGAACCAGTCTATGATTCTAAGATTAGCTGCCCAGTAGGCTGCCAGTATCTTTACAACAGACCAGCTCTGTTGTATTCACCCCAAGAAAACCCCTGTGAGAAGAGTTTTTTTTTCCTCCTGGAGAAGGACAACATGGTAATGTTGCTCTAACTGGAATGTGGAAGATAAGTCCAGATGGTTGCTGGAGCTCTGCAGAGAAGCACCCCCACGTGTGAGCATCCCAGTGTGAAAGCATCCCAGTGTGGGAGTATCCTGGAATGGGAATATGATAGGACTGGAAGGCTCAAACTGCTGGATCATAGAATCATAGAATCATAGAATGGTTTGGGTTGGAAGGGACCTAAAAGAGCATCTAGTTCTGACCCCCCTGCCATGATCTAGGACACCTCCCACCAGCCCAGGTTGCTCAAGGCCTCGTGCAACCTGGCCTTGAACACCTCCAAGGAGGAGGCATCCACAACCTCCCTGGGCAACCTGTGCCAGTGTCTCACCACCCTCACTGTAAGGAATTTCTTCCTAACATCCAGTCTAAATCTGCCCTCTTCAAGCTTCAATCCATTCCCTCTCATCCTATCACTACAAGCCCTTCTCAAAAGTCCCTTTCCAGCTTTCTTGTATGCCCCCTTCAAGTACTGAAAGGTTGCTATAAGGTCTCCCAAGAGCCTTCTTTTCACCAGGCTGACCAAGCCCAACTCTTGTAACACCTTGGGGACAGGTCCCTGACACCGTGGGGGAGTCAGGTATGACAGAACCATAGAATCATAGAATTGCTTTGGGTGGAACGGACCTCTAAGATGATCCTATGATTCTGTGATACCTGGCTCCCCCATGGTGCCAGGGACCTGTCCATTGACCTAACACCACCATGGCCATTGGAGAGGCTGGTGCTGGTCTCTTCTCACAGGTAATTACTGACAGACCAAGAGGGGTTGGCCTCAAGCTATGATTGGGTAGGTTTAGACTGGACAGTAGGAAACATTTTTTCACAGCAAGAGAGGTCAGACACTGGAATGTGCTGCCCAGGAGGTGGTGGAGTCCCCAAGCCTGGCTGTGTTTCAAGATGGTTTGGATGTGGTGCTTGGGGCTCTGGTTTTGGAGTGACCCTTGTAGAGTAGGGTTCTGTGTTGGTGCTCCTGAGGCTCTTTTCCAACCTGAACATTTCTGTGATTCTGTGATTCAACCACACCCCGAAAGTGCCTCGTCCGCAAGGGAGCATCTCCATCCCAACTGTGCTTATCCAAACATGCTGTCTGCACTGGAATGCTTCAGTTTTAAGCCCTCTCCCCGGGAATATTTTTCAAGCAGCCAGCAGCACCCCGGGGCAGGGGCTTGGGTCCCTAGCTTAGCGTCCCCCTTCCGGCAGGGCCCAGGGTGGAACTCGGTGCAGCAGGGGCCCTCGCGTCGCCCTCTCGCTGTATGTACACTTGGTCAGGCTGTGTAAACTTTGACATGTGGATGTCAATCTTTCTCATATTTGCAGATGGCTTTATCAGAGCGTGATTAGTTTCTAGAACAAATTTGAGCAAAAGAAAAACATTACCTACAGTATGTAAGCCAACAGAGCGGCGAGTTTTCAGATTTGTCTATTTACATGGGCACCGGGGTGTTTTGCTAAGGCTCTCTAAAAGTGATGGTAATTGAACAGTGCCAGTGTGTTAGTAGAAGCTGATGAGTTGTAAAGGTTTTATAAACAAGCAGGGTGGATTTGGCTGTAGCCCTCCGAGCGCTGTTTGTTAATCTCGGCCCGCGAGCAGCGCACCTCGCGCAGTGTAAATACTCCCGAATTTGGAGGTGTCAATAGTGTAACTTTGCCTGTTTGGAAAATCATCCTTCTGATATCATCAGGAAGTTTACCAAACGTCCCATGGCCAAATATAATAAAGGCTTAAGTAAGCGCCTGCGAGAGGCAAGAGGAGGTAGGGGGGTGGGAGGAGGGAAACCCCCGCGGTTTGCCGCTGTGAGGTTGTGTTGCCTGCTTGGGAAAGGGTGCTGAAGAAAATAGAAGTCAGAAATAGAGTCGTTGTTCCTCACAGAATCACAGCATTAACCAGGCTGGAAAAGACCTCAGAGATCGTCAAGTCCATCCTATCACCCAACACCATCTAATCAAATAAACCATGGCACTGAGTGCCTCATCCAGGCTTCTCTTGAACTTTTTCAGGGATGGTGACTCCACCACCTCCCTGGGTAGCCCATTCCAGTGGCCAATCTCTCTGTGAAGAATTTCTTCCTAACATCCAGCCCAAACCACCCCTGGCACAGCTTGAGACTGTGTCCTCTCCTTCTGTCACTGGTTGCTTGGGAGAAGAGACCAACCCCACCCTGGCTACAGCCTCCCTTCAGGTAGTTGTAGAGAGCAATAAGGTCCCCCCCAAGCCTCCTCTTCCCCAGGCTAAACACCCCCAACTCCCTCAGCCTCTCCGCACAGGGCTGTGCTCCAGACCCCTCCCCAGCTTTGTTGCCCTTCTCTGGACAGGTATCCCTCAGGCTTCCCCCTCTTTGGATGGCTGCAGGGTGGGTGATGTGCCAGCCTTGCTCCCTTTCATTTTTTGTCTGTTTGGTTTTTATTCCCCAGGGGAATCCCTGGGCGAGTCGAGCTCCCGATGAAGCCATCTCTGCCTTTCTCTCGCTCTCTCTCTCTCTCTCCTCTCTCTCTCAGCAATCACATTATCCAAACACAGTCCTGGCTTTGCCAGGAGGAAGCCACAACCACCGTGATGGGAAAACGCCGAAACTGCGTCCCCAAGATGCCATTAACCACTAGAGGGCCCAAAAATTGTACAGAAGGAGACTCCAGCAGCAAGGAACTGGACTGTCCAGAGGGCTTTTCCCCTCGCTGGGGAAGTAACTCTATTTTACTTTATTTTATTATTTATTTTCCCCCTCCCTTCCCTCTGATAAAAAGGGGTCTAGGAAAGGAGAAGCTCACAAGGACCTGCCACCGGGGGTTAATAAACAGCCCCCGGCGGCTGGAAGTATTGATGGCAGAGGGAGATGAAATGGCTGTGACATTTAAAGGAGGAATTTGTGAACCACAAATATGAGCATGACTGACACAGCATGGCAGCACATAAAATCAATACAAATAACCCAAACCTTAATACCTTGATCCCAGGGAAGAGCATTGCATTACTGGGGGTGGGGGAGAGAGGAGGGGGAGGTTCAGAGGAGCGGCAGCTGCCCTGGATGTGCCTGCTGGGTGCTATCGACTGGCTCACGTGGGGGCAATGACAATTAGGATGATCTTTAGGAGGAAGAATTTCCCTCCCAGTTCTTTCCAAGCTGCAGAAGGAAACATGGAACAGAGGATGGCAGCTGCAGAAGGAAACATGGAACAGAGGATGGCAGCTGCAGAAGGAAACATGGAACAGGGGGTGGCAGCTGCAGAAGGAAACATGGAACAGAGGATGGCAGCTGCAGAAGGAAACATGGAACAGAGGATGGCAGCTGCAGAAGGAAACATGGAACAGGGGGTGGCAGCTGCAGAAGGAAACATGGAACAGAGGATGGCAGCTGCAGAAGGAAACATGGAACAGAGGATGGCAGCTGCAGAAGGAAACATGGAACAGGGGGTGGCAGCTGCAGAAGGAAACATGGAACAGAGGATGGCAGCTGCAGAAGGAAACATGGAACAGAGGATGGCAGCTGCAGAAGGAAACATGGAACAGGGGGTGGCAGCTGCAGAAGGAAACATGGAACAGAGGATGGCAGCTGCAGAAGGAAACATGGAACAGAGGATGGCAGCTGCAGAAGGAAACATGGAACAGGGGGTGGCAGCTGCAGAAGGAAACATGGAACAGAGGATGGCAGCTGCAGAAGGAAACATGGAACAGAGGATAGCAGCTGCAGAAGGAAACATGGAACAGAGGACAGCAGCTGCAGAAGGAAACATGGAACAGGGGGCAGCAGCTGCAGAAGGAAACATGGAACAGGGGGTGGCAGCTGCAGAGCTCCCCATGGGCTGCCTTGGCTCTTCCTCAAATCGTGAAGTCATGGAATAGTTTGGGTTGCAAGGGACCTTCAAAGATCATCTAATGCAACCCTACTGCAGTCACCAGGGGTGTCTGCAACTAAAGCAGGTTGCTCAGAGCCCCATCCAACCTGACCTGGACTGTTCAGCCTGGAGAAATGAAGGCTCCAGGGAGACCTTAGAGCAGCCTTCCACTGAAGGGGGGCCACAAGAAAGCTGGAGAGGGACTTTTTACATTGGTTTGTAGTGCTAGGATGAGAGGGAATGGATTGAAGCTTGAGGAGGATTTAGACTGGAGATTAGGAAGAAATTCTTGACAGGGAGGGTGGTGAGACACTGGAACAGGTTGCCCAGGGAGGTTGTGGATCTCTCCTCCCTGGAGGTGTTCAAGGCCAACTTGGACGAGACCTTGAGCAACCTGGGCTGGTGGAAGCTGGTAAGGGTGTTGGAACTAGATGGTCTTTAAGGTCCTTTCCAGCCCAAACCATTCTGAGTATGTTTTCAGGGATGCAGCATCTATCACCACTTTGGGCAACCTGAAGGCTACCAGTTCAGTATTTAAGGATGGATTTTTAATGATCTTCCCCTCTTCATTCCTTAAGCAGTGGGGCCTGGGGGTTTGGGGTTGATAGCCCTGCTTTGCTTGGAGCAAGGATCCTAGATGCTAAGATGTTCCTTTTGGACATGACTCTCCTGTGAGTGTGTCATAGAACTGGAATAGGCTGCCCAGAGAGGTTGTGGAATCTCCTTCTCTGAAGATTCCAAACTCATCTGGGTAGGATCCTGTGCAACCTCCTCTGGGTGACCCTGCTTTAGCAAGGATTTTGGACTGGATGATCCTTGGAGGTCTTTTCCAAACACTACCACTGATTCTGTGATTTTGTGTTGGCTTCAGGAAGGAGAGGCTTGGTCTGCCTCCAAGTGTTAGAAACACTCAGCCTCAAGAGGGACTGCTAGACCCATGTCAAATCAGACCTCAAGCTGCTCCTGAGGTATCTGGTAGGAGTTAGCAGCAATTGTGGCTTCTGTTAAAGCACAGTGACACTGGATTCAGGCATAGCCAGGGTTAACTGCCTCTCCATCTGCTCTCCTCCATCACATGGACATCTACCTGCAACTTACACAACCACTCTGCAACCCAGGCTGCAGCACAGGCCAAGGAAGCCTCTGCCCAGGTGTGTAGTTCATAGATTCACAGAACAGTTTTGATAGGAAGAGGCCTTTCAAATCACCAAGCCCAACCATTATCTCAGCACTGACAAGCCCACCACTAAACCACATCCCTCAGCACCACATCTGCACAGCTATTCAATCCCTCTGGAGATGGGGACTCCACCCCTTTCCTGGGCACCCTGTTCCAAGGTTTGACAACCATTCTGGGGGAGAGATTATTCCTCATGTCCAAGTTAAACTTCCCTTGGTGCAACTTGAGGCTGTTTCTTCTTGATCCTTGAGAGAAGAAATCAAGCCCAACCTTCTTTCAGGGACTTGTAGAGAGTGAGAAGGTCTGCCCTGAGCCTCCTTTTCTCCAGAATGAGCAACCCCAGCTCCCTTAGCTGCTCCTAATAAGACTTCTTCCTGCTTCTTTTCCCAAGCAAAGCAAACACCAGCAGCAGCAAGGTCCCAAACCTGCAGGGCAAGCAGGGAATGAAGCCTCTACCGCTCCAAGCTGTGCCATGGGGCTTGTGCAAACACTGCCAGCTCTTCAGCACAAACTCTTGACTTCTCTGCACCCAAAGGAACAAAACCTCCAAAGATGTGCTGACCAAGGAGGCTCAGCAGGTGAAACAGAGATAGATGGATGGAACACCAGCAGCAAGATGCCTCCAGAGCGGTGCTGGGACCCAGCACTGGGTAGAAGAGGGAGGCAGTGAAAAAAGTGAAAGCAGCCCTCATCATCACCCAAGCTGTGTTTGTTAATGTGTGTACAGAGGAACTCTGTTTGTTTGTAGGTCCTTAGTAGAAGTGTGTCTAATGTTGACTTTTTGAGTCTAATATTGTTTGAATTTTCTATCGGGAGCCTAACCCGTGCTACCCGACTGCTCCTGCCCTCCCATGTTTGTGTGTTCAGCACCTTTTCAAACCATCCTGGAGCAGCAGTGAGCTGAGTGGATCTCCTAGTTGCCCTACCCCCAGAACTGATTTGAGCTCAGCTTTGGCTTGTAGCTGCCACCCTGCCAGGGCTGTTGCCATCCCACCCTGAACGCAAGGCTCCTGTGCCAGGTTTAATCTGCACCCAGCTGCAGGCAGGGACCCTGCCTGTCCCCTCCAGCAAGTTCAGCCCCGGCCAGGGCCATGCTTGTTTTCAGAGTCAACAGAAAACATGCTGTTCTGGCCAATTCTTCACTAATCTTAAAGCAAACACCGAGCTCTGGCATGTCTATTATCCAGCCAAGGCAAAAGTTTACCATGCCCCCCCAAATCGCTACAGCTGGGGGAATGTTCCAGCCTGTGGGGTGCAAGCCCTCAGCTCTGCAAGTGCTTGTGGAAAATCAGCACTTGCAACCCTTTTGTGGAGGGAAAACTTGGAATCTGAGACAGAAAGCTCCCAGGGTGCAGGGAGGGACCTTTCTGATGGGCACCTCCCGCCCTCATCCCACTCCCATGAGCTGAATTCGCTTTGGAAATGCTGTGCTGCTCGCAGTGTTCAGAGAGGACTGCATGGAACTAATAACCAGTGATGGAATGACCTTTAAAAGGACATAATTAATAAAAACCCTGGATGGGTGTAGTTTTTTATTTCCCTCTTGGGTTTTGAGGCTAAAAAGACAAAAAAAAAAAAAATAGAAGCGGGAGATAAAGCTCTTCTTCAGGAGACAAAGCTCTTCTTCAGGAGATAAAGCTCTTCTTCAGGAGATGAAGCTCTTCTTCAGGAGATGAAGCTCTTCTTCAGGAGATAAAGCTCTTCTTCAGGAGACAAAGCTCTTCTTCAGGTGGATGGGAGGGAGAGGCTCACTGCAGAATGGCTTAACTCGAACCCAGCATCTTAAAACAAGCAAAGCGTGCAAGAAAAAGTAGAGAAATGCAACAATTTCTATAGTCATGGGGAGCTCTTGCAGCTCTTGCACCATGGGGGTGCAAGAAAAAAGGAAAAACTACATCCAGATCATAGATTCATAGAAGAGTTTGGCTTGGATGAGACACTGAAGATCATCTAGCGCCAACCCCACTGCCATGGGCAAGGACACCCTCAACTAGCCCAATTTGCTCAAGGCCTCATCCAAGCTGGCCTTGAACACTTCCAGGGAGAGGACATCCCCAACCTCCCTGGACAACCTGTTCCAGTGTCTCCCCACTCTCCCTGTGAAGAATTTCTTCCCAATATCCACTCTAAACCTGCAAGCTGCAGAATGGCACAGCTCAAACCCAGCATTTTAAAACAAGCAAAGCATGCAAAAAAACCCCAAACCACACCAAAATCCAAGGAATTACAACAATTTCTATAGCCGTGGGTAGACCCTGCAGCTCTTTCACTATGGGGGGTCAAAGAATAACTGTTTCCAGATCTTTAGCATCCTTCCCTGCAGTGGAAAAAAAACAGCTATTGGGAAAAAAATAATAAAAGAAAAAAGAAATTAAAACCCCAAAAGAACAAGGAAGCCCTGGGGATAGAGGCAGTGAGGCAAACCTGGTTACTGACTATACTATGGACTCAGGCCAGCACCTGGTGCTTGCAGGCCACTGGCCTCAGAGCCATAAAAGTGTCCAGTGCAGGTGATGCCACCAGCAGTGCTCCCTGCCACATGCATGTAAACCTCTACAGGGGGAAATGTAGGGCCAGGGCTGTTAGCAAATACACAACTCTGATTCAGGAAGGGTGAGCTGTGCCCCAGCTGTGGGATCCACACCACAGCAGAGACATGGACCTGCTGGAGTGGGTCCAGAGGAGGGCCATCAGAGGGCTGGAGAACCTCTCCTAGGAAGACAGGCTGAAAGAATTTGGGGCTGTTCAGTCTGGAGAAGAGAAGGCTCTGGAGAGACCTTAGAGCTACATTTGAATATCTGAAGAGGACCTGCAGGCAGGCTGGGGAAGGACTCTTTAGAGGAGCTTGTAGTGATAGGATGAGGGGCAATGGTTTGAAAATGGAGCAAGGGAGATTTAGGTTGGACATCAGGAGGAAGTTCTGCACAATGAGAGTGGGGAAATACTGCAACAGGTTGCCCAGGGATGTGGTTAAGTCCCTGTCCCTGGAGACATTCAGGATCAGCCTTGATGTGTCCCTGAGCAGCCTGCAAGATGGTTGGACAAGATGACCTTTGTGGATCCCTTCCAGCCTGCTGGAATCTGTGGATCTGTGAAGATGCATTTTTTTTGTGGGCAAAAGCAGCAAAGCAGCACTTTTACCTCACAATACTTAACTCAAAGCTGTTTCCATCACTCCATCTCATATCTAGCCAGTCAAAGGATGTCTAGGCAAGGACATTTCAAGCTGAGAGATGGTGCTGGTGGGTCTCTCACTGCAAGCTGGGAGACCTAGCTCAAAAAAAGAAAAAAACCTCTCTATAAAACCCAGGCAGCAAATACCAGCTGCTCCCAAGGAAGGTAGGGAGGGGAAGGAGAAGTTCTTATGCATCCCTTTGCAATCCTTGGTCCAGCATCAGGGTTGTAACAGCCTTAATGTGTCTCCCTGGGGCAGGGAGAGACCTTGCAATCAAATATTCCAGGCAAGGAAACAGAAGGGATAAAATAAACCTCCCTCAAAACAATAGGAATATATACAAGGATATATAATTATTTTTGTGAGTGTGTGTGTGTGCCATGCAAAAAAAGCTGCTGCCTGGAAATGACTGCTGTGAGCAAGAGCCTAAAGCAGGTGCTCAGAGAGCAGCTGTCACATAAAAGCCAACATTTAAAGCCATGATGTTTACCTTACAATTATATTTACCTTTAATGTCTTCTGGGCATTATTAATTTCCTCCATTATCGCCCAGTTTAACATTTTATTCCACCTAACAAGGCTTTTATCCCTCAGCAGAGTCTCTAATTGCTCCCTACCACCCTCTCAGCAGGGAAGGTGCCAAAGCAGGCACCTGGGCAAGGTGTTACCTTAGCAGCTCCATCACTTCCTGGGCTGTTGCTGGGCACTGAGAACCCAGGCTGCCCTTGGAATCTTAGAATGGTTTGGTTTGGAAGGGACCTTAAAGATTATCTGGTCCAACCCCCCTGGCATTGGCAGGGATACTTTCCACTAGACCAGGCTGCTCAAAGCCTCATCCAGCCCGGCCTCCTGGCCAGGTAGGAGGCATCCATGGCCAACAGGCTCACAGGATGTCAAGGGTTGGAAGGGACCCAAAGAGATCATCAAGTCCAAGCCCTCTGCCAGAGCAGGACCAT
>VXBD01014727.1:81860-101842 GCA_013399975.1 Indicator maculatus
TCCTCCCCAGATGCAGGACTCTGCACTTGTCCTTGTTGAACCTCATTTGGTTCCTCTGTGCCCAGCTCTCATCTGTCCAAGTCTCAGCCTAGCCAGCCTAGGCAACCTGTTCCAGTGTCTCACCAGCCTCACTGCCCAGTCTGGCCTTGAGTTGATTATTTCAGCTTAGAACATCAAAAATGGTTTGGAAGCATCTTCTGTGGACATGGATCACACACAGGATCACACAGGATGTTAGGGCATTGAGTCCAACCCCCCCTCTGCAGGGGACTGCTAAGCAGGGCCAGATTTTGGGCCAGGAAACACTTACAAGCTGCTGATGTTGAAGCTGATGGGAGCCCACTGGTCTCATCCCAACCCACAAGTGATCCCAGTCAGGCTGCAGGGACAGATAAAAGCATGACAAGCACCAAAAAAACCCCCAGAAAAACAAAACCAAACCTACAGTGTGGAGTTTCGTTTTGTTTTGTGTTTTGTTCTGTTTTCTTCTGTTCTGTTCTGTTTTGTTTTGTTGCTTTGTTTTCTTTTGTTCTGTTTTGTTTTGCTTTGCTTTGTTGTTTTCTTTTGTTCTGTTTTGTTTTGCTTTGCTTTGTTTTGTTGTTTTCTTTTGTTCTGTTTTGTTTTTCTTTGTTTTTTCTTTTGTTTTCTTTTGTTTTGTTTTCCTTTGTTTTTTCTTTTGTTTTCTTTTGTTCTGTTTTGTTTTGTTGTTCTGTTTTGTTTTCCTCTGTTCTGTTTTGTTGTTTTGTTGTCTTCTGTTTTGTTTTCTTTTGGTTTTTTTGCTTTGTTTTGTTTTGTTGTTTTGTTCTGGTTTCTTTTCCCAGTGACTGAAAGTGATTTTTTCAGCCATATTCCAAGAGCAAGAAGCTGTTTAGTTCACTCTGCAGACACCTGTGGTACAGCACTCAGGGCTGAGGGGAGAGGGATTTGTTGGGGGGGGTGTGGTTTGTCTTTTTTTTTTTTTTTTATCTTTAACTACTCTTTCATCTTTCAAGCAGAGAATTTATTGGCTTGCTCTGCCATCCCAGATTATTGAAACCCTCAGTGTTGAGTTGGGCTTTTTCTTTTCTCTCCATGGGAAGAACAATCCTTGGTGAAGAGCAAAGTCTCTTAGGAACAAGGCAAGGAGGGCAGTTTAGAAAGGAGGGGGAAATAACCACAGATTCACAGATTGCATCAGGTTGGAAGGGACCCTTGAAGGTCATCTTGCCCAGGCCCCCTGCAATCAGCAGGGACACCTTTCCCAGGATGATGCCAAGTTAAAACCCAGGTCCCCTAGCCCAGCAACAATCTGTCACCAATGCAGAGGGGCATTTTCCCTGTCTTTTGGGGCCTCATCCAGCACTGCATTTAACCCTGCACACACCATTTAACTGCTGGGTAATCCTATTACCCTCCTAAATGAAGGCCCAGAGGGGATGGTGACCAGTGTCTATCTGCTTAGCAGGATTGAGGAGGACCAGACTCCAGAGAGATGCCTCCACTGCACCAGAGTGGGATGAAGTGAGTGAAAAGAGGGTTCATAACCCCCAGCTTCAATCCTCCAGCAGGGTGGGAAGAGTGGATCCATTCCCTGGAGGTGGGACAGGATGGGGAAAAAGCAGGAGCCCAATGAAAACAGAACAAATCACCCAAAACAGGGCTCTGGGCAACCTGATCTAGTTGAGGATGCCCCTGCTTACTGCAGAGGGGGTTGGACTAGATGACCCTTGGAGGTCCCTTCCAATCCAGAAGGTTGGGTGATTCTATGATTGATTCTGTGATTGATTCTGTGATTCTCTTATTGATTCTGTGATTCTCTGATTTATTCTGTGATTCTTTGATCAATTCTGTGATTCTCTGATTGATTCTCTGATTGATTCTGTGATTCTCTGATCGATTCTGTGATTCTCTGATCGATTCTGTGATTCTCTGATTGATTCTGTGATTCTCTGATTCTGTGATTCTCTGATCAATTCTGTGATTCTCTGATTGATTCTGTGATTCTCTGATTGATTCTATGATTAATTCTGTGTTTCTGTGATTGATTCTGTGATTGATTCTGTGAGTCTGTGATTGATTCTGTGATTCTCTGATTGATTATGTGATTCTCTGATCGATTCTGTGATTCTCTGATTGATTCTGTGATTCTGTAAACCCCACTGTGCTCAAGCAGCCCTGGCCAGAACCCCCCCACCACGGCATTAAACAGCCTCAAAGCATCCAGCTCTGCTGTTTTCAGCCAGCTTCACACGAAACACCAGCTCCACCAGGCCCAGGGGCCCCATGGAACCATCCAGCCAGGGGTGTAAGTACAGTATATCTCCGTTAAATTATGGGCACTCAGATTAGCATGTCCTTGTCCTTGCTCTGATAAAGGAGCCCAGGGGCTGGGTTAAATTATAGGAGCAAATCAAGCCTCCTTTTGATTCTGACCCTATAGACACAAGAGTCCCAGAGGGTCCCAGTTTTCTTCTGCCCACTTGCCTTTATTTATTGCTAATTTCCCCTACTACAATAAACACGTCCAGGGTCATCTGATCCCCATCCTGTTGGCGTTTTGTAGGCAACATAAACCACGGCCGGGGCCGGCGGCATTCCTTGCTCCCCGGTTGCTGCGAACCAACAGAAAAGTCCTTTATGAACTGGATGGGGAGACAGAAGGTGTCAGGAGGAGCAGGGGCTGCTGAATGGATGGCATTTCTTTCTCCCTTTTCAGAGGCCTCCCTGAATAGATTTGTTACGGGACGGCTCGGACTGGGAACGGGGCAGGACGGAGCTAGCGGCGGTGTGGAAACAGCCGGCCGGGGGCTGGCTTGCCTGAGAGCCCTGAAAAACACAGCTGGGCTGGGAAGGTGTGGGGCTGTTCAGCCTGGAGAAGAGGAGGCTCTGGGGAGACTATTTCACCATCATTCCCTAGCCACTGTTTCAGCTTTGCACTATCTGAAGGGGACCTACAGGAAGAATGGGGAAGGACTGGTTAGTAGGGCTTGGAGGGATAGGGTGAGCGGCAGTGGTTTGAAAGTGGAGCAGGGGAGACACAGGTTGGACATCAGGAGGAAGTCCTGCACAATGAGAGTGGGGAAATACTGGAACTGGTGGGGTGAGACCCATCCCCATGTCTCCCCATCCCTGGAGACATTCAGCATCAGCCTTGATGTGTCCCTGGGCAGCCTGATGGAGTTGGAAGTGCCCCTGCTGCCTGCAGGGAGAATTGGACAAGATGACCTTTGAGGGTCCCTTCCAACCAGATGCAGTCTGTGAATCTGTGAAACTGGGGACTTCCAGGCTGCCAGAGTGGTTGTGTTTAGTTAGGATGGGGCAGGTTGTGGTTAACTGGGAGGGATAAACTCCCTTGGGAAGGTTTTTATCCTGGCAGGTAGGGATGGGATATGTGGAAGCCATGGTATCCATACCCTGCTGCAGGGCAAAGTGATGCCCAGCAGCCAGCTCAGCACCAATCATCACCCCCTATATGCTTCATACCCCAAAACCTCCTTCACTTCAGGGCTGGATTTAATCAGCTACAGAAGGAAAATTATTATTAATATATTTTTCCTCTTCTGTGGGCTGGAGAAACACAGAAAATGACTGCACAGACCACCTGCAAAACAACCTTCTCGAGAAATAACCACTCAAAGACTCTCTAAATGCTCCTCAGAGCAACACTGAAGTAGTTTTTCCTTCCCCAAACATCAAATAAATCAATTTTTAATCCAAAAGATCATCCTAAAGAAACAAGGCTCTACTTTGAGCTGCAGGCTGATGTTTACAGCTCACCTAAATGGATTAGGAACATAAGTCCTGGTGACTTTTCTAGGTTCCTAGGGAACCAAGTTTAGAAGACATTTACATGTCAAGGTGGCCAGGGTGTAGGGAACCTTTCCAGAGTATTTCCATCCTGTCACTGCTACAGACCCCACTAAAGCATGAGAACTCCTTTAAAGACCTTTCCCCTCACTCACTCACTTCAGAGAGTAAAACCTGGGTCCACAGAAGGGTCTGGTGGGGGTTGTGACATTTTGTTATGGGATAACAAACTTAAGGGGAGGGGTTGTTTGAGGGGTCTCCAGGATTGTTGTTCTTCTTTTTACATATATATATATATATATCTGTAAAAACCTCTTGGTTTAAGATTGCAACACCAGAAGATTTGGAGAAAACAGGAGATTGGAAGGGAATTGTGAAAAAACATTGGAAAGTAGCTGCCTGCTTCCAGTGAGGATGCTTCAAGACTGTTTCTTCTGCTCAGTTTTGCCTTCAAGGCCCCTAAACACCTTGCCAATACAGTTCTGGCCCTCACTGGAGTATCTGTCAGCAGTATTAGGGTCCCTCCTCACTCTCCCCTCTGCAACTCGGATCCCACTGGGATGCAATCGGCAAGGCTGGGTTGGAGCCACCGCACCGCAGGCCACCCGGGAGGATGTTGGCTTGGGATGCAGGTGCCAAGGGGCAGAGGCAATGGTTTTATGCAACCCCCAGCTCAAATTCCCTCAAACATCACCCAGGAGGGTCAAAAGTTCAGACACCCCAACGGCAACCCCGCCAAGTTTTGTTTCCTGCTGAGGAAAGAGGGCGAAGGAAGGAACCGAGGAGAAATGAGGAGAGAAATCCAATAAACGCAGGGGTGAGAAGGGAGAGGGGCAGGCAGTGAGAAAAGCAAACACAGCCTGCAACAAAAGGAGGAGAAAGGAAGAGAGAACCACAGGCAAGCCAGAGGACGCAGGTTAGGAGGAGCTGGAGGGGCTTGCACAAGCAGCTGAGAAGGGGCAGCTCCTACATGGCCTTTAAAAGTGTTTGCTGTCACTTTTGTCACCACAAGGCTGGTTTTAGCAGCTGGGGCCCTGCCACCTTCAGCTTTGCTGAGCTCTGGAGTGGCCAGAGAGGAGCTGTGTACCCAGACAGAGGGGGTGTAGGGTCTCCATATCCCCACCTCTGGGGAGGACACAATGCAGAGCCAAGTCTCTGGCCCCAGGCACACAGCAGGGGTGCAGAGCTGTGTCCCCAGGGTGCTGGGGATGTGCCCATTCACAGAATCACAGAACATTAGAGGTTGGAAGTGAGGGACCTCCAGAGATCAGCCAGTCCAGCCCCCTGCCAAAGCAGGATCACTTAGGGTAGTCTGCATAGGAATGCATCCAGAGGGGTTTTGAATGTGTCCAGAGAAGGAGACATTCACCTTCCTTGGGACTTCTTTTTCTTCTCTGTAGAAGCTCTTAAGGAAATGGAGGAACCTGATGTGCGAATGGAAGAGGATGACATTCTGGGGACAACCTCATTTTTTCCCTCAAAACCCCAACCTCACCATTTCTCACCACCCACATCATCCCCATAAGCTCCCTTCTCCCATCCATGACCCTCTCCAAGCTGTGGGTTATTGACTCTTCCAGTGCAGAGCCACAAAGATGCTGAAAGGAGTGGAGCATCTCCCTTGTAAGGAAGGACTGAGGGAGGTGGGGATCTTCAGCTTGGAGAAGAGGAGAATCATAGAATTGTTAGGTTTGGAAGGGACCTCAAGGAGCAGCCAGTGGCAAACCCCCTGCCATGGGCAGGGACATCTCACACTACAGCAGGTTGGTCACAGCCACATCCAGCCTGGCCTTAAACACCTCCAGGGATGAGGCTTCTACTACCTCCCTGGGCACCCTGTGCCAGTCTCTCATCACCCTCCTGGTAGTGAGCCACCTCAGGAGCCTGAGAGGTGACCTCATTCATGTTTATAGAGATGTGCAGGGCAGTGTTGGGAGGGTGGAGCCAAGCTCTGCTCAGTGATGTCCAGTGACAGGACAAGGGGCAGTAGGTGCAAGCTGGAGCAGAGGAAATTCCACATGAACATAAGCAAAAACCTTTTCCCTGTGAGGGTGACAAAACACTGGAACAGGCTGCCCAGAGAGGTTGTGGAGTCTCCTTCTCTGGAAACATTCAAAACCTGCCTGGATGTGTTTCTGTGTGACCTACTCTAGATGATTCTGCTCTGGCAGGGGGGTTGGACTGGTTGATCTTTTGAGGTCCCTTCCACCCCCCAATGTTCTGTGATTCTTTGATGCTGTGATTCTGTGATGCTGTGATTCTGTGATGCTGTGATTCTGTGATGTTGTGATTCTGTGATGCTGTGATTCTGTGATTCTGTGATGTTGTGATTCTGTGATGTTGTGATTCTGTGATTCTGTGATGCTGTGATTCTGTGATGTTGTGATTCTGTGATGCTGTGATTCTGTGATTCTGTGATTCTGTGATGCTGTGATGCTGTGATGCTGTGATTCTGTGATGCTGTGATTCTGTGATGCTGTGATGCTGTGATGTTGTGATGCTGTGATGCTGTGATGCTGTGATTCTGTGATGCTGTGATGCTGTGATGCTGTGATGCTGTGATTCTGTGATGTTGTGATTCTGTGATGCTGTGATTCTGTGATGCTGTGATGCTGTGATTCTGTGATTCTATGATTCTGTGATGCTGTGATTCTGTGACTCCTCTCCCTGCCTGGGGAGACTCTGCAGCAACACATCACATTCCCCGCATGGCTGGGAGAAGCTTTGTGCTTCCTCACTGGGCCCCCTGCCAGCAAACTGCTCCTCTTTGTGCCTCCTCCTGGCACAGCCACCAGCTGCTCCTCAGGTTTACAGGGGTGGGATGGTTCAGCAGCAGAGGAGAACGTGCCCTAGCATGCACCTGGACCTGAACAAGATGCCCAGACAGGGGCATGTGCACCTTTGGAGGTGGAACAAAGGCTTTATGACTGTCACATTTGTGCCCTGCCAGTGGCTTTCCCTGTGCTCTGCACTGACCTTGGATCTTTATTGTTTCTGGGGAGGGACCCTTTATGGGCTCCAGATGGAAAGTGTAAAATTAATAACCCCTGGCTGGCAAAGGGCCGTATGGTTCCCATCTTCTCCCGAGGTACAAGTTGTTTGTAGTGACATTTATTTAATGCAAATTAACATAGAAATGAAGATACATGGCCCTTTCCAGAGACTTGCAGGGGCTCCTGCATGCTGTGGTGTTAACACCCATCCTGGATAATGACAGAACCAAGGGGAGGGGGCTATAAAATAAATCAACACATCCCTGGGCTGCAAGCTTCAAACATCTCACAGCAGCACAGAATTGTCAGGGTTGGAAGGGACCTCAAGGAGCAGCCAGTTCCAAGCCCCCTGCCATGGGCAGGGACACCTCACACCACAGCAGGTTGCTCACAGCCACATCCAGCTTGGCTGCAAAAACCTCCAGGGATGAGGCTTCCACCACCTCCCTGGGCAACCTGTACCAGTCTCTCACCACCCTTCTGGGGAAGAATTTCTTCCTGACATCCAATCTGAATCTCCCCATTTCTATTTTTGTTCCATTCCCCCCAGTCCTATCACTCCCTGACACCCTAAAAAGTCCCTCCCCAGCTTTCTTGTAGCCCCCTTCAGATACTGGAAGGCCAGAAGAAGGTCTCCTTGAAGCCTTCTCTTCTCCAAACTGAACCATCCCAACTCTCTCAGTCTGTCTCCATGGCAGAGGAGCTCCAGCCCTCTGCTCATCCTCATGGCTCTTCTCTGAACATGTTCCTGGCATCTCCTGACACTAACCCCCAAGCCTCCCAGGGCAGCAGCTGGAAGAGTGCACCAAGACCAGTGAGGGTGGTAAAATACTGGAACAGGTTGTCTAGGGATGTGGTTGAGGCCCTGTCCCAGGAGGCATTCAGGATCAGACTTAATCTGTGCCTTGACAACTTGATCTAGCTGAAGGTGTCCCTGCTGACTGCAGTGGAGTTGGACAAGATGACCTTTGAGGGTCCCTTCCAACACAATGCAATCTGTGATCATGCTGCAGGGAAGCAAGTGAAAAATTTGTCTTGTTAGGGTATTTTGAAGCTTATGACTAACTTCTCTACCATTGTCAAGAGATCACAACATCCTGCTTAGTCAAAGCTTAACTCCTGGCCTACAGCTGGGAGAAAACACTTTTTATTGCCTGCCTTTCAGAATAAAAGCAGCATCTCCAGATCTGCAGGAGAAGTTTCCTTTGAAATCACTTCAGCCTTTTGAGCTGCCTTCCCCCCTCCTATTCTTTTAGGTCAGAAGGAATTCAGCCAACCCTTTTCTTTAACAATATATACCAAGCCAGCTTTAGGAGGTGCTAATTGCTTTTTATCTAAGTGGACTGTTTCTCCTCATGCCACCAGAGGTTTCTGCAGTGGAAGGAATACAATAGATTATCAGGCAGTGAGATGCATGTATACAAAGGGTATTTACTCCTAGGAGGTTAAAGATACTATACAAAGAAAGGCAGCTTTGCAAGGGTACCCTGTTAACTAGTGATGGATGAACCACCAACAGAAGAAAGGTCTGGAAGGAGGAGATAAGACCCTTCCAGGTTTTATCTGAGCCCATGGGTACCTCCTGGAGGTGCAGTCCCCAGGGCTTGCTGGCAGAGATGTGGGGTTCTGAAGTTTCAGCCCAAAACAGAAGGCTTAGTGCACCTTGACCCACCTAGGACTGGGTTGATGTCAGGTTCACCTGCACCTCCTCTTGGGCTGCTGTGCAAACTGAACCACCAGGATGGGTTTGTGACCACTTTAAGGTGGTGATGAACATGGTCATAGAATCATAGAATCACAAAATGATTGGGGTTGGAAAAGACCTCTAAGATCATTGAGTCCAACCATCAACCCAACACCACCATGGCCATTAAAGCCTGTCCCATTGTGTCATGGCCACAGGTTTCTTGAACACCTCCAGGGGTGGCGACTCCACCACCTCCCTGGGCAGCCTGTTCCAATCCCTGACCACTCTTGCAGGAATGAAATTTTTCCTAATCTCCAACCTAAAGCTCCCCTGGCACGATTTCAGACCATTTCCTCTCGTCCTGTTACCTGATACTAGGGAGAAGAGACTGACCCCCACCTCACAAGTCTTGGCAAGTCATTTGGGTGCCTTGGAATAGTTCAGTCTTCTTCTGTCTTCTGAATTTTTAGTCTTCTGAGGTGAAGTCCTCATCTCAAACCAGGGAGAAGAGGGCTTGGAGAAGGGCAGTGCCCGGCCTGAGTGGTGGGAGCAGCAGGGCAGGATGAGGTGAGCCTGGCACAAGAACTTCTTGCTAAAGAAACCCCTCCCCACCCCCCCCACCCCCCAGTTACATCTCATTTGTCTGCCAATGACCTCAGTTAAGCCAGAGCAAGTTTCTTAGTTCAGAGCCAACCCAAACCTTTAAAAACTGTTGACTTTCCAGAAAAGCAGGAAGCAGGTAAACACAGCAATTGGCTGCTCTTTCTCCTGCCCACATGTCACCAGAAGGCAGGGGAGGAGGAGGGGAGGGGGAAATTCTATTAGGCTTTTATTTAACATGAATTTGACTGTATTCCAGGTCACTGATCACATAAGCAATCATGATATGGGTAATAAAGAAGTTCCTACCATACCTTTATTTGCTTTCTACCTGTAATAAATCTTTATCACACACCAGGCTGATTGCAACAGTATCACTTCCTTCCCCCCCCCCCTTGTTCTATTTTTTTATAGAGGAGGGAGAAAAGAAATATTAAATAACTCCATCCATCTGCAAGCACACCCCAAATCCTCTGCTTCACCAAATACCTTGGGCTGGGAGAACGTTCTTGGCCACAGCTTGTTCCCAAAAGGCTGCTGAGAGGGTGAGCAGGGATGTTGCAATCCACAGAGTACTTCCCCCAGGTCCTTCAGCCAGACCAGGACAATCCCAGGCAGGCTGCAGAGCCCAGTGTGTCTCCTCACAGCTTTCCCTGCAAGCCATGCCCATCCCTGCCTGCCCCTGGACCCTCTCCAGTTTCTCCATGCCTTCTCCAGGGATTCTGGGATGAAGCAGATTCACAGATTGCATCATGTTGGAAGGCACCACTCAAAGGTCTTGTCCAACCCTCCTCTATTCATCAGGGACACCTCCAACTAGATCAGGCTGCCCAGGGCCACATCAAGTCTGGAAGCTAAGAAAATCCCACTCTGAGGGTCTACAGCTGTGGTGAACCCAAGAGGAAAGTGATGAGGTTTAAAAAATGATGTCAGCAACAATTCTACAAAAAGCAGGATCTGGATCTGCTTCCCCTTTGTGGGATGCTGGCACCTATTAACCTGCAGGCTTCCTTGGGGAGCCATCACTGAAAGGGTTTTACAGAAGATCCAAGTGATGCCCCTGTGCTGGAGCAGACCCAAGGGTTTTCATACATTTATAGAATGGTTGAGGTTGGAAGGGACCTTAAAGATCATTTAGTTCCAAGCCCTCTGCCATGGGCAGGGACACCTCCCTCTAGATCAGTTTGCTCAAAGTCTCAACCAGCCTGGCCTTGGGGGGAGGAGGCATCCACAAGCTCCCTGGGCAACCTGTTCCAGTGTCTCACCACACTCACTGGAAAGGATTTCTTTCTAATCTCCAGTCTAAATCTGCCCTCTTCTACATTTAATCCATTCCCTCTCATTCTACCACTGCAAGCCCTTGTCAGAGGACCCTTTCTGGCTTTCTTATAGGCCCTCTTCAGGTACTGGAAGGCTGCTAGGAGGTCTCTCCAGAGCCTTCTCTTTTCCAGGGTGAATGGCCTTAATTCTTGCAGCCTGTCACCACAGGAGAGGTTCTCCAGCCCTCTGATCATCTTTATGGCTGTCCTCTGGACCCACTCCAGCAGCTTCCTGTCCCTCTTATGCTAGGGGCACCAGACCTGGAAGTAATTTCCCTTTCTACAAAACAAAAACAGTGGGTCACATTTTGGGTAAAAGGAATTGCTTGGGTTATGAGACACAGACTCATAAAATGGGATGGGTTGGAAGGGACATTCAAAAGACATCCAGGAAAGCATTCACAGCCCTCTTAGAAACAAAATTCCCCAAACTCAGGAGTAGTTCTCTCTTCAAAAACTACCCAAAAGGCAGGAGTTATGACAAACCACTCTTGCAGCAGATTCTTTTACATTTTGGCTGGACAGCAAAATTCTAATACCAACAGATTTGGTTTGAGAAAAGAATTGCTCTCAACAAGCCCAAGCTGGAATTCCAGGTTGGAAGGCTCTCAGGGGGAAGCTGTTGGCAGAAGACCCCATCACAAATGGCATCAGAGAGCAGGGATCTGCTGGAGAGGGTCCAGTGGAGAGCTACAGGGACTTGAACATCTCTCCTATGAAGAAGGACTGAGGGAGCTTGGACTGTTTAGTCTTGAGAAGGCTGAGATGGGACCTTATCAATGTCTCTAAACATCTGAGGGGTGGGTATCAAGATGAAGGTGCCAGGTTCTTTTTGGTGGTGCCCAGCAATAGGACAAGGAAGAATGGGTACAAGCTAGAACACAGGAAGTTCCACCTCAACATGAGGAGAAATTTCTTTACTGTGAGGGTGAAAGAGCCCTGGAGCAGAGAGACTGTGGACTCTCCATCTCTGGAGACTTTCAACACCCTTCTGGATGTGTTCCTGTGCGACCTGCTTTGGAAGGGGATTGGACTCAAAGATCTCCAGAGGTCCCTTCCAACTCCTATTATTCTATGATTCCATGATCAGACTGTGGTCTCCCATGCCCAGGACACATTCCCAGCACCCCAAGATCTGGGGTGTCTCCAAGGAGACACCACCCATGCATGTAGAGCAGAGTTTTCCCCATCTCTGCATCACCATTTCTACCTCCTTCAGCAGACAAAACCCCAAGCAGCTTCCCACTCCTCCCAGCATTGCTGGATGCTGTTGTCCCTTGACCATTGGGGCTTAATCTGTCTCATTTGGATGATTTGCATCCAAAGCTCCACAATTTTGTCCTTTCCTTCTCGAGCTCACGACGTTAGCTGCTGCTAATGCAAGGGCATCAATCGCCTTCATCTCCCCCTGCTTAATGATATTTATCCACCCTCGCAGGGGAGAGAAGTTGGCTGCAGCTCAACTTGGCAGAATGGATTGGGACCAGTTCAAGCATAATCTTGCTAAATACACAGATTTTAATTTCCCCCCAAAGTGAACCAACCAGACTGCATCTGCAGTCCTTGTCCTTGCTGCAAAACCTGGACGCTGGTTCCAAACTCCTGCAGAAATCCACTGTGTGGCTGAACCTTGCTCGGTGCCCTCAGGTGCTTGACCTCCAACACTACCACAGAGGCAGGACACAGGGTCCCTAGGTCACTCTGACAGAGTCTTCTGGTGACTCCACCCCGAAGCTGAGCCACAGGAACATTTTGCTCAGGCAGCTTCAACCCACATTATGCTTAAATCAGTTGATCTGAGGCAAGGGATGCAACCACCACCAAGTCCAGTACTTAAAGGGGGGGCCTACAAGAAAGGTGGGGTCAAGGGGTTTTGGCAGGACCTGCAGTGACAGGACAAGGGGTGATGGCTTTCAACTCAAAGAGGGGAGATTTAGACTAGAGAGAAGGAAGACATTTTTCACGGTGATGGTGGTGAGGCACTGGCACAGGTTGCCCAGAGAGATGGTAAGTGCCCCATCCCTGGAAACATTCCAGGTCAGGTTGGATGGGACTCTGAGCAACCTGATCTGGTTGCAGATGTCTCTTCTCACTGCAGGGACATTGGAGCACCTGACTTTAAAGGTTCCTTCCAAGGAAAACCATCCTATGTGTCATTCTGTGAAGTTACCTCATGCTTGCCATGGGCCACAACTGGTCTCATGGCCTCTCTTTGATGGTTGAATTTGATGACTCTTAAAAGTCTCACCCAAGCCAAATAATTTAACAATTCTGTGGACACTTACCAGAACTCAGCTGGCACTTGGATCCTTGCTGGGATCAGCTTTGCTGCTGAGCAGCAACAGTAAAGGCTCAACATGAGCCCAGAGAAAATTCTTGGACCTTGCCAATTTGAATCCTTCTCCCTTTGGGAAAGCCATCACATTGTGGGGGCAACCATCCCATTTTGGGGGCAACCATTGCATTTTGGGGGGGAGGCATCCCATTTTTGGGGGAACCATCTCATTTTTAGGAATCAAACTTTTGGCCACCACAATAAAACTGAGCTCCAGCTACACAACATTAGCACTGGATGACCAACACCTTATCATAGAATTGTCAGGGTTGGAAGGGACCAAAAGGATCATCCAGTTCCAACTTCCCTGCCATGGGCAGGGACACCTCACACTACAGCAGGTTGTTCACAGCCACATCCAGCCTGGCTGCAAAAACCTCCAGGGATGAGGCTTCCACCACCTCCCTGGGCAACCTGTGCCAGTCTCTCACCACCCTCATGGGGAAGAACTTCTTCCTGACATCCAATCTGAATCTCCTCACTTCTAGTTTTGCTCCATTTCCCCCAGTCCTATCACTCCCTGACACCCTCAAAAGTCCTTCCCCAGCTTTCTTGTAGCCCTCTTCAGATACTGGAAGGCCACAAGAAGGTCACCTTGGAGCCTTCTCTTCTCCAGACTGAACAATCCCAACTGTTAAATAGGAAAGGAGCTCCAACCCTCTTCTCATCCTCATGGCCCTTCTCTGGACACATTCCAGCACCTCCAGATCCTTCTTGCATTTGGTTGTATTTGGCAGCCCCCAAAACTGAAGCCCTTGAAGGTTCATGGTGGCCCAAGGCAGTGTGAATTATTACAGCCCTTCTCCTGTTGTTATCTGGGATCTGTCAGGATCACCCAGCCCCAGAAAGGCTGTAATCCTTCCTTTGGAATAACAGGATGCTCCACTCCTCCCAGGACCTGAAGAGAAGGCAGCATTTCAATTCGACAGCACGACTCGGGTGCGATTCCACACCCCTGTCACTGTTAATTGCTGGAGTATCAGACAGGTTGATATCTTGGTTATTTGTGGACATTTACACCATCCCAGCCCCCCCTTTTTTTCTTTTATTTTTTTTTTTTTATAACTTTATTTCATTTTCTGCTGTTTACCCACAGCACCTTTATCGTGGCACGCTGATAGTCTGTTCTTTATTGCCCCGGGCTGATTGCAAGGAGCCCGAGCAGAGTGCAATAACACACGTATGTATATAAATATTTGAACAGCAGAAGAAAGTCTGTCTGATTCGAGCTGTGGAAGGAATAAATTAAAACAAATAATGCCACTAGAGGGACCTTCACTCCCGACGAGGTCACACAGTCCCAGGTGTTAGTCCCGTGGCAAACCCCCACCAAAACTACCCTCAGACCTCTTCCCTTCCCCCTCGCGGGCGCTCCAGCCTCATTAGAAACCACCACCGCAGCAACCCCACACATGTTTGCAGGACTTGGTGTTTGCTGAGGATCACGAAAATAATTCCACTTGAGCACAAGAAACAAGTTTTGTTTTTGCAGTTAAAGACCGGAGTAGTTTTAATTAGTTTACTCTCGGGTCTTTTACCTTCAGTCTGCTGCGGGTTCAAGGAGCCTTTCTGTGTGTTTTCCCTTTTTCTCCTCTGTGTTTTTCCCCCTTTTCTTCTCTCTGTGTGTTGGGGTTTTTTTTTTCCCCTCTCTTCTCTATTTTTCTCTGCCTCTATCTCTTATTTTTTGTTTTAATGCAGCGTGTGAATAGTCGAAGGCAGGAGCGAAAGACGCCGGACTTAGAAAGTAAAATCTCCAGGAAGGGAAAAATGGAGGCAAACACAGGAGCTAATTTAGGCAGGCATAGCTGGTGGTGTTTGTGGTTGTCCCTGACAGCACTGCCGACTCCAAAGCACCTGTGTTTGCTCACTAGCTTTCCCCAATCTGCTCGAAAATGGCCCAAGCATGTCACATGGCAGCGAGATAGTCCCAGCGCCATGGGAATCAAAAAGCCGGAGCTTTTAGCGGAGTTAATCATTAATGAGCCTTTTCTTTGTCCCATTCAGGAGTGCTGACAAGCTCTTTGATATTTCATATTTGCCATCAGGTCAGCAGCAGCAGCTCCTAGCCAGGTACTAATGAGCAGCCTGGCTCGCGCCTTCCCGTTGCGCTGCCCGCCCGCCGACTTCCCTTCGCCTGCCCTCCGCTCCCCGTGCCTGTGCCCAGAGACACTGTGCAGAGACCCTAAAGGCTGGGAGAGGGCAGAGATTTGTGTGCAGCAGCCCTTGTGATTGTAACCAACCCCTTCTTAAACATCCCTGCACCTATATATAACTCCTTCTCCAGTTGACTCAGGCTCCCAACAGCCCCAAACCCATGCAGGAAGGGTTCTCATGCTTTTACATCGGCATCCACCCCTCTAATCTCAGACTTCCATCCATCTTTTGGGGATAAAACCCGGGGTGACTGAGACACCAAGCAGCCCATACGCTCCATAATGCTCATCTGAAGCCAGCACTTTGTATTCCTTCACAGCTGTCAGTTTGTGTGTGAGAGAGCTGTGGGACTGAGCAAATAATCCCCCGGCGAATAATGTATGGCCGAGGGGGAATGCCGACTGCCTCGCTCTGCTCCTCTCCTCTCCTCCCCCCACTCCATGTCACCAAGAGCCACTTTTCTGCCTTACATTTCTCTTTTTCCAGCACCTGCTTCTTCCAGCTGTTGAGGGGGTTTAGGACCTCCACCTTTCCAGGAGGCTGATTTAGGAGGAGAAGGAATGGTCTCCCTTCCTAAGCACTCAGGGTTGGTTTCTGCTTTCCTCTGACTTAGCAAATAAACTGCATCTGTTTGTGCCCATTTTGAACAGAAACCCCCATTCCATAACCTAAAGGACAGGTAGGTCCCCAGGCCCCCATAAAGCTGATTTGTAGCAGCTTAAACAAGAAGCACAGTCAAACTTCAAGGTGCTTGAACTTTTCCCTTGACCCCGTCAAACCCTGACAGCCTGCTTTGCTTAGCCACCCTTCAAGCAGAGCCTGCCAAAACCACTTGGAGATAGAGGGAGAACCACACTGAGGGGCTCCCCAGTGCTTTGTCACAGGCTCACAGGATGGCAGGGGTTGGAAGGGACCTCCGAAGGTCATCCAGTCCAACCCCACTGCCAGAGCAGGGCCATAGAATCCAGCACAGCTCACACAGGAATGCACCCAGATGGGGCTTGAAAGGCTCCAGAGAAGGAGACTCCACAACCTCCCTGGGCAGCCTGTTCCAGTGTTCTGTGACCCTCACAGTTTCTCCTGAGGTGGAACTTCCTGTAGTGCAGTCTATATCCATTGGCCCTTGTCCTATCCCAGGGTGCAAGTGAGCAGAGCCTGTCCCCTCCCTCTTGAACCCCAGCACTCAGATATTTATAAGCATTTATTAAATCCCCTCTCAGCCTTCTCCTCTCTAGACTAAAGAGCCCCAGGTCCCTCAGCCCCTCCTCACAAGGCAGTGCTCCAGCTCCTCAATCACCCTCATAGACTCCCTTGGACTCTCTCTAGCAGATCCCTGTCCCTCTTGAACTGGGGAGCCCGAAACTGGACTCAATATTCCAGGTGAGGTCTCACCAGGGCAGAGTAGAGGGGGAGGAGAACCTCCCTCAATCTACTGAACACACTCTTGTCCCTTCATTGATACCACCCAGACATGGAAATCCAGCTGAACCTTGCCATTCAGAGCACAGGTGAGTGTCCTCCTCCCTCTCCAGTTATTCCCAGGTTCAGACACTCAAGTACATTCAAGGACTTCATGCAAGTGAAGTTTTCCTCTAGCAGGTGGAAAGGGTATCAAATGCCAATTAATGAGCAACTAAATGATTCCTGAGCTTTTTTGACCCCTACTCACACCCCTTTTGGTCTCAGAGGTCTGCCTGTGGAAGCTGGATGAAGCACATGAGGAAAATATGGTAGGTTCCTCTGTTTGCCCCATGAATGTCCATGCTGCTCAGCCTGGGGAGTCTGTAGCTGAAGTTTTGTAAAGGCAACCAAGGCCTGCAGACCTTTCTCCTAGGAAGGGGACAGCAGAGGAGCTGCACTCAGGAGCTGCAAGGCAGCCAAGAAGTTTCTTCTCAAACTGTTTTTGTTCCCAGAGAGCTCTGCCACCATGTTCCTCATGAACTTGGCACACCCCAAAGGCACCAGAGGAATGTGAGGCTGGGCCACCAGCTCCTTGTGACTGTCTTTTCTGTTCCCTTCTTTTTTTTTTTTTTTCTTTTTCAGATCAAAGAGGAAACTCCCTTAAGTGTCATAGATTTCTAAAGGCCAGCTAATGGTGACTCACAGAGATAAAATTCTCAAAGGCATTGAAGGAGCTTGGAAGCCTTGATACCACAGGATTCTTATGGAACCAAGTTGTATCCAGAGAAGTTGCCAAGGTCACCAATATTCAGAGAGCACTCCATCACTGGCTTAGGTCTCCAGTACCTCATGGGATGAGGCACTTCATGTGATAAGTTCAGCCTGGAGAAAAGAAGGCTTGGGGGAGACCTTAGAGCAGCTTTTTAGCATCTGGAGGGGGCCTAGAAGCATTCTGGGGAGGGAATTTTGATGAAGGCTTGTTGTGATAGGATGAGAGGGAATAAATTGAAGCTTGAGGAGGGCAGATTTTGACTGGAGATGAGAAAGAAATTCTTTCCAGTAAAGGTGGTGAGACACTGGAACAGGTTGCCCAGGGAGGTTGTGGATGCCCCCATCCTGGAGGTGGTCAAGGCCAGCTTGAATGAGGACTAGATGATCCTTAAAGTCCTTTCCAACCCAACCCATTCTCTGAATCTATGAACAAGGTCCCTGCACCATTAATTCTACAGATGATGGAGGTATTGGAGGTACCACTGGGCTCAGAGTGGGACTTGTGGGCTTAGGTGAAGGAAGAACACGCAGAAGAGCATAAGCATGACCCAGTTCAGTCAGACCAAAGGAACAAATATTTCATACTTGGCCAATAATAGATATCTAAAGAATGTTAGAAGGACAGGGTACATGTAGTGATCTTTTTCCTGTTTATCCTCACACTTACAGACCTCAAAGGCTGGGAGAGGGCAGAGAGCTGCATGCAGCAGCCCTTTGTACTGTAGCATCAACAGCTATAGTGTCCTGCATCTGTGCCTGTAGCATCTCACACAGATACTTCAGCCTGAGGAACTCTGATCTGAGAGCCCCTAGGCTGTGACTTGTGCCAGACACATGGGAACAGGTCCTGAATTCAGAGCAAGTCCAGGGCAGCACTGTGGTGCACAGCCAGATTTCCCAAAGCCCAGGTAAACATTGCAGCCCCAAGGCCACCAAGAGCTTTGATCTCTTTGGAAACCTCCAAGTGGGGACAGCTATTTCACAACCAGGGCCTAGCAGAGCAGCAATAACAAAAGAATGCAACTTAAAACCCTCCTGCAAAGCTAAGAGCCAGCTTGGGTTCCTTGGAGGCACTAAAACCACTCATGAGGCCACATCTCAGAGGGTTCTTCTGTCCTTGAGAAATGCCTGCACGCTCACGTCACCACCAAGGGCTCACAGGCAACAAGGAAGGAGTTTAACACACTCAAAGCCACAGCTCCTGCACCCCCAGCTTGTACACAGAGCTAGGTCAGGGTTGGTCCCTTGAGTCACTGTGCCTATTTACTGCTTCCAAAGCAGCCAAGTAAACAGGAGTCAGACCATGAGAAGCACCCAGGCTGGGAAGGACAGCCCTGCCACAGGGAACAAAACCAGAACCTAGCTCTTGCTACTACACACAGTCACATCTCCTCACCTTGGGGCCACCACACAGTTAGCAACTGCTGCACCCCAGGTGGGTGAAGATGGGTGAGCCCTCTTTGTAGGGTGGGGCTCTCCAGCATTGTCCAAGAGAAAGATGCAAAAGTCCCAGCACTGCACAGGTGGAGAGGGACCCTCTGAACCACTACCTGTAGCTTCTACCCAAAAGCTGAAAGTGCCTTTGAGGTGCTGCAGCTTGCTCTACTCTGGGTTAAAGCTTTCAGAGATTGAGAAGAAACATCTCTGTGGCTTTCTGTAGGCTTCCCAGAGCTGGCTCCATCTTCCAGCTGATGATGTAGAGCTGAGCTCCCCTGCAGGGTTGAACCAGGAGGTTAAGGCAAGGCTGGAGAAGGGAGCCAATGAGATTTGTAGCCAGGGACCTGGGCTCTCCATCAAGCTGCTGAGAAACACTGAGAAGTGAGTTGGCCATGGTGGAGGATCAGCCACCTGGGAAGAAAATCCAGGGTGCTAAAAGGCTGTTTAAATCTGGTGGGGAGAAGATAGATGGGAAGCAGTCAGCAAGACCTGCTCCCAGGCATCCCCACACTGGAAAGCAGAGCAGAGCCCTTCCAGTTGCACAAGTGATTAATGAGCACAGCAGACTAATTATGGTCCTCTCTGGCCACAAAGGTCTAATCTAAGAAGGGTTCTTAATGAACTCCTGAGGCTGATATTTGGGCTGGGAGGGTAAATCACTTAGGTTTTTAAGGCAGCCCTAGGAAGCTGCCCTCAGAGTCAGCAGCCAGAGCTCATTCATAATTGCTTGGTTAAATATTTTTCCTTCTTGCCTGCTGCAGTCCATTTGCTGCCTGCATCCTCTGCAGAGGGTGCAGCCAGCCAAAAAGGAAGCCTTCCTGGAAGGGCAACAACAGCACTTTCAGCCACAGAAATCCCCCATCTCGAATCCAAACAGGGAAGCCTCTGTCCCTTGCCAGCGTGGGCAGGGTTTCCGCCTGCCTGCTGCCTGCTGCCTGCCTGCCTGCCGTTGGACGTAGCTGGGGCAGCAGAGAAGGGGCTGCTTCTCCCTCTGCAGAGGGTGGAAATCCCTCCTTCCAAGCTGCTCTTGCCAGGCTCAGGTCTGGCACGGTTATCACTAATCCCTGTATTTCCTTGCGAGGCTGGAAAAGAGCGGAAGGCGACGCGAAGGGCTGGGCAGAACGCCTGGTGGTGGCAGGAGGCATGGAAAAGCCATCTCAGCTCCAGGAACTGCTGCCTTCTGACCAAGGGAGCCATGAAATGCCTGCTCCCTGGAGCTCAGGCTTGGGGGCAATCCTTCTGCTGTTTGAGCACAGTGATTTCCTGCCATCTTGGGGTGCAAAGGGAAGAGGTGGGAGCAGGTTGAGTTGGATATTAGGTTGAGGTTGGATATTGGGGTGAGGTTGGATATTAGGGTGAGGTTGGATATTAGGGTGAGGTTGGATATTGGGTTGAGGTTGGATATTAGGGTGAGGTTGGATATTAGGGTGAGGTTGGATATTAGGTTGAGGTTGGATATTGGGTTGAGGTTGGATATTAGGGTGAGGTTGGATATTAGG
>VXBD01014727.1:102194-123494 GCA_013399975.1 Indicator maculatus
ATTTTAGGTTGGATATTAGGTTTAAGCTGAATACTAGGTTTAGCCTGGATATTAGGTTTAAGTTGGATGTTAGGTTTAAGTTGGATGTTAGGTTTAATTTGGATATTAGGTTTAGGTTGGATATTAGGCCTAGGTAGGATACTCATTTTAGGTTGGATATTAGGTTTAAGCTGGATGCTAGGTTTAGCCTGGATATTAGGTTTAAGTTGGATATCAGGTTTAGGTTGAATATTAGGTTTAAGTCGGATATTAGGTTTAGGTTAGATATTAGGTTGAGGTTGGATATTAGGCTTAGGCAGGATACTCATTTTGGGTTGGATATTAGGTTGAGGATGGATATTAGGCTTAGGTAGGACACTAATTTTAGACTGGATATTAGGCTTAAGCTGGATGCTAGGTTTAGCCTGGATATCAGGTTTAGGTTGGATATTAGGTTTAGGTTGGATATTAGGTTTAGGTTGGATATTAGGTTTAGGTTGGATATTAGGTTTAGGTTGGATATTAGGTTTAGGTTGGATATTAGGTTTAGGTTGGATATTAGGTTTAGGTTGGATATTAGGTTTAGGTTGGATATTAGGTTTAGGTTGGATATTAGGTTTAGGTTGGATATTAGGTTTAGGTTGGATATTAGGTTTAGGTTGGATATTAGGTTTAGGTTGGATATTAGGTTTAGGTTGGATATTAGGTTTAGGTTGGATATTAGGTTTAGGTTGGATATTAGGTTTAGGTTGGATATTAGGTTTAGGTTGGATATTAGGTTTAGGTTGGATATTAGGTTTAGGTTGGATATTAGGTTTAGGTTGGATATTAGGTTTAGGTTGGATATTAGGTTTAGGTTGGATATTAGGTTTAGGTTGGATATTAGGTTTAGGTTGGATATTAGGTTTAGGTTGGATATTAGGTTTAGGTTGGATATTAGGTTTAGGTTGGATATTAGGTTTAGGTTGGATATTAGGTTTAGGTTGGATATTAGGTTTAGGTTGGATATTAGGTTTAGGTTGGATATTAGGTTTAGGTTGGATATTAGGTTTAGGTTGGATATTAGGTTTAGGTTGGATATTAGGTTTAGGTTGGATATTAGGTTTAGGTTGGATATTAGGTTTAGGTTGGATATTAGGTTTAGGTTGGATATTAGGTTTAGGTTGGATATTAGGTTTAGGTTGGATATTAGGTTTAGGTTGGATATTAGGTTTAGGTTGGATATTAGGTTTAGGTTGGATATTAGGTTTAGGTTGGATATTAGGTTTAGGTTGGATATTAGGTTTAGGTTGGATATTAGGTTTAGGTTGGATATTAGGTTTAGGTTGGATATTAGGTTTAGGTTGGATATTAGGTTTAGGTTGGATATTAGGTTTAGGTTGGATATTAGGTTTAGGTTGGATATTAGGTTTAGGTTGGATATTAGGTTTAGGTTGGATATTAGGTTTAGGTTGGATATTAGGTTTAGGTTGGATATTAGGTTTAGGTTGGATATTAGGTTTAGGTTGGATATTAGGTTTAGGTTGGATATTAGGTTTAGGTTGGATATTAGGTTTAGGTTGGATATTAGGTTTAGGTTGGATATTAGGTTTAGGTTGGATATTAGGTTTAGGTTGGATATTAGGTTTAGGTTGGATATTAGGTTTAGGTTGGATATTAGGTTTAGGTTGGATATTAGGTTTAGGTTGGATATTAGGTTTAGGTTGGATATTAGGTTTAGGTTGGATATTAGGTTTAGGTTGGATATTAGGTTTAGGTTGGATATTAGGTTTAGGTTGGATATTAGGTTTAGGTTGGATATTAGGTTTAGGTTGGATATTAGGTTTAGGTTGGATATTAGGTTTAGGTTGGATATTAGGTTTAGGTTGGATATTAGGTTTAGGTTGGATATTAGGTTTAGGTTGGATATTAGGTTTAGGTTGGATATTAGGTTTAGGTTGGATATTAGGTTTAGGTTGGATATTAGGTTTAGGTTGGATATTAGGTTTAGGTTGGATATTAGGTTTAGGTTGGATATTAGGTTTAGGTTGGATATTAGGTTTAGGTTGGATATTAGGTTTAGGTTGGATATTAGGTTTAGGTTGGATATTAGGTTTAGGTTGGATATTAGGTTTAAGTTGGATATCAGGTTTAGGTTGAATATTAGGTTTAAGTCGGATATTAGGTTTAGGTTAGATATTAGGTTGAGGTTGGATATTAGGTTGAGGATGGATATTAGGCTTAGGTAGGATACTAATTTTAGATTGGATATTAGGCTTAAGCTGGATGCTAGGTTTAGCCTGGATATCAGGTTTAGGTTGGATATTAGGTTTAGGTTGGATATTAGGTTTAGGTTGGATATTAGGTTTAGGTTGGATATTAGGTTTAGGTTGGATATTAGGCCTAGGTAGGATACTCATTTTAGGTTGGATATTAGGTTTAAGCTGGATGCTAGGTTTAGCCTGGATATTAGGTTTAAGTTGGATATTAGGTTTAGGTTGGATATTAGGTTGAGGTTGGATATTAGGCCTAAGTAGGATACTAATTTTAGGTTGGATATTAGGTTTAAGCTGGATACTAGGGTTAGCCTGGATATTAGGTTTAAGTTGGTTATTAGGTTTAGGTTGGATATTAGGTTTAAGATGGATATTAGGTTGAGGTTGGATATAGGGTTTAAGTTGGACATTAAGTTTAGGTTGAATATTAGGTTTAGGTTGGATATTAGGTTTTGGCTGGACATTAGGTTTAGGTTGGATGTTGGGAAAAATTTCTTCACTGAAAGAAAGGTCAGGGATTGGAACAGGCTGCCCAGGGAGATGGTGGAGTCACCATCCTTGGAGGGTTCCAAGGAACATGTGGCCATGGCACTTTGGGACATGGTTCAGCTGCCATGGTGGTGTTAGGTCAATGGTTGGACTCAGTGATCTTAGAGGTCTTGTCCAACCCAAACAATTCTATGATTCTATCATTCTGTGTGGTGACAGAAAGAGGGAGAATGGATTGAAGCTTGAGGAGGGCAGATTTAGACTGGAGATTGGAAAGAGATTCTTGACAGTGAGGGTAGTGAGACACTGGAACAGGTTGCACAGGGAAGTCGTGGATGCCCCCTCCCTGGGGGTGTTGAAGGCCAGGCTGGATGAGGCTTTGAGAAGCCTGGGCTGGTGGGAGGTGTCCCTACCCACAGAACTGGATGATCTTTAAGGTGGGATGAACTCAGGCCAACCTCACCCAGAAGAATATTTCTTATGTCCTCATGATCACTAAAGCATTAGATGAAGATGAGAAAGAATCTGCATGAAGAGCAACAGTCAGGTTGGGATCTTTACAAAGGCTCCTGGGATGGAGATGTGCCAGAAGCCCTCTTTTTCACACAAAATCCAGATTTTATTATATAGAAATTGTTCTTGAGGTGCCTGTATGTCTTTGAAGAGCTTCAGGATTTGGATTCATGATTTTTTCATTTGTTCTGGAGACTCTTAACCAATCATTATCAAACTTCTTGCCCCAACAGTTGTCAATAATAACAGCTTAGTGGTTTTTATCATGTTCTCACTGAACTGAAGCCTGCTATCAGACCACCAGGTGTAGAAAAGAAGGAAAAAAAAACACCCAAACAAACCCATCTAGGTAATTGGTTCAACCTAGCCCATTCTGTTACTAACCAGAAACTCTACTACCACAAAGCTCTTTGCCCTGGAGCATCCTCAGAATCAATCCCATGCTGAGCCGAAAGAATGAATCTGAGCCCTCCCCAGCATTGTTATTGACCTTCTCGGTGACCCAGAGCCACTCTGTTAACCTCTCATGGTAATGAGATAAGGAGAGCCTCTGATGGGTAAATATGCCCTTGCAGGGGCTGCTTCAAGAGGGCAGGGATGGCCAGGCAGCCTGTCACACCCACAGGTTGTCCTGAGCATCCCCCTGGCTCAATTCCTGGGGAGCAAAAAGCATCTTTGACCCTCTGGAGAGATGGAGGCAAGCACTCAGATGTGGGCCCAGCAGGTACCTCCGAGCAGGTCAGTGTCACAAGCACTTGCTTTCCTCTCTTACAATCATCCAATGATACCCAAGAGAAAGATTTCTCCTTCTTTTTCCCAAAGATTAATTGTTTAGTGACATCATCATCATCATCATCATCATTATCATGCTCATAGAATCATAGAATTGTTTGGGTTGGAAAAGATCTCTGAGATTATTGAGTCCAACCATTGACCCTACACCGCCATGGCCATTCAACCATGTCCCAAAGTGCCATGGCCACAGGCTTCTTGAACACCTCCAGGGATGGAGACTCCACCACCTTCCTGGGCAGCCTGTTCCAATCCCTGACCACTCCTTCCAGAGAGATTTTCCCTAATATCCAATCTAAACCTCCCCTAGCACCATTCCAGGCCATTTCCTCTCCTCCTATCACCTGATACTAGGGAAAAGAGACCAACCTCTGCCTCACTCCAACCTCTACCTCACTCCAACCTCCACCTCACTCCAACCTCCTTTCAGGGAGTTGTAGAGAGCAATGAGGCCTCCCCTCAGCATCCTCTTTCTCAAACTAAACAACCTCAGTTCCCTCAGCTGCTCCTACCCAGCCCTGTTCTCCAGACCCCTCCCCAGCTTTGTTGCCTTACTCTGGACATGCTCCAGCACCTCAATGTCTTTCTTGTAGCAAGGTGCCCCAAACTGAACCCAATATTTGAGGTGCAGCCTCACTCTTCTCTCCCACAGCACTCATTGCAGCACAGACATGCTATGGGCTTTGTTCAAGCAAAAGGTTTTCAACTCCTTTCTGCACTGAGACATGGCTGAGATCAGGAAGCTTCAGTACCAGGGTGAGTCATGCAGTCAGAGCTGCCTTCTCTGTCCTTCAGCAGTCTGAGATGATTCTCACCCACCTCCCAGGGCCTCCAGGTCCCATTCATGCCCTCACCCTAGGTCACAGAATCATGGATGTTAGACCAAGTTCAACTATTAACCCAGCACTGGTGAGGTGCATTTTAGGTGTTGGGTAGTGATAGGACTGGGGGGAATGGAGCAAAACTAGAAGTGGGTAGATTCAGATTGGATGTCAGGATGAAGTTCTTCCCCATGAGGGTGGTCAGAGACTGGAACAGGTTGCCCAAGGTGATGGTGGAAGCCTCATCCCTGGAGGTTTTTGCAGCCAGGCTGGATGTGGCTGTGAGCAACCTGCTCTAGTGTGAGGTGTCCCTGCCCATAGCAGGGGAGTTGGAACTGGCTGAGCCTTGAGGTCCCTTCCAACCCTGACAATTCTATGATTCTAAGTCAGTCCACCACTAAACCATGTCCCTCAGAACCACACCTACATGGCTTTTCAATCCCTTCAGAGGTGGGGACACCACTACTGCCCTGGGCAGCCTGTTCCAGGGCTTGACAAACCTTTTGGGAGAGAAATTGTTCCTAATGTCCAATCTAAATCTCCCCTGGGGCAGTTTGAGGCTGCTTCCTCTTCTCCTGTGGCTATAAAATCACCTTAACACCACAGGGGCTGGGATGAAAGCACCACTTGGCTTGCTTTCAGGAAACTCCTGCAGGCATTGGCTGTCTTCAGGAGCAGCACCAATATTTTCATGGCAGAGCCCTTCAGAAAGGATGTTTCACAGGGTTAGGAGGATGTAGAGCTGGTGTGTGAAGGCTGGGGTCGTTCAGCCTGGAGAAAAGGAGGTTCAGGAGAGACTTTCTTGCTCTCTACAACTACCTGAAAGGAGTGGGGTGGGGTGGGGTGGTATTTTCTCCCAAGGAACAAGTAATAGGCCAAGAGGAAATCATAGAATCATAGAATCAGTCAGGGTTGAAGGGACCACAAGGATCAGCCAGTTCCAACCCCCCTGCCACGGGCAGGGACACCTCGCACTAGATCAGGCTGGCCAGAGCCTCATCCAGCCTGGCTGCAAACACCTCAAGCTGTACCAGGGGAGCTTTAGGTTGGACATGAGGAGCAAGTTCTTCCCCGAAAGGGTTGTCAAGCCCTGGAACAGGCTGCCCAGGGAAGCTGTGGAGCCACCCTCCCTGGAGGGATTGAAAAGCTGTGCAGCTGTGGTGACATGGTTTTGTGGTGACCTGGCAGAGCTGTGCTAATGGTTGGATTGGTTGATCATAAAGGTCTCTTCCCACCTGAATGATTCTGTGGTTCTCTAAGGCTGGGGTGTCTCTACACGAAGCTTGTGACCCTCTGTCGTGAGAACTGGGCAGCACAAACAAACCAGGGCTTGAAATAACACCCAGTGCTTGGGTGGACCTCAATGCCACGAGATATGGCTGTGCTCAGAGGCACCACTGACCTTCTGCAGCACTTGCAACGCCTGCAGTCACCCAGAGCAGCTCTCCCACAGGCGGTTTGCTGAGCACGGGGCAGACACCAACAGCTTTCTTTAAAGGCTTATAGCAGCACACAAAACAGCTTCCAGGCTTTGTGGGTATGGGAGGGCTGGAGCTGGGGGGCTGAGGTGGGTGCTGGCCATCCCCCCTCCCAGCTGGGCAGGCTGGCTCCCTGCTGCACAAACACAGGCAGGTGAGATAAGGTCTGTGTGCACAGCACTCGGTCAGGAATTCGGGACCTGGCCCCCTGCCACGGCCACCTTCCCAGCAGCCACCTTTGCCTGCCTGGCTCCCCACCACCCTGCCATGCAGCAGGGCTGGTTTCATGCCCCCTTCACCCTTGGGGTGCCCAGAGATGCTCCTGCTGCAGCCACCTCAGGCTCGAAATAGGCATTGTCTATGGACAGAGATGGTCCTGCTGCAGTATCCCTGCCACAAGCTGACACAGAACCACAGAATGTTAGGGGTTGGAGGGGACCTCTGAAGATCATCAACCCCCCCTGCCAGATCTGGATCACCTAAAGCACATCACATAGAAACACATCCAAGTAGGCCTTGGAAGTTTCCAGTGATGGAGAGTCCACCACTCTGGGTAGCCTGTTCCAGTGTTCTGCCACTCTGAAAGCAAAGAATTTCCTTCTCATGCTTAGATGGAACTTCTTATGTTCATGTTTATGCTCACTACCTCTTCTCCTATCACTGGGGTCCAACTGAGAAGTTCTGAGCCTATCTTCTTGACACCCACCCCCTTAGATATTTGCAAGCATTAATAAGATCCCTTCTCAGCCTCTTCTCCAATCTAAACAGTCCCAGTTCTCTGAGCCTCTCCACATAAGAGAGATGCTCCTGTCATGCTCAGGTGATGCAGGAGGTGACATGGGATGTGCAGCATCCCAATAAAAAGCTGATGAGAACATCAGCATCCATGGGTAGAGTCAGGATTTACCACCACGGGTGTGAGTGTGGGTCGTGGACCTGAGTCTGTTAGATGATCAGAGGGCTGGAGCACCTCTCCTGTGGGCACAGGCTGAGAGAGTTGAGGCTGTTCAGCCTGGAGAAGAGAAGGCTCCAGGAAGACCTTCCAGTACCTGAAGGGGGCCTACATGAAAGCCAAGAAGGGACTTTTGACAAGGGTTTGGAGTGACAGGCCAAGAGGGAATGGATTGAAGGTCGAGGAGGGCAGATTTAGACTGGAGATTAAGGAAGAAATTCTTTCCAGGGAGGGTGGTGAGACACTGGAACAGGTTGCCCAAGGAAGTTGTGAATGCTCCTTCCTGGGAGGTGTTCAAGGCCAGCTAGGATGAAGCCTTGAGCAACCTGGGCTGGTGGGAGGTGTCCCTGCCCATGGCAGGGGGGTTGGAACTAGAGCATGGAGCTCTGGAACAAGCTGCCCAGAGAGGCTGCAGAGTCTCCTTCTCTGGAGACTTTCAAGCCCTGTTCCTGTGCGACCTGCTCTAGATTCTATGGTCCTGCTCTGGCAGGAGGGTTGGACTCTATGATCTCCAGATGTCCCTTCCAACCCTAACACCCTGTGATCCTGTGATCTTCAAGCTCCCTTCCAACCCAAACCCTTCTAATGAATCTCTGAGTCATTCTGGCAAGCAGGCAAACCCAGAGCCTGGCTTCCCCCATCAGCCTCAGAGATACCTCCTCACCCTCCTACCACCCCACTTGGAGGACTGGGGAATACCAAAAGCTGGGCTTTCACATTATTAAAGTGATGGCTAGGAGATGAATCTCCCTGATAAGCAGACAGCAGCGTGCCTGGCTAGGCCCCGTGGCTCAGACAAAGGTTTCTGTTGAGCAGGAGCAGGTAGAAGACGGATGGTTTGTTAAACATTGCCAGCATACTTTGCTGGTGCCATTCCTCGGTCACAGCTAATGGCAGCCAGGGCATTGTGAGGCAGATGCAGCTGCTCATTGCAGCCAACTCGAAGGCCCTTCCTTATCTTTGTTGCTCTTGAAGGGTTTCGGGGGGTTGAACGCTCTACAGTCCTGCAGGGAAAACATTCCTGACGCTCTCGAGATGGAAGGGAAAAAAAAAAAATCCCCAGCCAGAGAGAAGCTGAGCTGGCTGGCCCAGCTTGCACAGCAGGAGCAATTGGGAGGTGGAGATGCTGCCCCTCTGCTTTGCCTTCCCCCTCCTAAACGCATCAGGCAAGGTCCAAGGAGTGCCCCAAAAGGTGTTGAGCAAGGTGGACTTTGCCCCAGCCTCTCGATAAGGGTTGGTTGTCCTTCTGCCCCAGAGGCCCAAGCAGTTCTCCCTAAAAGCAGGGAAAAGACAAAAAAAAAGGAAACCAAAACCAACCAAACAACAAAAAACTGCAGGATTAAAACTGGCTTTGCAAACAAAATCACTGCAGAACCTCGTGTGGACTTCCCCAGCAAGTTGCTGCTTTTGTCCAGGGAGGCTTGGACAGCAAAAGCAGAGCTGATCACATCAAATTCTCCACTCCTTCATTAGCTTCTCCACTCCTTTATTAGTTTCTCCTCTTCTTCATTAGCTTCTCCACTTCTTGATCAGCTTCTCCACTTCTTCATTAGCTTCTCCACTCCTTTATTAGTTTCTCCTCTTCTTCATTAGCTTCTCCACTTCTTGATCAGCTTCTCCACTTCTTCATTAGCTTCTCCACTTCTTCATCAGCTTCTCCACTTCTTCATTAGCTTCTCCTTCATCAGCTTCTCCACTTCTTCATTAGCTTCTCCACTTCTTCATCATCTTCTCCTCTTCTTCATCAGCTTTTCCTCTTCTTCATTAGCTTCTCCACTTTTTCATCAACCTCTCTACTTTTTCATCAACCTCTCTACTTTTTCATCAACTCCTCTACTTTTTTTTGTCAACTTCTGTTTCTTCTGGAGAAGGAAAGGCTCTGAGGAGACCTTATTGTGGCCTTCCAGTATCTGAGGGGGGCTACAAGAAAGCTGGGGAGGGACTTTTCAGGGTTTCAGGGAGTGATAGGACTGGGGGGGATGGAGAAAAATGAGAAATGGGAAGATTCAGATTGGATGTCAGGAAGAAATTCTTCCCCAGAAGGGTGGTGAGAGACTGGCACAGGTTGCCCAGGGAGGTGGTGGAAGCCTCATCCCTGGAGGTTTTTGCAGCCAGGCTGGATGTGGCTGTGAGCAACCTTCTGTAGTGTGAGGTGTCCCTGCCCATAGCAGGGGGGTTGGAACTGGATGATCCCTTCCAACCCTGACAATCCCATGATTCTGTGATTCATTTGCTGCTTCTTAAACTTCTCTGCTTCTTCCTCAGCTTCGCCGCTTCTTCACCAGCTCCGCTGCTTCTTCATCACCTTCCCTGCTTCTTCCTTCCTCCTGTGTCCCACCAGAAATGAAAACACTAAAGAATGGCATGTCAGGGCCACCCGGGTGCTCTTCAGCATCAATTACCATTACTGCAGAGGTCTCAGTGGCTCGTTCTGCTGTAAGAGCCTCATCTATTTTGATTTCCACCCAGACGGGCTCTCTGGTGTCGCCCTGTCTGCGCTTCCCTCCCCTCCTAACCCTTGAACTCCTTGGCTGGTTTCAATCACATTGGGCAAGACAATAGCTGTCTGGAAGCTCATTAAGTCCTTAGCAAGGTTTGTGGACACAGGCATCTGTGTGCAGGCAAGAGGCTGGGGGATGGCTTTGGGGTTAAATCCCCCTGCCTGGGATTCCTCTTTCCCCTCTGGGAGTGCAGGAGTCTGTTGCCTCACCACCTGAGATGCTTCCCAGGTTTTTACTTTCATTTTTGGGTGGAATTTTCCACCTCCTTTGAATCCTTCTCAATGTTTTGTTTTGTTTTGTTTTTCCTTGCAATACCCTCTTTTTTTTAACCCCTCCTCTGTAGCAGAGAAGCCAGGATGTTTAAGGGGAGGGGGGATAACTAGTGCCATTATGACACTTTTTATTACTATCTTAGGCATCTTAACAATCTGAGTCACACCAGGGGATCAGGACAGCTCCAAGGATATCAGGCTCTGGGCAACCTGATCTAGTTGAGGATGCCCCTGCTGACTGCAGAGGGGGTTGGACCAGATGACCTTTGGAGATTCCTTCCAATGCAGACCATTCTATGATTCTATGAAATCTTTCCCAGGGGTGTGCCAGCAGGCTCTGCTGAAGGCAGCAGGAACATTTCTGGAGGCTAGAATGGGGCCAGGAGCCAGTGGTGTCTTGTGTGAGCCATAGCAGCCAGGCAGGACCTACTTCAGATAACACAAGTCCAGATAAAACAATATCCAGAGCGTGGATATTTCCTGCACTGCCCGGTTGTGATGGTTTGAAACCAGTGATGCATTGCACAGAGGAGATGGGTGACAAACATTTTCCCTTCACCTCCCAACACTTCAGACCAGATCTAGGGTGCTTAAGCTTCACACAAGACTGGCTCAGGCACTTTGGATGACTGGAGGGAACCAGTAATTNAATCTTTCCCAGGGGTGTGCCAGCAGGCTCTGCTGAAGGCAGCAGGAACATTTCTGGAGGCTAGAATGGGGCCAGGAGCCAGTGGTGTCTTGTGTGAGCCATAGCAGCCAGGCAGGACCTACTTCAGATAACACAAGTCCGGATAAAACAATATCCAGAGCGTGAATATTTCCTGCACTGCCCAGTTGTGATGGTTTGAAACCAGTGATGCATGGCACAGAGGAGATGGGTGACAAACATTTTCCCTTCACCTCCCAACACTTCAGGCCAGATCTAGGGTGCTTAAGCTTCACACAAGCCTTGCTCAGGCACTTTGCATGCCTGGAGGGAACCAGTAATTAAATGTAGGATGTCCAAAAATACCCAAGAGAAAGATTTTTTTCTTCCCAAAGATTGTTTATTGACATCAACATCACCATCATCATCATCATCATTATCATCATTGTCATTATTATGTTCATAGAATCACAGAATTGCTTTGATTGAAAAAGACCTCTAAGATCATTGAGTCCAACCACCAACCTAAGACCATCATAGACATTAAACCATGTCCCCAGGTGCCATGGACACAGGTTTCTTGAGCACCTCCAGGGATGGTGACTCCACCATCTCCCTGGACAGCCTGTTCCCAATGCCTGACCACTCCTGCAGGCAAGAAATTCTTCCTAATCTCCAACCTAACCCTCCCCTGGCACAATTTCAGGCCATTTCCTCTTGTTCTATCACCTGATACTAGGGAAACAAGATCATTCCCCACCTCACACCAAACTCCAGTGAGGTCTCCCCTCAGCCTCCTCTTCTCCAAACTAAACAATCCCAATTATTGTTGTTGTTATTATTACTGCTGGTATTATCCTTCTTTTACTCTTGGAGCAGAACCCTCTCATTCTGGACCCAAATTTGATCTGATTTTGCCAGGGGAATTTGTATCAATGTGGCTGGTACATGTGGCCATCAACTCCTGGGGTGTGAGGGGATGACTGATGAAGAGCTCTGACCCAACTCAGCTTCAACTTGCATCCTCTTCATCACATAGAGTCATAGAGTTATAAAATCCTTTTGGTTGGAAAAAGCCATCAAGTCCCACCATTAACACAGCACTGCCAGGTCACCACCAAACCATGTCCCTCAGCATCACATCTACACAGGTTTTCAGTCCTTCCAGGGGTGCTGATTCCACCACTGCACTTGGAAGCCTGTTCCAGGGCTTGATAACCCTTTTGGGGAAGATATTGTTCCTCATGCCCAACCTAAATCTTCCCTGGTGTAATTTGAGACCATTTCTTCTTGTCATAGAATCATGGAGTTTTCAGGGTTGGAAGGGACCTCAAGGATCAGCCAGTTCCAACCCCCCTGCCATGGGCAGGGACACCTCACACTACAGCAGGTTGCTCAGAGCCACATCCAGCCTGGCCTTAAAAATCTCCAGGGATGAGGCTTCTACCACCTCCGTGGGCAACCTGTTCCAGTCTCTCACCACCCTTATGGTGATAAACTTCTTCCTAACACCCCATCTGAATCTACCCATTTTTAGTTTTGTTCTATTTCCCCCAGACACCCTAACAAGTCCCTCCCCAGCTTTCTTGTGAGCCCCCTTCAGATATTGCATGGCCACAAGAAGGTCTCCTTGGAGCCTTCTCTTCTCCCAACTGAACAGCCCCAACTCTCTCAGTCTATCTCCACAGGAGAGGAGCTCCAGCCCTCTGTCCTGTTGTGTTTGTTCCTTGGGAGAAGATACCAACTTTTCATCTCACTACAACCTCCTTTTAGGCTTGCTTCTCCTGCTGGTTCCTCACCATTTCATTTGCAGGTGCTGCTGGAGCCCCAGTGACAAAGCCTTCAGGAGCAAGGTGACCTGAAGAAGGAAGCATTGTGCCCCAGCACAGCTCTGCCTGGGCTCAGTGAAGCCTGTCCCCAGCCCTGGGTGAGGGGTCCACAGTAGGACAGGTCCCAGCAGCTCAGCCTAGGATTCAGCCACCTCAAGTTGGTGGTTGAGTGAGCCCAGACAGTGATGGAGATGGTTCCTCACACCAAGGTACTTTATCTGATGGCAGAGAAACCTGTAGTAGAAGCATGCTGGCAGCATGTTCCTGCCAGGGGTATTGTATTTGCTTGGAATAAAAGGCAGCAGACTTCAATGGGCAAAGATATTGTTCTGGTAACAGAAATGACTCTGGGTCCTGCCAGGTTACAAAGCTCCTGTGAAGCAGCTCCTGCTGGTGCACTTAATGCCTATTGTTAATGTAGAGCTCCTGTGCAGGATCACCCTGCTTTGAAGTAGGTGAGGCAGGCTCCACGCTTTCTTCTTCCTTTTCTTTTCTCTTTTCTTTTCTTATATTTTTTCTCTCTCTTTTCTTTTCTTTTCTTTTCTTTTCTTTTCTTTTCTTTTCTTTTCTTTTCTTTCTTTTTTCCTCTCTTCCTCTCCTCTCCTCTTCGCTCCTTCCAAATTCCTTCCTTCCAAATTCCTTCCTTCCAAATTCCCTCCTTCCAAATTCCCTCCTTCCTGCAGCCCAATCATTCTATGATTCTATGTCTCTTTTTTCCCCCCCAAGTCTATGATACAGACTGGAAACAAAACTTTCAATGCGTAGGAGACAGCAACAGACCCCTCCAAAAATTGTGCTGCACAGACACAAGGGAGAGATGAGGAGTGTTGACTCTGGTTAGAATCATAGAATTGTTAAGGTTGGAAGGGACCTCAAGGAGCAGCCACTTCCAACTGCCCTGCCATGGGCAGGAACACCTCATACTAGATCAAGTTACTCAGAGGCACATCCAGCCTGGCGTTATAAACCTCCAGGGAGGAGGTTTCCACCACCTCCCTGGGCAACCTGTTCCAGTGTCTCACCACCCTCATGGGGAAGAATTTCTTCCTAACACCCAATCTTAATCTCCCCATTTCTAGTTTTAGAGAACCTCTGGAGCTGGATTGTTTGCTTTATGGACAGGGCCGGGGAGTGCCTGTGGTGCTGTGAAGTGTCAATGCCATGAATGGTCAGCAAGCCTCTGAATTTCACAGCAGGGGTCAAGCCATGCTGGGAGGTCTCCGTGGGGATGCTGTCCCTACTCTTCTCCAGGTGGGGAGGTCTCCTGTGCCAGGCATAAGGTTTTCAGACACTACCCTGCGTGGATCCCCTCCTTTGAACCCAGAACCCCTCCTGCACCCAGACAACCTCTCAACACCGCCCCTCCTTCACTCAGAGTACCCTTTGCTACCCCTCCTGCATCCCTCAGGAAAGAGCTGGGGCAGTGCTGCTCCCTCCTCTCCGCGTGAAGCTTCTATTTTTTTTTTTTTATTTTTTTTTTTTTATCCAATTTAAATGGCAAGGATTTAAAATGCCACCTGAGTTAAAAGGACCTGATTAAAACCGTAGCCTCATCACGGTCCTTCAACACGCAGTTGCATCGCTGTATTTACATTAGTGTCAACTTTAATTTAAATTCTGCATAACTATATTTGCTCCTCCGCTAAATTCATTCGCCGGGAGCACAGCGCAAATTACTCTGCGCTTAACGGCACTTTTCTCTTTGTCTATGGCGGAGTGGTTCGGAAATTAGCGCCGTTAAGTGAGTGCTGGGAAGTGTCATTCCGCCTCTTTAATGTCTCATTAATTAGCCAGTCTGGGCTGGGAGCAGCTTGATGCCCTGAGGAGGGCTACAAGCAGCCCTGCTCTGTCAGCTGCTGGGATTGCTTTGCTCCGGCTGAGCCTCCGTGCTCGTTGCTCGGCCGTTTTGGGTGGGGATATTTGGCTCGGTTTAGGCTCATTTGGCCCGGGTGAGGACACTTGTGGAGTATTGTGTCCAGTTCTGGGCTCCCCAGTTCAAGAGGGACAGGGATATGCTAGGGAGTGTCCAATGGAGGCTGCGAGGATGATGAAGGGATGGGAAGATCTGTCTGATGACCTGGGGTTGTTCAGTCTGGAAAAGAGAAGGCTGAGAGGAGATCTTATGGATGTTTATAAATATCTGAAGGGTGGCTGTCAAGAAGAAGGGACCAGGATCTTTTCAGTGGTGTCCTGTCATAGGGCAAGGAGTGATGGATACAAGCTGGAACACAGGAAGTTCCACCACAATATGAGGAGAAATTTCTTTAGTGTAAGGGTGATAGAGCCCTGGAGCAGGCTGCCCAGACAGGTTGTGGAGTCTCCTCTGGAGACTTTCAAGACCCATCTGGATACATTCCTCTGTGATCTGCCCCAAGTGATCCTGCTTTGGCAGTGGGGATGGACTCAATGATCTTCAGAGTTCCCTTCCAACTCCTACTGTGCTGTGATTCTATGGTTCTATGATTCTTTGATCTTATTTGGAGGACTTTAATACCTGCTCTGTAGCTGCCAGCTATGAAGGTCAAGCTGCTGCTGACAGAGCAAAGCTTGGATGTCCTAAAATGGACACCAGCACAGTTTTTCTTTAGTGTTGCGCTAGAGGAGATATCAGCCCCACTTTGTGAGCCTCCAGGCTCATTCCTTGCTCTTTCAGGTGGCAAACTGGGCTCAGTTTGGGCAGATTTGCCCCATTTTGCCCAGGGATGTGGTTGAGGCCCCGTTCCTGGAGACATTCAAGATCAGACTTTGTGTGGTCCAGGGCAGCCTGATCTAGTTGGAGGTGTCCCCAATGACTGCAGGGGGTTGGCCTTTGAGGGTCCCTTCCAACCCAATCTGTGGGGGTCTTTAACAGCTGCTCCATAGCTGTCAGGTATGAGGGTCAAGCTCTGGATGAAACAGTGCCTAGATATCCTGATATGACCACCAGCATCAGCTTTTCTTTAGCCTTACACCTTCAAAGTGGAAGATAAATTGGGCATGATGGTCCTCATGAACCCCTTCCAGCTTGAGATATTCTCTGAAACACAAATGCAATTAAATAAAACAGAGTATCCCAACTGTGAAGAGTGATTTGACTGTTTGGGGGTAAAAATACCATGCTGTGAAGTCACAAAAGCTCTTTTCATGAGGGATTCCATAGCCAGACACCTCTAGACCGTGATTGTTTGCTCATGGTAGGTTCATCCCCTCGCTGCAGCATCCCCTGGGTGTGGAGCACGGCCAGGTGCTCAGGGACTTTGGGGACACGTGGGGTCAGCTCTTAAAGCAGTGGAGAGACAATAAGAGCCCTCCTGCTTTCAGCCTGTCCTCCTGACCACCCACCAGGGGAGAAGGAGGAAAGGGAGGAGATAAAAAAAAAAAAACAGCAAAAAACAAACCAAACAACCAACAACAACAAAAAGAAGGGTTCTCAGATTTTTTTGTGGCTGTGTTTTAAAGTCAGTGTTTCCTGCAGGTGCTCTGGGTGCCTGCAAACGCTGAGCATCAGCTCCGCCAGGCAGGCGTTTTCTTTAGTCCTCAGCATTTTGCCTTTTCACCTCGTAAAAACCCTTTCAAGCTAAACAAACCTGATGACAACAGCAGCCTGGCTCCCAAAACCAACAGCCTAAGGGAGGACAAAGAGTAAAAATAGCAAAGCGTCCCCCTCAGCGTCAGGGCTGAGCTCAAAGGGTGAGCCCAGCCCACACCGGAGCGGCCGACCTTGATACCTATTTCTTTTTAATTACAGCATTTGCCTGCCTGCCTGCCTGCTCAGCGGTGACACCAGGAAGGCAAAACAAGTGGTGGCCCCGGGTGGATTAAAGGAGGGAGGGTGATCTTCAGGGAGGGAAAGGGAATGGAGGAAGCTGCCTGAACACAGCAGGACCTGCCCCTGCAAGGGTATTGCTACCGATGCCTGTGTCCTGGTCGCAGGAGATGTGATCCCACCACTGCACTGCAAGGCCAGTGAGTGTTGTGGCTAGTAAAACCCTTCAGGCTGGTTGAGACTTGTAGAAATATGCAACGTGGTGGTTTTGCAGCTCTGTCTCCAGCCCGTGATGGCAAAGCCCTCTGCCTTTTTGCAGCTCTGCAGCTCCAACCCACGAGGTGAAAGCCTTCTGATTTTTTGCACCCCTAGCCCCAGCCCACAAGGTGAAAGCCTTCTGATTTTTTGCACCCCTAGCCCCAGCCCTTGAGGACAATGTCCTCTGCATTTCTGCAGCTCTGTGTCCCCAGTCCACAGGGCAATGTCCTTTATCTTTCAGGGCATGGCATTTGTGCAGCTAGGGCAGCATGCTCTGAGCAAGGAAGTGGAGGTATGCAGAGGGATGTGGAAAGGGATGGATGGGGACATATGAAAGCATAGAATCGTTAGGATCAGAAGGGAGCTCAAGGATCATCTAGTTCCAAGCCACCTGCCATGGACAGGGACACCTCACACTAGATCAGGTTGCTCAGAGCCACATCCAGCCTGGCCCTAGTGTACCACTGGTGCCTTGGACTCTTTCCCAGCTGATGCATCTCAGTAGGACACCCAAGCAGAGGACAAGGGGATCGTAGTGGCATTAGCAGGTACCCCAAAAAAGGTTTCCCAGACATCCCCAGCAAGCAAAATCAAGCTGCAGGAGATGGCTTGCCCCCAAGAATTGGTGAATGGCCCTAGGGGTGAATCCAGCATCCAGTAGAGTGAGGAGGGGGTCTCAAGGGGAGGACATACAGTAGAGGCAAGGCGAGATTTGGGTGGATAAGTCAAAGGCCTGCCTTAGCTGCAGCTGTGCTCTTATCTGGCTGGAGGAAGAGGCTGAACAACAAAAGAAGCTAAGAAGCCTGGTTGATGCATGGGAAAGCCATTGGCCGAGCATTGTGACTGCCCTTCTGCTGAGCAAATAGTTCAAACTGTTCATTCCCATCTCCTATTCTCTCCCTGGTACATTGTTTGTGTCCTTGCATTTCATTCTGCGAGGAAGATTGCTCTCTGGGCCTATAAGCAAACAGTCCAGAAAAGAGCCAACTATCCTCTCCTTTTCCCTGGAGAACTAGCATTTTTATTTCAGCTCCAAGCTGTCAAAGAGCTGGAGAGTTTATGTCAGTATCCTGAATTAATTGCTTTAAGCTGGAGCAGCCTCCACCAGCCACCAAATGTCCAGAAGATGTTTATTAATAATCTTTCCTCTAGGTTTTTTGGGGGGTTATTTTTTTTTTTTGCTGTGTTTTATGGTGGTTTGGATTTGTTGTAGTTTTATTTTGGTTTGTGTTGTTTGTTTGTTTTTTGTTCCAAGCTGTCCTCTTCTGTACAGTGCCCTCTGCTCAACATCAGGCAAAGGCTGATGAAATGAAGGCTGCTGATAGGGAATTAATAAAAAGCTCCTGAGATATTGTCAGCCCAGCAGGCACAGAAACTTCCCATCAGGACTTTTTGGGCAAGTGGCGAGGAAGATGAATTGCTGGAAGGAGCAGGAGAAGGAGCAAGCCCTTGTTTAAACACAAATATCTTGGGTAATTAACAAAAAGTGGGGAGGAAATTACTGATGAAAAGGAAAAAACAAAAAACCCACAGCAACAAAACAACGTCGTGGAAGGTAAATGGTTCTGTGTTTAAAGATGATCTATTTTAAAGTGTTCCCCAGTGTGAAAGTCCCTGTTTAAGGGAATGAAGTAATAAACCAATTTATATACCAATAGAAAGTCGAGATCCTGAGTGCCTTTGTGTAAATTTTCCACTTGACTTTTCATTATCTACCTGAACAAAATCAATCTATATGTATGGGATCAACATGCAATATGAGAGATAAAAAAAAAAAAAAAGACAAAATAAATGTGCTTTGCATATCCCACAGATAAAGAGCCACTGGGGGCTCTGGGGAGCTGCCTCCTTCTTCAGGCAGATGCATTTTGGAAAAAAATAAATCATTTTGCAAAGGAAAAAAAAAACTAAAACAAAACAAAAAAGCCCACCAAATCCTGAGCAAAGCAGAGTGCTGCTTCTTAAGTGTTTACTCCTTTGCTTGAAATATTGATCCTGTCAAATGAGCAGTGGTTAATAAGTAACTTGGGGAAAAAATATGCAGGCTCTCTCTTTGCTTCCTGCTGGAGCATGGAGCCATCTCTCATCCCTTTCCAGGCTCCCGGGCAGCAGAGCTGGGATGAGGCAACCTTCTGCATCCCAAACCCTGACACATCCCGAACCCTGGCACGTCCCCAACCTCTTGTTCATTCCTTATGGTCCCACCTGCAGATGGAGAGAGCATCCCAAGGCATCATCTGCTTGCACACCGCCTTGGCTCCCCCTTGTCTCATCCCAGCAGGAGCCATTCCTCACCCCAAATCTCCCATTTCACCTGAGAGAAGAGTAGTGGGATGGGACAACCTCTGTTAACTTGGCTGAACCTTATAACACTTCTGGGGCCTTGGAGAAGAGAATGCAGCTCAGCAGAAGGAAAATGCTACCACTTGTGAGAACACAGCTCCACAAGTACAGATTTAGCTCAAGCAGCCTCAGCACCCCCAACGAAAGCAGCAGTTGCTGTTGTTTTTAACACCACCTAAAATACCTGCAGCCCTCACAATCCAGAGCCTAGTGAGCCTGAAGTTTGGGTGCTTTCCTCCCTACAACCACTCCTCCTCCTCCTCCTCCTCCCTTCTCACAGGACCTGGCTAGTGCTTGACTTTTTGCTACGACAAAGCCTGTCTTGTTTCATGGATCCCTACATCTTGCAGAGCTGGGTAATAGCATCCTCTCTTGCCTTTTTTTTTCCCCTTTATGCTCAGGTGAAGAGGCAGAAACTCCTCTTCTGGGTTTTGGTTGGGTTTTTTTATTGTTTGTTTTTTTTTCCCCTTTAGTAACAGGATATAGAAAAGGTTAAGAGGCTCTTCATCAGCTCCAACCCTCTCCCTGGGTGGGGGTTCAGCTCTCTGCAGAGAGCCCTTCCCTGTCTCTGCAGCAGCAGAGCCTGTCACCCTGCTTGATGTATTCCTCCTCTTAGCATCCTTGTGCCAGGGGAAAGCAGCCCTGCTCAAGCCAACGGGCAGGGAAGCACCTGCCTCCTGCTGATTTTATTGCTTTGAGGGTCCCTACACGTCTCCAGGCTCTGGCAGCCCTGCAGTAGGATTGGATGTGGGCATCAGATTTTCACCTTTCCTTCTGCAAAAGGCTCTTTCCAGCCTCTCCCCTTCTCCTCTCCTTAAAAATCCAGGCAGGAGGGAAGCAATGGGCGGTGGGAGAAGGTGGGAAAGGAGACAAACCAGAGAAAAGCAGGGGTGAGATGGTGACTTTCCAAACCAGAGTTTGTCAGGATGCTCTGCCATGGGCTCAACATCTGCAGCTATTTTATTAGTTTGCTAACGATGCCACAGATTGGACCCAGGGGTGACAGAAAAGTCCTGGCAATCCCTTTTGAAACCAGCTTCAACTTCTGCCCCCTGTCCAGCTGCCTGGTTGGTTTCGTGCCCTGCCATCTCCCAGTCATCAGCTTAGAAATGATGCAGAGCCCCAGGCAGGGGCTCCTCGTGAAGAAAATGGGTTCACTCCTCCCCACCTCTGTCTCTTCCCACGGGAAACCCTCTTTCCTTGTCACTAGGGATAGAAATAGCCGCAGTGGTGGCGAGGAGGAAGCAGAGAGAGCCCCAAAGTCAGGAATGGTAGGAATGCTGCGGCATAGGAAGAGGTTTAGTCATCATTTCAGGGATATTTTTGGTTGTTGGCATTTGCTCTCCTCCCCAAAGCCCTTCCTGAGCTCGCTGTCAGCATAGCACCAAGGTGCATCCCTCAAAAAGGGCTCCACAAACTAATTCACTCCTCAACTTTCTCAAGATGCTGTTATGAAGTGTTGTTTGTTGAGTTTGGGTTTGGGTTTTGTATTTTTTTCTTTTATTTTGTCATTTGTTTGTTTGTTTGTTTGTTTTTTCTCCCTTGAAACCCCAAATTATCCTCCCAGGCAAAGTCCCTTCTTCAGCTTCCTCCAGACCAGGATCATGCTTCTGCCCATTCCCGTTGGGAGCTGCTGGAGCGTGAGACAGGTATCACACATCAGGACAGACACAAAGAGATGGGAATCTGTGCCTTTAATAGGGGATGTGTACACGGCAGCAGCACACAAGCCCAGGAGTTTGCCCCAGCCACCCCTGCCACTGATTCCTTCTGCCATTAAAATAAATACAGGAGAGCAAAGGGAGGGAGGTGGGATGCAGGAGGCTACTGGTGACAGGCAATGCATTTCAGTGCCTCCAAAATCTTCAATATTGATGGTTTCAGTACAGGTATGGGAAGTAAAACCACCTCACTCACACTCTTCTGTGCTGTTGGCAACTCTTTTCCAGCTGTGGAGAGATGAGGCTCGTTCTTTTTGCTCCTCATTGAGGTAAAACACTGTAGAAAGCCAGTTCCTCCCTAGCCAGGGGTGAACATCTTGCTCTGACCTGGACAGGTAGATGAGGACAGAAGATCTCCCAGCAACAAGGACCTGACTGCAGAAATTTGCTTTTCTGCTCCTCGTGGTTATAAAATCTCATACCCTGGGAGGTGGAGGACAGCAGGAGGGTCCTGCTGCTGTGGTCCTCACCACAGTGCCCATCCCCACAGCAGAGAGGCTGCCAATGACCTCAGCCAGCTGCTGGGAGCTGAGCTCTGGGAAAGGAGCTCCATGCCTATAGTCCTGAGCCCCTGGAAAGGGGATCTGTGGGTGGAGGGATTTGAAGATGAAGTAGGAGTTGGGAGGGCTGTAAAGAGAGATGAAGTGTTGCCATGGTGGGGAGGACGAGGGAAGGAAAGGTGGGGCAAGGAGAGAAAGAGGTGAAA
>VXBD01014728.1:20813-31759 GCA_013399975.1 Indicator maculatus
GGGAAGGGAAGGGAAGGGAAGGGAAGGGAAGGGAAGGGAAGGGAAGGAAGAGATGCTGTGAAGCCAGCAGGGTTCAGTGCTGTCCTGCGGGGATGTGGTTCAGCGGTGACCTTGCAGGGTAGGGCTCTGGGTTGGGCTTGGGGCTCCTGAGGGTCTCCTCCAAGCTGAATGTTTCTGAGTCCTGTGAGCCCTGAGGTCCCTTCTCCACCTGAGCCACTGCCCTGACTCTGCTCCAGCCATCGGGCACAGGCCAGCAGTGGACAGGGCAGTCCAGCAGGACCGGAGCTGTCTCTACAGCTGCAGGTCAGGGAGGTGGTACCCAGAGCCTGAGGTCACCTGGAGGAGCCATGGAGGGGACCCTGTCCCCGTGGAGGCCCAGACCAACATCAGCTGGAGCGAGGGGGAGCACTTCTCGGTGCACAGCACCATCACAGTGCCCTGTGACCAGCTGGATGTGGTCTGTGTGGTCAAGCTGAGCAGAGCCAAGGTCAGCAGAGCAGGTGAGGTCACCTCCACCCCTGCCCACAGCTGCTCAGACCTCCTCCACCCCTGCCCTGGGCAGCAGCCCCAACAGCCTGCAGGAGAAATCCACCAGGGGCTGAGGGAGGCTTGGGTTGGCTTGGAGAAGAGAAGGCTCCAGGGGGACCTTAAGGCTGATTCCAGAGGCTGAAGGGATCCCCCAGGAAGGCTGCAGAGGGAATTCTCCTGAGGGTGTCGGGAGGTGGCCCGAGGGGGAATGGTTTGAGGCTGAGGTAGAGCAGGGTTGGAATGGAGCTGAGGAAGAAGTTCTGCAGGAGGAGGGAGGTGAGGCTCTGGCAGAGCTTGAGGGTCTGCAGAGCTTCTTCCAGCCACAGCTTGAGGGTCTCCAGAGCTTCTTCCTGCCACAGCTTGAGGGTCTGCAGAGCTTCTTCCAGCCACAGCTTGAGGGTCTCCAGAGCTTCTTCCTGCCACAGCTTGAGGGTCTGCAGAGCTTCTTCCTGCCACAGCTTGAGGGTCTCCAGAGCTTCTTCCTGCCACAGCTTGAGGGTCTGCAGAGCTTCTTCCAGCCACAGCTTGAGGGTCTCCAGAGCTTCTTCCTGCCACAGCTTGAGGGTCTGCAGAGCTTCTTCCTGCCACAGCTTGAGGGTCTCCAGAGCTTCTTCCTGCCACAGCTTGAGGGTCTGCAGAGCTTCTTCCAGCCACAGCTTGAGGGTCTCCAGAGCTTCTTCCTGCCACAGCTTGAGGGTCTGCAGAGCTTCTTCCTGCCACAGCTTGAGGGTCTCCAGAGCTTCTTCCTGCCACAGCTTGAGGGTCTGCAGAGCTTCTTCCAGCCACAGCTTGAGGGTCTCCAGAGCTTCTTCCTGCCACAGCTTGAGGGTCTGCAGAGCTTCTTCCTGCCACAGCTTGAGGGTCTCCAGAGCTTCTTCCTGCCACAGCTTGAGGGTCTGCAGAGCTTCTTCCTGACACAGCTTGAGGGTCTCCAGAGCTTCTTCCTGCCACAGCTTGAGGGTCTTCATGGACTGGGCTGGAAGTGACCTCCAAATGTCATCCAGTCATAGAATCACAGAATAAAGGTCAGGGCTGGAGGGGACCTCAAGGACCACACAGTCCCAAGCCCTGCCATGCCCAGGGACACCTCACACCACAGCAGGTTGCTCACAGCCACCTCCAGCCTGGCCCTCAACACCTCCAGGGGGGAGGCTTCCACCACCTCCCTGGGCAACCTGTGCCAGGCTCTCCCCTCCCTCCTGGCCAAGAACTTCTTCCTCACATCCACTCTGGATCTCTCCACTTCTCCTTTGGCTCCATCCCCCCCTGCTCCTCTCCCTCCCTGAGAGCCTCAGAAGTCCCTCCCCAGCTGTCCTGCAGCTCCCTTCAGACACTGGAAGGCCACAAGGAGGTCTCCCTGGAGCCTTCTCCTCTCCAGCCTGCACACAGCAGGTTGCCCACAGCCCTCTCCAGCCTCACCTCCAACATCTCCAGGGCTGAAGCCTCAAGCCCCTCCCTGGGCAACCTATGGCAGAGTTCCAGCAGCCTCCTGCTGCACAACTTCTTCCTCACATCCAATCCCAACCTGCTCTGCTCAGCTCTGAAGCCCTTGGCCCTGCTCCTGTCCCTGCAGCCCTTTGGCCACAGTCTCTCTGCAGCCTTCCTTGCAGCCTCTTTCAGCCCATGGAAGGCCCCAGGGTTGGAGGTGTCCTCTCAGATGTCCTTCCTGGTCATCCATGGTCTCTGTGGTGACCTTGAGCTGCTTCTGTTCCAGGTTCCTTGAATGAAATCCTGGTGGCCCAGCCAGAGTCCTGCACCTACCAGGGCAGAACCAGAGGCTCCTATGTGAAGCCCAAAGTGCTGTGGCTCAGTGCCCAAGGAGAGGACCTGACCCCACTGGCCCAGACCAGAGTCCTGCAAGAGATGGACAACAGCTTTGCAATAGAGAGCTCCATCCAGGTGCCCTGTGGGCAGCTGCCACCTTCCTTTGTCACCACGGACAGGGAGAAGCCTCCAGAGCCTGCTCAGCCCTCAGGTATGCAGCAGCTGAGAGGCTTTGGCATTGTCCAAGCAGGAAAAGCTTCTCCTGATGGAATCCACCAGAGGATGGCCCAGGCTGGAAGGGACCTGCAGAGCTGCTCCAGTCCAAGCCTCTGCTCTCAGCAGGGACCTCCTCCCCAACTGGAGCAGGTTGCCCACAGCCCTCTCCAGCCTCACCTCCAACATCTCCAGGGCTGAAGCCTCAAGCCCCTCCCTGGGCAACCTGTGGCAGAGTTCCAGCAGCCTCCTGCTGCACAACTTCTTCCTCACATCCAATCCCAACCTGCTCTGCTCAGCTCTGAAGCCCTTGGCCCTGCTCCTGTCCCTGCAGCCCTTTGGCCACAGTCTCTCTGCAGCCTTCCTGCAGCCTCCTTCAGCTGCTGGCAGCTTGCTCTGAGCTCTCCCTGCAGCCTTCTCTTCTCCAGGCTGAACCCCCCCAGCTCCCTCAGCCTGGCCCACAGCAGAGCTGCTCCAAGCCCCTCAGCATTTTCCTGGCCTCCTCTGCAGCCTCTCCATCAGCTCCAGCTCCTTCCTGTGCTGAGGGCTCCAGAGCTGGCCCCAGCCCTGCAGCTGAGCTCTCCCCAGAGCAGAGCAGAGGGGCAGGATCTCCTCTCTGCACCTCTGCCCACACTGCTTTGGCTGCAGCCCAGGCTGCCCTTGGCCTTGTGTGCTGCAGTCTCACCCTGCCTGCTCCTCTGCAGCTTCTCCTCCCCCAGCACCCCCAAGTCCTTCTCCTCAGGGCTGCTTTCCCTCCCCTCCTCCCCCAGCCTGTGCTGCCACTCAGGATTGTTCCAGCTCTCCCTGGGTTGTTTTGGTTGGAAAATGACCTTCAAGAGGGTTGTGTCCAACCACCCACCCATGGCCACCAAACCATGTCCCCAGCTGCCCAATGGGACACTTTCTGTCACCCACTGGGCACTGTGTGTGACCTCCCTGGACCATTCCAGGTGACCCCCTGGACCCCTTTCTGTTTGTTGGACTTCCAGAACCTTTTTTTTCACTCTTCTCTCTGCCTTTTCCAGAGAACAGTTTCCTGCCCTGGATGCTCTTCCTCCTCCTCCTCGCTGTCACAGCAGGTGAGGCTCCTCCTCATGCCAGGGGCTCCCTGACCCAGTCCTCAGAAACTCAGAGCCATGGAGTTGGGTTGGAAGACTCCTCTGAGATCATCAGGTCCAACCTTCAACCCAACCCCACCATGGCCACCAAACCCTGGCCCCAAGAGCCATGGCCACAAGGTCCTGGAGCACCTCCAAGGGTGGAGACTCCACCACCTCCCTGGGCAGCTCTGAAGTGTGAGGTGGTCTCTGGTCTGTGACTCACAGAACCATGGAGCTGAGGAGGTTGGAAGGGACCTCTGAGGTCACCAAGCCCAACCACAGCCCTGGAGCTCCCAACCCTACCACTGCCCCTGCACCAGGACCCTCAGCACCACCTCCACATCTCCAGGGGTGCAGACTCCACCACCTCCCTGGGCAGCCCCTTCCAGTCCCTCACCACTCTTGCAGGACAGAAATTGTTCCTCATCTCCAACCCAAACCTCCCCTGGGGCAGCTTGAGGCCATTCCCTCTTGTCCCATCACTGGGGAGCAGAGCCCAACCCCCACCTGGCTCCAGCCTCTTCCCAGGGAGCTGTAGAGGTCAAGGAGGTCTCCCTCAGCCTCCTCTTCTCCAGGCTAACCACCCCCAGGTCCCCAGCCCTGCTCCCCAGACCCTCCCCCAGCTCTCTTGCCCTTCTCTGGACCTTCTCCATCTCCTCAATGCCCTCCTGGGGGTGAGGAGCCCAAAGCTGACCCCAGCACTCCAGCTGTGGCCTCAGCAGTGTTGAGTGCCTGATGATGAGGAATGGAAGGCAAGGTCCAGTTCTGGGCTCCCCCAGTTCCAGAGGGACTGGGAGCTACTGGGGAGAGCCCAGTGGAGGGCTCTGGAGATGCTGGGGGCCTGGATGGAGGGATGGAGGAGATGCTGAGGGTCTGTGAGGAGCAGAGGCTGAGAGCCCTGAGGGGGCTGAGAGCCTGGAGCAGAGCAGCCCCAGAGGGGATCTGAGCAATGCTCACAGCAAGGAGGTCTCCCTCAGCCTCCTCCAGCCTCAGCCCTCCCTCAGCTGCCCCTCCCCAGCCCTGCTCCCCAGAGCCTCCCCCAGCTCTGTTGCCCTTCTCTGGACCTGCTCCAGCTCCTCAGTGTCCTCCTGGGGCTGAGGGTTGAGCCAGGAGCACCTTTGCTCTCCCAGCAGAGGAGAAGCCTCTTGGCAGTGCAGAAGCATCCAGCCCCTGGGCAGCTGTGGGTTGGATCCTGACTCCTCTCTTCCTGTTGGGGTGTGGGGGAGGCCTCCCAGCAGCTTCTGTGCAGGTCCTACCTCTGCTGTCTTTGCCTTCCAGCCCAGCTCCAGAGGCAGAGAGGTGAGTGTGGAGCTGCTCAGTCTCCTGCCTTGGCCATGATGCAGGCCCTGGAGGGAGGAGAGGACAGAGAGCTGGAGGTGCTGTGCCTGGGGGCTCTGGGAGTCAGAGAAAGGTCTGGGTGGGAAGGGACCTGCAGAGCTGCTCCAGTCCAAGCCTCTGCTCTCAGCAGGCACCTCCTCCACCACAGCAGGTTGCCCACAGCCCTCTCCAGCCTCACCTCCAACATCTCCAGGGCTGAAGCCTCAAACCCCTCCCTGGGCAACCTGTGGCAGAGTTCCAGCAGCCTCCTGCTGCACAACTTCTTCCTCACATCCAATCCCAACCTGCTCTGCTCAGCTCTGAAGCCCTTGGCCCTGCTCCTGTCCCTGCAGCCCTTTGGCCACAGTCTCTCTGCAGCCTTCCTGCAGCCTCCTTCAGCTGCTGGCAGCTTGCTCTGAGCTCTCCCTGCAGCCTTCTCTTCTCCAGGCTGAACCCCCCCAGCTCCCTCAGCCTGGCCCACAGCAGAGCTGCTCCAAGCCCCTCAGCAGACACCACCCAGGATCCACCAGGAGCCAGCAGAGGGTTTGGCTCTCTCCTGGTGAGCAGCACAGCTCAGCACCCCCCAGGTGAGCTCTGCCTGGCCCCAGGGCAGTGTTGTTGGACTGGATGAGCTTCAAAGGTCCCTTCCAACCCAACCCATTCCATGGTCCAGTTGGATTTCCAGGGTGGACAGAGGTGGTGAGCTCCAAAGGGATGGACTCCAAGGGGAAGTTGCTTTGAGTCCTGAGCTGGCCTCGGGCTGGCTCCTGGGGCTGCTCTGCAGGGCTTGGTTCATTTGTTTGGTTCTTCTTCTTCTCCTGAAGGACCTGGGGAGTCCTTCTGAGCACTTCATCAACCCTTGGAGGGCTGCAAGGAGAGCCAAGAGTGGCATGGGAGGGCTCCTCAGGCACTGAGCAGTCAAAGGGGAGAGGGAAAGATTCAAAGCACCAAAACCTCCTCAGGCCAAAGCCATCAGGGGGCACCTGGGAAGGGTCTCTGGGGTCTTGGTGTCCTTGTGGGCTTCCTCTTGCTGACTTGGTCACCACTGTGACCTCCCTGAGGGTTCTGAGCCTGGCTGGGAGCAGGAATGCTGAGGAGCAGCTGGGGGAGGGGGGAGGCAGCAGGTCCCTGCTTGCCCTCCTGGTTTCCACCCCCTGCCCTCATGAGCCAAGGGTCCCCTGAAGACCCCCAGGAGGCACAAGAGCTTCGCTGCTCCTCTCACTCCCATGGGCCCTGCTGGGTGCTTCTGGGCCCCTTGTGGAGCTCTGGGGCTGAGCAAAGTCTCCTTTCTCCCCTCCCCCTCTTTCCTTCCAGGACAGCAGAAGGAGAGTGGTGAGTGACAGCCTGGGGGCTGCAGGAGCATGGGGGGGAGGGGGCCAGGGTGGGTCAGGAGAGGACAACTGAGCTCTGAGCCCATGGGAGAGGCTCTGAGGTCAGCTCAGGGCTGGGGGCAGGAATGCTGAGAGGCAGCTGGGCTGGGGGCAACCTCTCCCTGCTCTCCCTCTGCCTCCTTGCACCAAAGGACCCCCAGGCAGAGGAGCTCTGATGGCAGCCAAGGCCCTTTGGGGGTGCCCTGGGGGGGGCTTGGGGGTGCCCAGGCTGGTGGAGCCTTGGGTGGAGGAAGGAGCATGGAGGAAGGAGGTGCTGAGGGCTGGCTGTGGGGGTTGGAGGTGAGGAGAGCCTGGATCCAGCCTCAGCCCTGGGGGCTGGGGGGGAGCAGTTGGGAGGAGCAGCCCCAGGGGGTCCTGGCCTGGCCTGCAAGGACCTTCTGGGTCTGGCCCTGACTTGAGATCTTCTCCTTCCATGGCCATGGGGACCTGGCAGAGGAGCTGCAGGCAAGGCTTGGTGAGTGTCTGCCTGCCCCAGGGGCTGCTCTGCTTGGTTGGCCGGGGGGGGCTGGGGAGGGACCCTCCAGCAGTGCCAACTGCTCCCCAGGGGCCACCTTGGGAGCCCTGCCCAGTGCCCAAGGCTCACCATGGATGGTCAGAGATGTCTCTGGAGCTCCTGGGTGGTGCCCAGCTTTGGTCCAGGCAGGAGCAGGAGGCCAGGAGGTGCTGAGGGAAGGCTGTGGTGGGGCTGAAGGTGTGGAGAGCCTGGATCCATCCCCAGCCCTGATCCCAGCAGGGCAGAGGAGCTCTGGGGGTGGTGGCACCAAGTCCAAGCTCAGGCAAGTGAGGATTAAGTCCAAGGAGCATGAAGAATCCAGAAGCCAGAGGAGATTTTCATCCCTCCTGGGATGGACAACCCCAGGGTGGTCTTGGACAACCCCAGGGTGGTCTTGGATGGACAACCCCAGGGTGGCCTTGGATGGACAACCCCAGGGTGGCCTTGGATGGACAACTCCAGGGTGGTCTTGGATGGACAACTCCAGGGTGGTGTTGGATGTTCTCCTGGCCCAGAGAGCTCTTGATGGACAACCCCAGGGTGGCCTTGGGTCTTCTCCTGGCCCAGAGAGCTCTTGATGGACAACCCCAGGGTGGCCTTGGATGTTCTCAAGGCACAGAGAGCTCTTGATGGACAGCTCCAGGGTGGTCTTGGATGTCCTCCTGGCCCAGAGAGCTCTTGGCAGGGCTGTTGGGACCTTCTTGCTGGAGGTCCTCTTGCTGGGTGCTCTCCATTGTGTAGGTTCTTTCTTCTTTGCTCTACAGCCCAGGGGGGGAGGTGGTGGCCCAGGAGGGAGGATCCATCCCCAGGGCAGGGGACAGCAGACCCTGGGCAGGAGAAACCTCTCTGCTCTCCACCTTTGCATCTCCAAGGGGGTCCCAAGGGGGTTCTGGGAAGGTTGTGCTGCCCCCACAGCTCCATGCCTGGGGGGTCCTGGCTGCTGGCAGGGCCTGGTGCAGGACTCTGCCTGCCCAGAGGGGACCCAGACCTTGTCCCCCAACCTTCCTTGGGGTCCTCAGCAAAGTCCTCTCCTTCCCTTCTCTCCCTGCAGAGCAGCAGCAGAAGGAGCTGGGTGAGTGCCTGCCCCCCAGGGGTGCTGTGTGCCAGGGGACCATGGGGGTGGGCACAGGGGGGGGCAGGGGAGGGGGAGGTCACCCCACAGGCCTGGGGACCCCCCAGGACAACTGAGGAGGACTTCATCCCTGGCTGAGCTGGGCAGAGTCAGCAGGGAGGCAGCAGAGGGGGAGGTGCTCAGGGCTGGGGACTCTGTCTCCCTGTGGGGGAGGCTCAGTGAGGGAGGGGAGGTCACAGCTGGGCTGGGGATGGCCCTCAGCACCCCAAGGGTCTGCTCCAACCTCATGGTGCGGTTGGAGTGTGACCGCCAGGGCTGTGGTTGGGCTTGAGCACCCCAAAGGGCTCTTCCAACCTCATACTGGTTGGATTGGGAGCTCCAGCTGAGGATTTCACCACCCCAAAGGTCTCTTCCAAGCTCATCCTGGCTGGATTGTGACCTCCAGGGGTGTGATGGTCTTTACCAGCCCAAAGGTCTCTCCCAAGCTCATAGTTGAGCTCCAGGGGCATGGTTGGACTTGATGACCTCAAAGGTCCCTTACAACCTCGTTGTGGCTGGATTGTGACCTCCAGCTGAGGGCTTGGACTTGACCACCCCAAAGGTCTCTTCCAGCCTCATTGTGACCTCCAGGGCTGTGGTTGGCCTTGACCACCCCAAAGGTCTCTCCCAAGTTCATAGTTGAGCTCCAGGGGTATGGTTGGCCTTGACCACCCCAAAGGTCTCTTCCAAGTTCATAGTTGAGCTCCAGGGGTATGGTTGGACTTGACCACCCCAAAGGTCTCTCCCAAGTTCATAGTTGAGCTCCAGGGTTATGGTTGGACTTGTCCACCTCAAAGGTCTCTTCCAACCTCATACTAGTTGGATGTGAGCTCCAGCTGAGGGGTTGGAATTGACCACCTCAAAGATCTCTCCCAAGCTCAGAGTTGAGCTCCAGGGCTATGGTTGGACTTGATGACCTCAAAGGTCTCTTCCAACCTCATACTAGTTGGATGTGAGCTCCAGCTGAGGGGTTGGAATTGACCACCTCAAAGATCTCTCCCAAGCTCAGAGTTGAGCTCCAGGGCTATGGTTGGACTTGATGACCTCAAAGGTCTCTTCCAACCTCATTGTGACCTCCAGGGGTGTGTTGGCCTTGACCACCCCAAAAGTCTCTTCCAGCCTCATTGTGGTTGGACTGTGACCTCCAGCTGAGGGGTTGGACTTGACCACCCCAAAGGTCTCTCCCAAGCTCATAGTTGAGCTCCAGGGGCATGGTTGGACTTGATGACCTCAAAGGTCCCTTACAACCTCGTTGTGGCTGGATTGTGACCTCCAGCTGAGGGCTTGGACTTGACCACCCCAAAGGTCTCTTCCAGCCTCATTGTGACCTCCAGGGCTGTGGTTGGCCTTGACCACCCCAAAGGTCTCTCCCAAGTTCATAGTTGAGCTCCAGGGGTATGGTTGGCCTTGACCACCCCAAAGATCTCTCCCAAGTTCATAGTTGAGCTCCAGGGTTATGGTTGGACTTGTCCACCTCAAAGGTCTCTTCCAACCTCATACTAGTTGGATGTGAGCTCCAGCTGAGGGGTTGGACTTGACCACCCCAAGGGTCTCTTCCAGCCTCATTGTGACCTCCAGGGGGGTGTTGGCCTTGACCACCCCAAAAGTCTCTTCCAGCCTCATTGTGACCTCCAGGGGGGTGTTGGCCTTGACCACCCCAAAAGTCTCTTCCAGCCTCATTGTGACCTCCAGGGGTATGGTTGGACTTGACCACCTCAAAGGTCTCTTCCAACCTCATTGTGACCTCCAGGGGTGTGTTGGCCTTGACCACCCCAAAAGTCTCTTCCAGCCTCATTGTGGTTGGACTGTGACCTCCAGCTGAGGGGTTGGACTTGACCACCCCAAAGGTCTCTCCCAAGCTCATAGTTGAGCTCTAGGGGCATGGTTGGACTTGATGACTTCAAAGGTCTCTTCCAACCTCATTGTGACCTCCAGGGGTATGGTTGGACTTGACCACCTCAAAGGTCTCTCCCAAGCTCAGAGTTGAGCTCCAGGGTTATGGTTGGACTTGATGACCTCAAAGGTCTCTTCCAACCTTATAGTTGAGCTCCAGGGATGTAGTTGGCCTTGACCACCTCAAAGGTCTCTTCCAACCTCATTGTGACCTCCAGGGCTGTGGTTGGCCTTGACCACCTCAAAGGTCTCTTCCAACCTCATAGTGACCTCCAGGGCTGTGGTTGGCCTTGGTGCTCTCAAACCTCTCTCCCTGGGTTCTCTGATTCTCTATTTCCCAACCTGGAGTTGGAAAAGTTTTGTTTTCAGTCAGGGTTTGGAGTTTGCTCTTTCTCACTTAATTTTCCTCCCCTTCCCCTCCCCTCCCTGCCCCCTTCCCACCCTCTGCCCCCTCCCAATTATTTCTTGCAGAGTTCAGGAGGGCTCGAGGCCATGCAGGTAAAAAAAAAAATCATCTCTGAGCTTCTGTCTCCCTCTGAGAGCCTCTGAACACTGCAGGGAGTGGAGTTGGAGTCTCCAGGAGCCTTTGATTCCAGGGACATGGAAAATTTCTCCACCTGGCAGGGGAAATATTGGGAAGCTAAAGCCTCATTTTTATGAGTCAAAGAAAGGTCCAGGCAGGAAGGGACCTGCAGAGCTGCTCCAGTCCAAGCCTCTGCTCTCAGCAGGGACCTCCTCCCCAACTGGAGCAGGTTGCCCACAGCCCTCTCCAGCCTCACCTCCAACATCTCCAGGGCTGAAGCCTCAAGCCCCTCCCTGGGCAACCTGTGGCAGAGTTCCAGCAGCCTCCTGCTGCACAACTTCTTCCTCACATCCAATCCCAACCTGCTCTGCTCAGCTCTGAAGCCCTTGGCCCTGCTCCTGTCCCTGCAGCCCTTTGGCCACAGTCTCTCTGCAGCCTTCCTGCAGCCTCCTTCAGCTGCTGGCAGCTTGCTCTGAGCTCTCCCTGCAGCCTTCTCTTCTCCAGGCTGAACCCCCCCAGCTCCCTCAGCCTGGCCCACAGCAGAGCTGCTCCAAGCCCCTCAGCATTTTCCTGGCCTCCTCTGCAGCCTCTCCATCAGCTCCAGCTCCTTCCT
>VXBD01014729.1:0-55334 GCA_013399975.1 Indicator maculatus
GAGTTGCTCTGTAAAACTCCCTGAAAGAAGGCTTGAGTGAGGTGGGGGTTGCTCTGTAAAACCCCCTGAAAGAAGGTTTGAGTGAGGTGGGGGTTGCTCTGCAAAACTCCCTGAAAGAAGGTTTGAGTGAGGTGGGGGTTGCTCTGTAAAACTCCCTGAAAGAAGGTTTGAGTGAGGTGGGGGTTACTCTCCTCTCCCTAGTAACAAGTGCAGGAGGAGAGGAAACAACTTGAAGTTGCACTAGCAGGAATTTAGGCTGGATGTTAGAAAAAGATTCTGCACTGAAAGAGTGGTGAAACCTTGGAACAGGCTATCCAGGCAAGTGATGCAATCACTATCCTTGGAAGTGCTCAAAAAACCTTGGATGTTGTACCAAGGGGCATGGCTGAGTTGCAGACTTGGTAGTGTTTGGTTAAAGGTTGGATTTGATGGTCTTAAAGGTCTTTTCCAACCTTATCATTGGACTTGATGGTCTTAAAGGTCTTTTCCAACCATAATGATTCAGTGATTCTGTAGCAGCACCTCTCCCTATGAATTCTCTGATGTCTGACTAGGATGAAGTCATACTCCTGCAAGGATACCAACATTGTCACTCATTTTTATTTGGCTTTACATTTTTAAGACTCACTTTCCTTTCTTTGAAGTGATTGAAGCTGGCCCACAGACCCAGAAGTTATTAAGGGGACCACAGAGTCCGTATAAACCAAGATTTGCTAAGGCTGTTCCTTTAAGAAATCAAACTGTGCTGTTGTGAAAACAGAAAGCATGCCATCATTTGAGGTACTGCATTCTGATGACCTCTTCACCTAACAGAGTTTATAGACTCAGTGATTTATAAGGTAAAATGAGGTGTACAAGAGAAGCCCTTGAAAAACCTTTCTTTTCTAGAGGTGAATAAAAAAAATGAAGGACATGATAGAAGTACAAATAATTTCTATCAGGCACTGTGAAGGTGAGGAATTTTCTTCCTTCCCACCCATCCCCCCCAAGCAAATTTTCAAAGGTATTTAATGGCAATCATCTGAACCCCAGGGGTTGCCTTCAGAACTCTCTGTCACAAGCTGGAACTGTATTTCAAGCTATTTTGATTTTTTTAAAAATATATAGCATTTCAAAAAGAAGAAAGCTATGTGCCCTACCCCAAAAAAAAAAAAAATAGAATAAAATTTAAAAATAGAATAAAATCAAGATCAATCAAGCATCACATAGAAAGAGAAAATGCTAATGCTAAAAAGCATAGACCAGAATGCCAGAAGGATGGCTGTCTTCTAAATGTCCCAGATCTCTCATCTCCTGGTTCTGGTCAGCTTCAGAATGATGTTGTTGAAACTGGGGGATTCCCTCTTCCTACAGTATGTCAAAATGCCAAGGGTATCCATGAGGCTCCCAGCAGATACCTGCTGCCTTGTGCTTATTACACTTCCCACACTGGTGACAGAGGCTTTTTAAAGCATTTCAGTCATGTTGTTTCACCATGGGTTGGCATAAACTGGATGTTGCTTCCTAAGTAGCAGCAGCACCCAGGGTGCAGACTCACAGCTCACTTTACTAATCACAGGGAACATCCCTTTCAAAGTTACATCTTTCTTTAAAGTCACAGAGTCACAAAATGCCTGGTTGGAAGGGACCCCAAGGGTCATCTGGTCCAACCTCTCTAGGTAACAGTCTAGTTAAAATGAGATGGCCCAGCAGCCTGTCAAGCTGAGTCCAGTGTAGGGGAACCCACTGCTTCCCTTGGGAGTTCATTCCAATTGTCTGGCTGTTCTCAAGTTCAATCAAACAAAACAAAACCCAAAAGTTTCAAATCCCTGCAGTTTCCTCCAGCATTCTGAATACTAAAGCACAGCCTTGTTTCCTAATCAGTCCACTTCTCTCTTTTGATGCAATAATGAGTATCTAGGAGATGTTTTAACCAACTGATCAGAATCCTCCTGAAAATTTCCCCAGTTGTGGGGCTCCCAACATAATAAGGACATAGAACTATTGGGGTGGGTCAAGAAGAGGGGCACAAAGATGATCAGAGGGCTGGAGCACCTCCCCTATGGGGTCAGGCTGGGAGAGTTGGGACTGTTCAGCCTCCAGAAGAGAAGGGAGACCTTAGAGCAGCCTTCCAGTAACTGAAGGAGGTCTACAAGAAAGCTGGGGAGAGACTTTTTACCATGGCTTGTGGAGATATGATGAGGGGCAATGGCTTTGGAGATATGATGAGGGGCAATGGCTTTCAGCTGGAAGAAGGGAGATTTAGACTGGATATTAGGAAGGTTCATCAGTCACACTAAATGGGAAGGCAGCCCCTGAGAGAAGCAGGGAGAAGAGGAGCCCAAGCAGGAAAGCTCAATGAGGAGCAGCTGAGGGAACTGGAATTGTTTAGTCTGGAGAAAAGGAGGCTGAGGGGAGACCTTCTCACTCTTTACAGCTCCCTGAAAGGAGATCAGAGGTGGCTGGGAGTTGGTCTCTGCTCCTGAGAAACAAGTCAAGGGACCAGAGGCAGTGGCCTCAAGTTGTGCCACGGGAGGTTTAGGTTGGATATTAGAAGAAACTTCTTCACTGAAATGATTCTCAAGGACTGAAACTGGTTGAATCCTCATCCCTGAAGGTGCTGCAAAGAGGCAGAGATGGAGTTCTGAGGGACATGATTTATCACCAGCCTTGGCAGAGTTGTAGAATGCTTGGATTCTATGATCTTAAAGATGTTCTCCAATCAAAACAGTTGTATGATCTTATGATTCTAAGAGAGCTAGATTGTGAGGAGCATAATTTATGTGGAGGTGCCAGCAATGAGGACATAGCTGGCAAAACATAAGAGATTTGATGAATTTTTGTTTTATTTGGAGAGAAAACACATTTTCAGCACACCTTTAAGTGCAATTTGAAAGAAGATATGTGACTTTTCCAGGCACAGCATTCCTCACCCTTCTCCTCAAATGCTTGTGGTGTCATTAGACTGCTAGGAGTTACAGGCAAAGAACATTTCTCTCATTTTCTTTTCCTTGGGGAACCTGGCACAATGTAAGTGCAATGACCAAAACATAAGCATCAATTATGATATGGATCTCATTCTGCCTACAGGAGGCTCTCTGAAAAGCTGCCATCATTTCTGTGACAAGCAGTGCTCTCTGTGAAAAACTAATTTTACTCTCTAGCTTCTTATTATCACAGAAAGTAATTTTATGCCATAGTGCCAATATTCATATTTTCCATTTTCCTGTTTTTCTTTTTTTTTTTTTCCATGCAGGATGGAAATGTAAATGTTGAAATATTTTTCTCTCTTTTGTGCAAACAAAACCAATGAAGAACACTGAGGACCTCCATGGAGGGGGAAGAAAAGTATATTTAAACCCAGCAACTTCTTTCCTAAACAATAAAAATAAACTGTTTAAAAATTTCAGCTTTAGAAATTCCTAACACAGGCAGGGGTGGGGGAGGACTGCACCAGGCTATTACAGATTTGTACCATGGGTAACCATCCATCGTTTTTCAGGAGGGAATTTCAATTCTATTCTGAAATAAGAATTGCTGTACTTACTGTAGCTAATTCATCAAATTTGCCAAAGAGCTCATTCAGCAGCTTCACCAGCTCTTGGGCAGTGCACTGTGATGCCAAACTCGTGAACCCCACAATGTCTGCAAACAAAATGCTGCAAAGAAGGAAAAAGACACAGAGATGTCAGTACAGCAGGGCAGCTTCTTAGTCTCCTTATCTTCTTTTAGAGCACAAATGTGACCCAAAGCACAAACTGCCACAGAGAACCCTTGGGACACTATCAATGCCTATGTTCTATACTGTACAGCCATATGGTGTAGATAGAATCATTAAAGTTGGAAAAGAGCCCTAAGATCATCAAGTCCAACCTAACATCTGCATGACCACTAGTCCATGTCCTGAAGTGCCACATCTACTTGTTTTTTAACACCTCCGGTGACAGTGGGCACTGTCTGTGCATCCTCTTTCAATGCCTGACCACTCTTGTAGGAAAGAAATTCTTTCTAATATCCAGCCTCAACCTTCCCTAGTGCAGCTTGGGGCTATTTCCTCTTGTCCTGTTGTTGGTTACTTTGGAGGAGTAACTAAAACTGGACGTGGTACTTGAGGTGTGGTCCCTCACCAGTGCTGAGTTCAGGGGGCCAATCACTTCCTTACTCCTGCTGGCCATGCCATTTCTGATCCAGTCCAGGACATACTGGCCTTCTTGGACACCTGGGCACACTGCTGGCTTGTGTTCTGCTGGCTGTCAATAAACACCCTCAAGTCTTTGCTGAGCAGCTCTCCAGCCATTCTGCTCCAAGCCTGCAGTGTTCATGGGGCTGTTGCAACTGAAATGCAGAGCCTGGCACTTGGCCTTGTAAAACCTCTACAACTGACCTTAGCCCCATTGCTCCAACCTATCCAGATTTCTCTGCAGAGCCTTCCTACCCTCAAAGCAGGTCAACACTCCTGTTTGATTTTGCCTTTATGGCATAGCAGTTCCATTCATGAGGTTCCTTTGTGAGCACTCCAGAAGCACAGTCAACAATTGCTTCTCCTTTTTTACAGTTAGGATCTGTTCAGCTGGATTGGTTTCAAAGGCAGTTTTTGCACAGCCAAACTGATAAACCTTGCATGAAGTTTACTATGCACTGAAAGACAGGAGCTCAGAACTTGGGTGCAGTAGCTCCATCATGTGGTCTCAGTGCTCCCTGTGAAGAGCTAGCATCTGTAGTGTCAGGCCTGTGTTCTCTGGACCATGCTGCCTGGCTCAGAGAAATGTCCAGCTTCCATCAATGCTAGCAAGGTTTTAATCTCTAACAGCTTAATCAGCTTTAACAACCCCTCCCCATCTGTGATGATAAAGGGAGATAGCTGAAAGAAGCTCAGATGCTGCTGTGAGGCAGAGAATCAAAATTCTTCTATAGATCCTGAAACTCAAGAGAATATGGAGCTATGTTCCTTTTAATTATTTACATTTCCTTCATTTGTTGGCAAAGGCCCTGAGCCCACTGCAGAAACCTAATGCATTTATCTCCAATACCCAGACTATAAATGCCAAACAAGTCTTTATTTATGCAAATGCTAGCAAACAGTCCCATGCCACATGGCCTAGTTACACTTGGCATAGTGTAAGACTGAGCTTGCAAACTGGGGGTGAAACGAAGCACTATGCACTGCCCCTCAACAAACCTTCACTCTAGATGAAACAGCTGATGCTCCAAAAGCAGAGCTAAAAGTCTACTGTTTCCCTTTCACTGTAACCAAGTCTGAATTCTTCCAATAAGCTACAAAAAAAAAGAGCCAAGCCCAACTCCTGACTCAACCCCCATTTCTATAACTTCGCTTAACCCAGCTGCTAAAATCCCTCCTTCAGCCACAGCAGGTTAGGTAACCTGTGCCAGCACAAAACTGAGTCATCCAAAGTTCAACAGCTTTAATCTGCAAACAAAGAGTCCATGCTGCCATGTTAATCTTCAGGGCAGCCTCCTAGTTCTCTTCTCTTTGAGCGTGCTCTGTGAGAACATTGTTCAAGATGAGCTGGGTTCAAGAAAAAAAAATAGCTACTCCATTCCCATGCCATTTAAACAGAAGAAAAACACTTCATAAAATAAAACATTCCAGATTTAGTTCACTTTAGTGAATGAATGTGAGCCAGCCAGGTGATGGCTAAGGTAAAAGTCATGAGAAGAGAGCAATAATGCCAGAAAAAGGCTCTACACATTTGCCCAGGGAGATCTACTTATTTCCACAGAAAATCACAGAACCATTTTGGTTGGGAAAAAAAACCTTTTAAAACCAAGTCCAAGCATTCTCCAGCTCTACCAAGTCTGGTGCTAAACCATGTCCCTCACACCACATCTCTGTCTATTTGAAACACCTCCAGGGATAGGAACTCAACCACCTCCCTTGGGAATCTATTCCTGTATTTCAGAGCCCTTTCAATCAAGAAGTTTCTTCTAATGTTCAATCTAAACTTCCCCTGGTGCAAACAGAGGCCATTTCCTCTGGTACTGTGGCTTGCTCCCTGGGAGCAGAGACCAATATCCACCTCACTCAAGCCTCCTTTTGGGGAGCTGTAGGGAGCAAGTTGATCTCCCCTCAGCCTCCTCTTCTCCAGACTAAACAACTCTAGTTTCCTCAGCAACTCTTCACAAGATGATTTCTCCTGACATTTCACAAGCACCACTGGCCTTCTCTGGACATGCTCCAGCACCTCAATGTCTTTCCTGTAGTGGCCCTCAAACTGAACCCAGCACTCAAGGTGTGGTCTCACAGTGCTGAATCCAGGAGGACAATCACTTCCCTCATCCTACTGGTCACACTATTCCTGGTGCAGGCCAGGATGCTCTTGCCTTTTTGTCTACCTGAGCACATGCTGGGGGAGCTTTAGACTGTAGGTTAGGAAAAGTCTTTACAGTGAGACACTAGAACAGGTTACCCAGGGAAGCTGTGGATGCTCCCTCCCTGGAAGTGTTTAAGGTCAGGTTGGGCAGGGCCTTGAGTAACCTGGTTTCCAGGGAGTGTCCCTGACCATGGCAGGGAGATTGGTACTAGATGATCTTTAAGGTCCCTTCCAACTCAAACCTTTCTATGATTCTACTGATATACTTAGAAAACTAAAGGCAAAGCAATTCCAGGAGTGGCATCAGTGTTAAGGCACATTAATCACTCCTGCAGATGCTCTCACTGAAGAGCAAAGTAGCCTCAGTTCACTCTAACTTAATTGCTAATTGCCATGGAGATTCACATCCTGAGGATTGAACTAGAGTAAACTAGGGCTATCTTATTTATGCATGAAAGAGTCCTTATCATGGTATGGTATACAGAGGGACACCTCACAGTGATTGTCAGGCAATGTTATTTTTAAAATATGTAGGCTGACATGTAGAGAAATCAAGAAGTGAGAAGCTAGCCATTACCATTTGTTTCTCTTAACAACCATTCAGGGATATGACTCTCCCTGCTTTCATTCCACAGAAACCTTAATGATGCCGCTGGGGCAGTCTGGTGAAACAAAATAAACCAACCAAACAAACAAAAGCAACAATGGAAACTCTCTAATCTCAGTTAAATTGCAACTATTAAAGAAAGCACTTCAGATCATGGCTCTTCAGGACATGGTCTAATAGCCATGGTGGTCTTAGGTTGATGGTTGGACACGATCTTAGAGGTCTTTTCCAACTGAAACAATTCTATGATTCTGCAAAAGAAATTAAAGCAGAAAGAAAGCTCAGGATATGTGCAGAAGGAGATTAGTTTGATATCTTGGGTGTCAAGTGGAGGGGGCCAGGCTCTTTTTGATGGTTCACAGTGATAAGACAAGGAACAATGAATATAGAAGATTTCACCTCAACATGAGGAGAAACTTCTTTACAGTGAGGGTGACAGAGCACTGGAACAGGTTGCCCAGGGGGGTTGTGGAATCTCCTTCTCTAAAGACTTTCCAAACCCACCTGGATTCATTCCTGTGCAGACTAGCCTAAGTGATCCTGCTCTGGCGGGGGGGTTGGACCTGATGATCTCTGGAGGTCCTTTCCAACCTCTGATGTACTGTGATCCTGTGATCTTTCCTTCTAATTGCTTTATCTGAGATGCAAGGTAACAGCTATGGTTACCCTTTCTGGGATTTCAAGTTCCCCTTTCTTCTGTAAAATTTCCTGTGTTGATGGAGCAACCCTTTTCTACATCACTTCATGGGGCATGAAGAAGAAGAAATCCTACCAAGTTATACAAGAGATGTAAGAGCTTGCAGGTGGTAAATGTTCATTTTTGACAGCACTCAGAATCACAGAATCACAGAGTGCCAGCTTGGAAGGGACCCCAAGGATTATCTGGTCCAACTTTCTAGGTTATGGTCTAACTGAAATGCAGTGGCCCAGAACTCTGTCAAGCTGAGTTTTAAAACTGTCAAGTGTAGGGAAATCCACTGCTTCCCTTGGGAGATTATTCCAATGTCTGACTGTTCTCATGGTGAAACACTTTCTTCTGGAGTCCAATGGGAATCTCCCCAAGCTAACTTTTCCCCATCACCCTTTGTCTTTTGCTTGGACTCCTTTAAAAAGGGAGTCTCCATTCTCTCTGTAGCCATCCTTCATGTACTGGTCCATGGCATTAAGGTCTTCCCTAAGTGTTTTCTTGTCAAAGCTGAACAAACCCAGATCTCAGCCTTTCACACAGGCACTCACTTGTGTGCTCTGTGCACTAGGGTAGTCCTGCTGGTTTCAATGGAGCCACTGGTATAAACAAGTGCTCAGGAAAATGAGGAGGAGTTGTGTGCCCTGTTTTTTTCTTTACACTTGGGTCATTTGTTTTAATTAGACTGCAACTTGCAGGAATAATGATATTTTAATGGCATATGCTGCCTGAGAAAGGAGCCTGTAGGGTTGTTGAGAAAATTATGAATAATTTCATCTCTAACTCACTGCAATGAAGGAGAAACAATCTCTATCAGAACTTTAAAGAGGGGTGTTAAGCCACAAAACAAAAGGAGTTTGGCTTCATCAAAAAATCATTCTTGAAAATTAGTCTACTGTGAAGTCTTACAAGCTCAGAAAGACCACCACCCAAAGGTCTGTTCATAGGTGGCATGATCATGGCTTCTTCAGATGTTGGAATGGATAAACTGAACCTCAACAATTTTTGTAGCCAAGGGAGGTTCAGGTTAGATATTAGGAAATCTTTTTTTCACAGAACAGGTTCTCAGGCACTGGCACAGGATGCCAAGGGGGGTGGTCAAGTCACCATCCCTGGAGGTATTTAAAAGATGCACAGATGTGGTGCTGAGGGACATGGTTCAGTGGTAGTATCTTAGGAGTAGTGGTGGGATTGTGAGCTCTGGGAGAGCAGCTGGACTTGATGACCTCAAAGGTCTCTTCCAACCTCAACAGTTCTGTGATTTGTTGTCTGTGATTCTAATTGATGTTGAAGGATTTTAAGGCTTTGCATTGTGGAAAGAAAAACAAAATCCTAAGTAGGATCGGGGAAGTCTGAAGTGATTTCTGTCTGAAGAGATTTCTCTCTGAAGAGTTAGCTGTGAGCAATACAAATTCCTCTCTACACCACAGATGTGGGAAGAGCTCACCAAAGCTCATCACACCACTGAAGGCATTGCCCTCCATGTTGAGAGAGGCATATTGCCATTCCCTTCTGGAGATGCAGTCAGTCATTAATGACTGTTTAATACTTGGGAAAACCTTCATTAACTAATTAATAAACCAGGGATCTTGCCATGGTGCACCTGAAATATGCCAGTATCATATCCTAGGCCCTTGTTCACTTCTTACAGAGGTATTTCTTTACCTTTCTTTTTCTTCCTTTCTTTCTTTCTTTCTTTCTCTTTCTTTCTTTCTTTCTTTCTTTCTTTCTTTCTTTCTTTCTTTCTTTCTTTCTTTCTTTCTTTCTTTCTTTCTTTCTTTCTTTCTTTCTTTCTTTCTTTCTTTCTTTCTTTCTTTCTTTCTTTCTTTCTTTCTTTCTTTCTTTCTTTCTTTCTTTCTTTCTTTCTTTCTTTCTTTCTTTCTTTCTTTCTTTCTTTCTTTCTTTCTTTCTTTCTTTCTTTCTTTCTTTCTTTCTTTCTTTCTTTCTTTCTTTCTTTCTTTCTTTCTTTCTTTCTTTCTTTCNTTCCTTTCCTTTCCTTTCCTTTCCTTTCCTTTCCTTTCTTCCTTCCTTTCTTTCCTTTCTTCCTTCCTTTCTTTCCTTTCTTTCTTTCCTTTCTTTCTTTCCTTCCTCTCTTTCTTTCTTTCTTTCTTTCTTTCTTTCTTTCTTTCTTTCTTTCTTTCTTTCTTTCTATCTCTGTATATAGATATATAGAGATATATGTATAGGGATATATATTTTTTTATATATTTATATACATTTTGTTATACCTACATATATATTTTTATATATATGTATACACACACATATATATATTTATAAATCTCCAATGTAATGTATCCCTCTAGGAGAAACTAAAGAATGAAGCTGTATGAATATCTTACATTTCACATGCAAAATCTAGTGCTTAAAGACTCTGTATTCTCTGGCAGCTATTTAGAAGGCTAAATCTAGAATTTAGTCTAGAAGACTAAATTTAGAAGACTAGAAGATGGAGTTTGTTGCTGATGAGTTTTTTTATGAGAGGGTTTTTTTGTTGTTGTTGCTTGTTTTGGTTTATTATTTAGTGCTGACCTCTGGAAAAATCATTCAGTTTACTTATTGCATGCCTATCTCCTCCAGTCTGGCCTTTCTGCAGGATAATTCTCTGACAATTGCAGATATCTGCTAGGAAAAAAAAAAAGAAAGAAAGAAAAAAAGCAAGCCTTGCAATAGGAAAGGTAAAAATACTGCTTGTTTTTATTTTCCAGTGAAGTGGAAAATATAAACAGCTTTGGGACTAACAACTCCAGTAATTTAGAACTAGAGAGGGGCTTTTAGTTTGGTTGGTTTAATAGCAGTGCTTCACAGAGTGCTGGGTGTGCAGAATCTATTTTGAAATTATTACATGGTCTCCATGAGTCCTACCTAACGTTGTCGTGCCTTTGAATGTAAATCTTGTGGAAAATCCTTTCAGGAGGCTTGAGGAAATCTTCCTTCATTTCCATTGCAACATTCCTGGGTAAAAGACTCATCAAGAGACGTTCCTGAAAGAGAAATGTAACCAACATCAGTTTGATGGTGTAGATTGTGACCACTATTCAGAAGGTTTAAAGTAGCAAACTGAACAATCTTGTCCTTAACCTAGGAACTTCTGCTGCATAAATAACATCAGCCTTTCCCCCTAGACTTCTTCAAATTGTGTGGGTGTCTTTTTCTAAGTCTTCTGCACTAAAAAAATATATAGGGGGGGAAAAAAACCCCAGCAACCCAGGACTGTGCAGAAACAGAAGAGCCAGCTTCGAGAGCAGATAATTGTCCACAATTTTCATTAACATCACAATGCTACTAATAACAGCCTACTTTATTGTTAGTAGCATTTATCTGTCTGGGAAAGGCTTCCCAGAATGATTTTCTGTCCTTTTGTGTGTCTTATTTCTGAACTTAATGAAAGTGTTATGTTACCAGGAGTATGACAGCTGGTTATTAAGGAGCTAGAGTGGGTGATGGATTTATTCCCTGGCTGAATCAGTGGGACAGTAAGAAAAGTACAATTTTAATGACATTTTACCCAGCATGGCAATGTCTATTCCATTCTAGCAATGGAATGCATGACTGCAGCCTCTGGTTAAACACATCTCTTCTTGTTATATCCACAGAGGGATTTGTAGCATGGCTCACTAACCTGCATGCGAAAGCTCCCTAATATTTTGGATCTGAGAACCATAGAATCACAGAATTGTTGGGGTTGGAAAAGACCTCCAAGATAATCAAGTCCAACTCTCAGCCTAAGACAACAAGTCCTGTGTGCACACGTTTCTTTAACACCTCCAGGGATGGTGACTCCACCACCTCCCTGTGACTTGGAGAGGGACCTGGGGGCTATTGGTTGATATTTGACTGAACATGAGTCAGCAGTGCGCCCAGGTGGCCAAGAAAGCCAATCCTGGCTTGTGTTAGAGACACTGTGGCCAGCAGGAACAGGGAGGTGCTCACCCCCCTGTGCTCAGCACTGCTGAAGACACACCTCGAGTGTTGTGTTCAGTTCTGGGCTACTCACTGCAGGAAGGATATTGAGGTGCTGGAGCATGTCCAGAGAAGGGCAACCAGGCTGGTGAACAGCATGCAGCACATGGCCTACAAGGAGTATCTGAGGGATCTGGGGTTCTTCAGTCTAGAGAAGAGGAGGGGAGACCTCATCACTCTTCACAACTACCTGAAGGGAGGTTTAGGCTGAATATTAGGAAATATTTCTTCACTGAAAGAGTTCTCAAGCATTGTAATGGTCTGCCCAGGTCAGTACTGGAGTCACCATCTTGGGGGGTGTTCAAGCAGCCTGTGGACCTGGTGCTTAGGGACGTGGTCTAGGGTTGACCCTTCAGTGCTGGATTGAAGGTTGGACTGGGCGATCTTTGAGATCTCTTCCAACCGGATGTATTCTGTGATTTTGTGATTCATGCTTGAGTGGTGTTTGCCTCTGGTGGGGACTGGTGGTGACAAGTAAAAGCCTGAGAGTGAGATAGGAAGCACTGATCAATTAATCACAACTCTGACTAGAGTAAAACAACACTCAAGCTGCAGGCCTTCTTCCTGGAGACAAATGTTGGTGTATTGAGGTAGCCTCAATATCTGTCATAGCCAAATCACTGGGCCTAGTAGAGAGAAACATTTGCACATTTTCACCTTTCTCACTGATCCACAGTGCTCTTTAGACTTATTATAGCTGGTTTCTAGCCAGAAAATTAGATCTTGGCCAAACAACCAAGTGAAGCTATTTTTGGAACTTGTACTCTCTTCTCCTGCTGTAAATCTTCGCTCAGCATAAACACGGTCTGAAGAGAAATCATATGCTGAGAAACAAGATTCCTTTTGGAGACTGTAATTGCCTGTCAATGATTTGGCATTCCCTGCACAAACCTCATCAAGGAAACAAAATGATAGCTGCAGACCTCTCTTTCCTCCATTCACAGCATTTGTCACTGCATTTGGATTTTAAACTGACAGTCCTCGCCTGGGATTTGGAATGCCAAACGGCACTGCCTCTGCCAACTCTCTTATCCTCATTAATGAGGATTTCTGCACCATTAATAAGGACTTAGTTAATTTCAAAAAGGACTCTCAATTTAGGAAAAACATCCAGATTTCCTTCTCCCACAGCAGTGAAGCACTGTGAGAAACAGGGATAGAACAGGTGATTCTATCTTCTTGGAGGTGTTCAAGGGCAGGTTAGATGGGGTCTTGAGCAGCCTGGTCTGGTGGAAGGTGACCCTGCCCACAGCAGGGAATTGGAACTAGATGATCTTTAAGGACCCTTCCAACCCAAACGATTCTGTGATCCTATGATTTTGTGAAATACGAGAAGGAACAAACCTTCACTTGACTTCAAAACCAGTCAAAATGTGCACACGAGACAACTAGGAATTGTTCAACGTGACCTTAGCACCATTATGTACATGACAAAGGAAGAAAATATGCAAAGGCAGAGAAACAACCTCAAACTTAAATTGTTTCTTGTTGTTGATTGCTGGAAAAACCCTGCTTCTTGTTTGGAACGTTCTCAAGCCTCATTGCAAGTAGAATCTCCTGGACTGCAATTGTGACTTTGGGTTGCAGAGAGGGGAAAACATGAACAGTCTTGCAGTTATTCAAGGCTTGGCTAGTCTCAAAGCCACAGCTGAGCAGACATGGTGTTGCTCACCATCCTGATTGGAGGGAGTGGCTGGACTAGATGATCTCCACAGATTCCTTTCCACCATTGCATACCAAGGAGGCGAACAGCACAAGGACCAAGAGCAAAGGGGTGCCTGTGGCTTTGTGGGGAGGCCTGAAGCCACCTTGCCACCTTATTAAACACAAGTGCAGCTTCTAAACCAGCAAGAAGCTTAAGGATCAGTACCTCTAGCAGGAACAAAGGAAACATCTGAATAAACTCTCAATAACAATCCAGGCTGTGCAATGATGAAACTGAGAGCAGCCCTGCAGAAAAGGACTTGGGGGTGCTGGTGGTTGAGAAGCTGGACATGAGCCAACAAAGTGCACTTGCAGCTCAGATTGCCAATCACATCCTAGGCTGCATCAAAAGTAGCGTGGCCAGCAGACCAAGGGAGGTGATTCTGCCACTCTGCTCTGCTCTGCTGAGACCTCACCTGAAGTACTGTGTCCAGGGGCCCTGAACACAAGAGAAACTTGGACCTGCTGGAGCAGCTCAAGAGGAAGCCACAAAGGGGATTGAAATGCTGGAACACCTCTCCTGTGAACACAGGCTGTCAGCCTGGAGGAGACAAGGCTCTAGCAAGACATTGTAGCTTGCATTTCAATATCTTAAGGGGATCTACAGCAAGGCTGGGGAGGGACTATTTCCAAGGCATTCCAGTGACAGGGCAGTGGAGCAAGGTAGATTTAGGCTGGACATTAGGACATCAGTTTGACAATGGAGCAGGGTAGATTTAGGCTGGACATTAGGACATCAGCTTGACAATGGAGCAGGGTAGATTTAGGTTGGACATTAGGACATCAGTTTGACAATGGAGCAGGGTAGATTTTTATTGGACATTAGGAAGGCCCAGGGACCACATTGAATACAGAGTTCAGTTTCGGTGTCTCTCATTACAACAAAGACATTGAGGTGCTGGAGAGGGTCAAGAGAAGAGCAATGAGGCTGGAAAAAGGTCTGGAGAAAAAGTCTGGTGAGAAGCAGCTGAGGAAACTGGGGTTGTTTAGCCTGGTGAAAAGGAAGCTGACAGGAGAGCTTTTTTGTTTTTTTTTTCCTTGGAGAAGACAAGCAGCAGACATGCATATAAAATATTAACAGGACTGTTTCAAAGTCAGCTTATCAATATAATTTTCAGATTCAGCTTCTACTTTGACAGCAGGAACTCCAGAGCACATCCTAAATATTACCACATGCTGTCTAATTACACCTTGTGGAGTTAACTCCTGCATAACTTTAAAAGTTAATAGGGCTTATGGTCTTGGTCACCTCTATGTTACACTGAACAGCCATTTTCATTCCCAGTAAGGGTAACAAAAAAAGTAGTAAGAGAGAAAAGAATGCTAGCATGGAATCTAGGCATGGAAATATGGCATGGAAGAAGAACTACTAGATTCATCTATACCCCTTGTAAGCTGGAAAGCAAAGAGAGCAGATTTCATGAGTGAATTATTGTGGCAATTCAGGCTGGGTGCCTCCTGTTACTGCCACATCAGCTACACCTCTGGTGTCCTGAGTGTCCAACCCAATGAGGTGGACACATGAAGCAGTGTATTGCTACCCATAAATCCTGCCAATCCTATCCATCCATCTGCAGAGTCATTCTCTTCCTCTTTCTTCCTTCTCTGCTCCCGTGGGAGATGCTTCCCTATCAGTAGGGAGTATCTCAAGGCCTCTTACTCTTGTCTAGGTCTAATGCCAGGAGGAGAAAGGGAGGGGCAGCCTCAGACCTGGCCAGCCTGAGACTAGCCTAGCAGTGGGGGGGGAAGAAAGAGCCCTGGGGGTTTTGGGTATACCCTCAGGTGGGGAGAAGGGAAGAGCTGAGAGGTCTTTGGATGTTGTGTAAGGGACTCTGTATGCTTTGGGATATATTTGCCACTATGCTTTGTAGTTTCTGTAGTTTCACCAGCTGCTTTTCCATTTAAACTTTCCACCACTCTTCAATCTGTTTGTGTGAGTGACTTTCTTTTGGCCTCTCAGGGCAAGAGAGGATCTGTCTGGCCTCAAACCAGCACAATTATATTTCAAATGATGCTGTGCCATTTCTCCCAGCCAAGTACAAGAAAAAAGCACTGCTAACGATGGTGGCTTGTTAAAAGCCACGAGGTGGCAATGTTTCAGAATGTTCTTGAGATCTCTTAATGAGTTATATTTATCAGCAAGCCATAATGACAATTGTAATCATAAAAGGCCATCCATAGAGCTGCTATCTAACGCACAGATTTCCAGTAATAAGAGGATGGCAAACATCATACAGGCATGGTAGATGATCAATATGCTGTGTGCGAGCTGCAAGATAGGTTAAGGATGACTAGACCTGTACCAGACCAACCTGACATCTTTCAGAGCTTTACTGATTATTCTTGCTTAAAGAGAAACACAGAATCATAGAATCATAGAATCACAAAATTGTTTGGGTTGGAAAAGACCTCTAAGCTCATAGAGTCCACCCATCTACCTAACACCATCATGGCCATTGAACCTTGTCCCCAGGTGTCATGCCCACACATTTCTTGAACACCTCCCTGGGTATCCTGTCCCAATGCCTGACCACTCTTGCAGGAAAGAAATTTTTCTTAATCTCCAACCTAAACCTCCCCTGGTGCAATTTCAGGCCATTTCCTCTTGTTCTACTACCTGATAATAAGGAGAAGAGACCAACCCCTACCTGGCTCCAATCTCCTTTCAGAGAGTTGTAGAGAGCCAGAAGGTCTCTCCTCAGCCTCCTCTTCTCCAGAATAAACAATTCCAGTTCCCTCAGCTGCTGCTCACATCACCTCTTTTCCAGACCCTTAACAGCTTTGTTGCACCTACTCAATGTCCTTCTTGTAGTGAGGGGCCCAAATCACAGAATCACAGAATCACAGAATCAATAAGGTTGGAAAAGACCTCAAGGATCATCAAGGTCCAACCTCTCACCCAAGGCCTCATGACTACTAAACCGTGGCACCAAGTGCCACATCCAATCCCCTCTTGAACACCTCCAGGGATGGTGACTCCACCACCTCCCTGGGCAGCACATTCTAACATCTAACAACTCTCTCCGTGAAGAACTTTCTCCTCGCCTCAAGCCTAAACCTCCCCTGGCACAGCTTGAGACTGTGTCCTCTTGTTCTGGTGCTGATTGCCTGGGAGAAGAGACCAAACCCCTCCTGGCTACAAAATCTGAACACAGTATTTGAGGTGGAAGGGAATAAAGGTAAGGCAGGATATATCAGCATAGTAGTTAACAAGGCATTGATAGGTTCCACATGGAGTATTTTGAGTTATGATGGAGAAGGTAAGACTTTGTGAAAGAAGTAAGGAAGGGTGAGGTCTTGGCTAAGAGAGAAAGAGTAATGGGCAGCATGGAGTGCAGAGGCATTGGGCTGGAGAGAAGTTGTAAAGAAACCGTAAAATTGCTTGATGGTACAAAGTTCAGAGGACAGCATGTGCAAAATGGAGTGGAAAAAAATAAGGAAAATTCAGCAATATGTTGTACCTTTGAGATACCATCCACAAAATCAGACTGTCCCTCTGGACTCAGGGCCGGTGAGGCCACACCTGGAATACTCTGTTCAGTTTTGGATATCTCACTACTGGAAAGACATTGAGGTCCTGGAGCATGTCCAGAGAAGGACAATGAAGCTGGTGAAGGGTCTGAAGAACAGATCTTGTGTGGAGCAGCTGAGGCAACTGAGACTGTCTAGTCTGGAGAAGAGGCTGAGGGGAGACCTCATTGCTCTCTACAATTCCCTGAAAGAAGGTTGGATGCAGGTCAGATGAAACAAGCTGGCAACCCCTGCCTGTAAAACGCTTTGGATACTCACTGACCACCAAAGGACTGCAGACCATTTGTGTGGCACCTCTATAAAGAAGGAAATGTGATTCCAGAATTCCAGAATATTTATGACTGCAGAATATTTATGTGGCACCACCCTAAAAAGGGAAGTGTGATTCCAGAATGTGCTGTAAGTTTGCTAGTAAGATAACAGGAGCAAGAGCAGAGAGAGTCTATGAGGAGAAACAAGGAAAGTGGAAGTATAAATAGCATAGCCTGCGTTGGTTACCCTCATATCTATGAAATCAGAATGCTCTAGAAATATGTCAGTAAGGATTAATCTTAGGAAAGGCAGGCTCAGAGCATTAACACCAGGCATAAACTGTCAATGAATGAACGACTGCAGCATCAGCCTAACATTAATCTTTTTATTTTCACCCCATACTCATGGTATTCACTTTCTCTGATACCTAACTAGCAGAATTCAATGTATCCACAGAAGCAGCACAGAGAGCTTGTCAGGGAAAAGATGGTACTCATTTCAGTTAATGGAAATCTTCCTACTGGAAGCAAACTTGAGTGAGAAGAAGCTAAATTCATATGAGTAAACAGTGTCTTTTGTACTTAAGGTATCTTTATTTGCCTTATGGCAGGTGGCCACATGGATAAAATGGGACCATTCTCCAGTACAAACAGCTTGAAACCATCCTTAGTCTTGGCTGGGAAAACAAAAAGAACAGAATCATAGAATCATCAGAACTATAGAATCAGTAAGGTTATAAAAGGCCACAAGTCCACCTGCAACCCAACACCACCATGGCCACTACACCATGTCCTGAATTGCCATGTCTACAATAGCATTTTACAGATTCACAGATTCCATTGGGTTGGAAGGGACCCTCAATGATCCTCTTGTCCAGTCTGCAGCAGTCAGCAGAGACACATTTAACCAGATCAAGCTGCACAGGGCCATATCAAGTCTGACCTTGAATGTCTTCAGGGAGGGGCCCTCAAGTGCTTCCCTGAGCAACCTGTTCCAGTATTTCACCACCAGCATTGTAAAGAACTTCCTCCTTATGCCCAACCTGAGTCTACCTTGCTCCAGTTTCAAACCACTGCCCCTCATCCTGTCACTACAACCCCTTCTAGACAGTCCCTCCCCAGCCTTTCTTTAAGTCCCCTTCAGATATTATAGTATAGTTACAATATCTCCCTGGAGCCTTCTATTCTCAAGGTTAAACAGCCCCAACTTTCTCTGTCTGTCACCACAGGACAGGTGCTCTAGCCCTCTGATTATCTCTGTAGCCCTCCTCTGGACCCACTCCAGCAGATCCATGTCTCTCCTGTGTTGGAGGCCCCAGAGCTGGCCACAGACACATCTCACCAGAGCACAGTGGCAGAATCACCTCTCTTGATCTGCTGGCCACAGACACATCTCACCAGAGCACAGTGGCAGAATCACCTCTCTTGATCTGCTGGCCACAGACACATCTCACCAGAGCACAGTGGCAGAATCACCTCTCTTGATCTGCTGGCCACAGACTCATCTCACCAGAGCACAGTGGCAGAATCACCTCTCTTGATCTGCTGGCCACAGACTCATCTCACCAGAGCACAGTGGCAGAATCACCTCTCTTGATCTGCTGGCCACAGACACATCTCACCAGAGCACAGTGGCAGAATCACCTCTCTTGATCTGCTGGCCACACTGCTTTTGATGCAGCCCAGGATGTGATTTACCCTCCAGGCTACACGTGCACACTGTTGGCTCGTGGAGATGTCCCTGCTTACTACAGGGGGCTTGAACAAGATGACCCTCAAGGTCATCCTTCTTTGAAATGATGCATTCTGTGATTCTGTTATCTTCTGCCCTATTTTCTCACTGCTGGAGCAGACACTCTTAGCAACTGATGATCCAGAATACAGGAAGTATCAGAGGAATGTTAGGGACTCACTCCTGCACAGAAACTGAGCTCAGCAGTGGGTGTAAGAAGATTAAGGATTTTAAAAAGGCAGGAACCTGAAGTGAAAAGCAATAATTTTAGAACCCAAGTAAGAAGTAATAAGTGGTAAGCATTTCCTTGCTTCTAAACACAGATACCTTTAGTGGTTTTGGAAAACCCAAATGCAAAAGCAAATCACAACACAAACCAGTAAAATGACATAGATGCCACCATCTCTGGAGACTAAGGTTTTGCTTATTTTGCTATTTTGCTTTGAAGAATCTCAAATTTTCTAATCAAGATCAGAAAATTCTAGAAGTCCTTGCTACTTGTCCTCATTTGGCCTTCATAGAGCAGGGGAAATGAGCCTAAAGTCATCAGCAGAAAATCTCCTTGCCTTCCAAAGAGGAAAAGCAAGAACCAATCATGAGCATGCTAAGGAAGCAATGAGTGTATTCACTCAATTAAAATAACAATTGGAATTCAGATTTAGTTCATTATTACCTTGTCAGACTGGGGAATTCCTAATCAAATGTGCCTGAAGGGAGGCTAAATTCCAAATGAAATCAGTTTATGTTGAAGAGGAATTGGGGAACAGAAAACTTGGAAAGAATTTAAATTACATGGCAAACAGAAGTTCACTCTAGGATAACAAGCATGGAAAAAATAAATTAAACAAACAAACAAAATCCCTCCCTCAAAACCAACAAAACCAAGCCCCAAAACAACCTTAGAATGTAATTTTCTTTTTCCCAATTGCAGAGGTGGGAGCTATCTTTTTTCTTTCACAGAAGACTGACCAAAAAGGAACAGATGAAACATCTTGATAAACCCTCAATAAAAACCCAGGCTGTGGGATGATGAAATTGAGAGCAGCCCTGCAGAGCAAGACTTGGGGGTCCTGGTGGATGAGAAGATGGTCATGAGCCAGCAACGTACACTTGGAGCCCAAAAGGCAAACCACCTGGGCTGCTTCAAAAGCAGTGTGGGCAACAGGTCAAGAGAAGTGATTCTGCTGCTGTGCTCTGATCAGACCTCACCTGGTGTACTGTGTCCAGCTTTGGGACCCCAAACACAAGAGAGATATGAACCTGCTGGAGCAGGTCCAGAGGATGGCCACAAAAGGGGCTGGAGCATCTCTCCTATGAAGACAGGCTGAAAGAATTGGGGCTCTTCAACTAGGAAAAGAGAAGGCTTCAGGGATATCTTAGAGCAGCATTTCAACATCTGAAAGGACCCTACAGGAAGGTTGAGGAGGGACTGTTTAGAAGGGCTGTGGCAATAGGATGAGGGGCAAACTGAAAGTTTGAAACTGGATCAAGGTAGATTTAGGTTGGACATAAGGCAGAAGTTCTTTACAATGGGAGTGGTGAAACACTGGAACAGGTTGCCCAGAGTTGTGGTTCGAGACCCCATCTCTGGAGACATTCAAGATCAGACTCAATGTGGTGCTGGGCAGCCTGATCTAGTTGGAGGTGTCTATTCTGACTGCAGGAGGGGGTTGAACAAGATGACCTTGATGGATCCCTTCCAGCTGAGTGCAATCTGTGAAACTGTGAGTATCCACGTGCCAACAGCATATGATGTTGCACTCTGGAATGAAAGCAAAGTGCCCAGCTCTGTATCCTGCTCATGGAGATAATCTGCACTTAAGCGGGAGCACAACAACTCAGGGACCAGTTGGCAAACTGCGCACAAAGCTATGCCAGCTGCTGGCATCTATGTGAGAGAGATGCTGCACCATGGTGGAGATGCCTTGTACTTGAGGAGTGCCACAGGAGAGGTTGTATCAAGCTTATGTTGAAGCATTAGTTAGCTTTATGTTATCATTGGGACACTTAGAATCATAGAATCATGGAATCATAGTATCATTAAGGTTGGAAAAGACCTCTAAGATCATCAGGTCCAGCATTCCATGCAACACCTCCGTGTTTTTCCTGTGTAAATCCCTTCCAACCCCAAATTTCCATGATTCCAAGACTCCATGATTTTAAAGTTAACATCACTTGCCCCCTAAAACACCATATCTAAACAGCCCATCAGCTTTCCTCATTGGTTTAGGATGGATATTAGCAAAATATTTCTCCACTGAAAGTGTTATAAACATTGGAATGGTCTGCCCAGGGCAGTGGTGAAGTCACCATCCCTGGAGGTGTTCAAGTGGCAGACGGACCTGGCACTTAGGGACGTGGTTTAGTGTTGGCCCTTCAGTGCTGGGTTGAAGGTTGGACTAGATGATCTTGAAGGTCTTTTCCAACCAAATATATTCTGTGCTTCTGTGACTACTAGACTGTGCCCCAAAATGCCACATCTGCTAGGTTTTTGAACACCTTCCTGGTGTTCAATACTGACCACTCTTGCAGGGAAGAAATTCTTCCTAATATCCAACCTAAACCTTCCCTGGTGCAGCTTGAGGTCATTTTATCTTGTCCTGTTGTTAGTCACTTGGGAGAAGAGGCCAACATCAGCCTCATTCCAACCTCCTTTCAGGAGAGCAATAATTGTAGAGAGTCCTCTCAGAACACTTCATTTTCCAGCTAAAAATCCAGCTCCCTCTAGAAGCAAAAACAATTCTGTGGAGAGCAATAAGAATACATCAAAAAGAACTTTCCTGATGCCACTTTAAAGCTCACTATGAATTCCTACATGCTGAGGGAAGGAGCCATGTCTGAGGTTTTATTTTGTATTATTATTTTATAATGTGGCATCCTCTGAAAATGCATAAAAAATACTGCATGAGTATCCACAGAGCAGTTCTAACTTAAGAAATTGAATTGAATTGAAATTGATCTAACCTAAGAAATCAGCCATAGGAAAGTACTTTTGAAGTATTTGGTGTGCTGTTTAACTGCAGGATCTGATGCACTCGAGCCAGTGTTCTTAACTATGACAATCAGAGAATCACAGAACTGCTTCAGTTGGAAAAGATCTTTGATACCATCAAGTCCAAACATTACCTAACTCTACAAAGACTGGTGCTAAACCATGTCATAGAAGTCTTTTGGTTGGAAAAGACCTCTAAAGATCCTCAGCAGTACTATATTTCTGTGTATTTTAAACATCTCCAGGGATATGGATTCAACCACCTCTCTGGGTGACCTGTGCCATGTTTTGAGAACTCTTACAGGCAAAAGGTTTCTTCTAATATCCAACCTAAACTTCCCTTGGTGCAACTTGAGGCAATTTCCTTTGCCTTAGTAAGTGTTAGCCATGATGTTATCTACTGAAAATTGTAGGGCAGTGTATTTTTAATCATCTAATGCCAGGTTTGTGTCTTTTTATTTGTTCCTTTCTCCTCCATTCTCTCTAATGGAAAATACATGGAACGAGTAGGAGAAATAAACTTCAAAATCTACTGGTCCAACATCAGTGTATTACTTGACAGTTGTTTGAAGCAGAATATATCCAAAACTACTCAGTATCTATTTCAAAACTCCTAACAACCAAAGCAACAGGTTTTAAAATTACATAATTATTACTTTTTACCCTGTCTATTGTCTACTCAATGTATCCATTACAATATCTAAGGGCTTTACAGAAGAATTTGTGTTCCCCAGGAGTCAGGACTGACTCCAGTCTTGTTCCACATCGTCATCAATGACCTGGATGAAGGGATGGAGTGGGTTCTCAGCACATTTGCTGATGGTACAAAACTGGGAGGAGTGGCTGACACACCATCATGCTATGCTGCTATTCAGCAAGATCTGGACAGGCTGGAGAGTTGGCCAAAGGGGAACCTCACGAAGTTCAACATAGACAAATGTAGAGTCCTGCACATGAGGAAGAATAGGTCCCTGCACCAGTACAGATGAAGGAATAATCTGTTGGAAAGCAGATCTGCTGAGAAGGTCCTGGGTGCATTGGTGGACAAGTTCACCACGAGCCAGCAGTGTTCCCTTACGGCCAAGAATGCCAATGGTGTCCTGGGGTGCATTTAAGAAGAGTGTGACCAGTAGGTCGAGGGAGATTCCTCTCCCCTCTACTGTGCCCTAGTGAGACCACATCTGAAGTATTATGTCCTGTTCTGGGCTCCCCAGTTCAGGAGAGGCAGGGGTGTACTAGAGAGAGCCCAGTGGAGGGACCAGGATGGGCCAGACTCTTTTGTGTTATGCTCAGTGATAGGAAAAGGGGCAACAGACACGAACCAGAACATCTTAACAGGAGAAAAATCTTTGTCCTCTAAAGGTGTCAGAGAACAGGAGCAGCCTGCCCAGAGATGTTGTGTAGTCTCCTTCTCTGGAGACTTTCAAAACTCACCCATTGTGGTCTGGGCAACCTGCTCTGGGTGACCCTGCTTTAGAAGAGAGTTTGGAAAAGATGATCACCAGTGGTCCCTTTCAACCACCACCATGCTGAAATTCTGGGATTCTGTAGCACTTTGTCCCAGCTCTGTATAAGGATCTAGCAGTCAAAGGTGGCTAACAAAGTAGAGAGCATAAGTTTCCATCTCTGCTGATGCTGCTCTTTGGTTAAAAGACCTTGGTGACCAGCCTGCATGAGTAGGAATGAAGCCCAGCAGCTCAAACAGAGTACCCAGAATTGTAACACTCCCTGTTTTCTCCTTTTCCTGATCACAGAAAAGAACAAACAAAGTTTTGAAGGTGAATTTTCCAGTGTAAGGTTGTGGTTCACTGAAGGAATAAATTCAGCTTTAAGCCTCTTTGTAACACAGAACACATCTCCAGTGTGGTTCAGGCTCACCATGCAACTAAAATTAGAATCATAGAACTGTTTAGATTGAAAGAGACCTTTAGGAGCATCAAGTCCAACTGTTTACCCAGCACTGTCAGGTCACCACTAAACCATCTGCCTCCTCCCACAACTATGTATGCTTTTTAATCCTTCCACCATTTCCCTGAGCAGCCTGTTCTAGAGCTTGACAACCTCCAGAGGGAAGAAATTTTTCCTAATGTCCAGCCTAAGTGTCCCTTGGCACATCTTGAGGCCGTTTTCTCATCCTATTGAAGCTCAGCAAAGACAAGTGTAGAGCTTGCACCTGAGAAGGAATAACCCCTTGCACCAACACATGTGAGGGGTTCACACAATAGAAAGCAGCTCTGTGGAGAAGGACCTGGGAGTCCTGGTGGACTCCTGGTGGGAGTCCATGGGACAGCAATGTGCCCTTGTGGCTAAGAAGGACAGTAGAGAGCCACAAGGATGATTAGGGGACTTGAGCATCTCCCCTATGAAGAAAGATTGAGATCCCTGGGGCTTTTTAGTCTGGAGAAGAGAAGACTGAGAGGGGATCTGATCAATGTCTATAAATATCTGAGGGGTGGGTGTCAAGTGGAGGGTGCCAGGCTCTTTTGGGTGGTTCACAGTGATAAGACAAGGAACAATGGGTTCAAACTAGAACATAGAAGATTTCACCTCGACATGAGGAGAAACTTCTTTCCAGTGAGGGTGACAGAGCACTGGAACAGGCTGCCCAGGAGGGTTGTGGAGTCTCCTTCTCTGGAGACTTTCCAAACCCACCTGCATGCATTCTTGTGTGGACTACCCTAAGTGATCCTGCTCTGGCAGGGGGGTTGGACCTGATGATCTCTTGAGGTCCCTTCCAACCTCTGATATACTGTGAGACTGTGATCTTTCCTTCTGATTGCTTTATCTGAGATGCAAGGTAACAGCTATGGTTACCCTTTCTGGGACTTCAAGTTCCCCTTTCTTCTGTAAAATTTCCTGTATTGATGGAGCAACCTCTGATATCCTGTGAAACTGTGATACTGCAGTTAGTCCAGCTACATTTGCCAGAGGTTGCTTTGGCTGGCTTCTGCAGAGGGTCAAGCATCATCTCTTGCCCTGCAGTTCCTGTAAGATAAGGGATGTCATTGTACCCCTGTACACAGCACTGGTTAGGCCACACCTTGAGTACTGTGTCCAGTTCTGGGCCCCTCAGTTTAGGAAAGATGTTGAATTGATGGAGCATGTCCAGAGAAGGGCAACGAGGCTGGTGAGAGGCCTTGAGCACAAGCCCTATGAGGAGAGGCTGAGGGAGCTGGGACTGTTTAGCCTGGAGAAGAGAAGGCTCAGGGGAGACCTCATTGCTGTCTACAACTACCTGAAGGGAGGTTGTAGCCAGGAGGGGTTTGGTCTCTTCTCCCAGGCAACCAGCACCAGAACAAGAGGACACAGTCTCAAGCTGTGCCAGGGGAGGTTTAGGCTGGAGGTGAGGAGAAAGTTCTTCAGAGAGAGAGTGGTTGGCCATTGGAATGGGCTGCCCAGGGAGGTGGTGGAGTCACCATCCCTGGAGGTGTTCAAGAGGGGATAGGACGTGGCACTTGGTGCCATGGTTTAGATAGTCATGAGGTGTAGGGTGACAGGTTGGACTCGATGATCCTTGAGGTCTCTTCCAACCTTCTTGATTCTATGAGGCTCCTGTCCCTGCTGCACACAAGCTGTTTGACAAGAACAGGTTTTTTTGTGCCCACACGTGGGCCAGATGAAATCTTTTTGCCACCACCCAGAGCTGGTAGAAAGGGTTGTGAGAACAGGGCCTGGCTTTTAATGATGGATTTCATATTTTCTTCTGCACTGCAATGACAAAAGACACAAGATGCTGAGAATAAAACAGTATGAGCTGATCATGCATTGATAAGTGTGCTGTCAGGCACCCGAGAAATTACTTCTGCCTGAGGCAGTGCAAATCACTAATTCTTCACTTTGCTTGTTGAACTGGAAGGAAAAAAAAAAGGCAAAAAACCCCCCACCCCAACCCAGCAACCTGTTATCTATTACAAAAGTCCAACATGGTTTATTTTATCTGAACATAAAATTTGGGTGTTTTTTTTTTTCTTTGTTCATAAATGCTTGAAATAAAGCAGACTGGACAAAAAGCACTGGAGGGCTACTGTGGAGTTGTCCTTCCACTCAAAGGAGGTAGTGCACACATCCAAAATGTGCAATATCTAGATCAAATTGTTTTGAAGGCAGATCTGAACCCAGCAGGGAATTTGAACCCAAAATGTCCTAAGCAGCAGTTCAAATTATTCTGTACAGAGGCCCATGATGTAATTTGCTGACATCATTTCATTCCCCTTGAATAGTTATTAATCAAATCTCCAGCTCAGTGAAGAGGCAGGAGAGATCACACCTTGAGTACTGGGTTCAGTTTTGGAGCCTTCCCTCACTCCAAGAAGGACATTGAGGTGCTGGAATGGGTCCAGAGAAGGGCAATGAGGTTGGTGAAGGGTCTGGAGAACAGGTTGGAAAAGACCTCTAAGACCATCATGCCCATTAAACCAGGTCTGGAAGTGTCATGTCCACACATTTACTGAACACTTCCCTGGACAGTCTGTTCCAATGCTTGACCACTCTTTCAGGAAAGAAATGTTTCCTAATATCCAACCTAAACCTCTCCTGGCACAATTTCAGGCTATTTCCTCTTGTTCTATCACCTGATAGAAGAAGGGAACAACCCACACCTCACTCCAACTTTTCAGAGAGTTGTAGAGTGCCAGAAGGTCTTCCCTCAGTCTCCTCCAGACTAAATAATCCCAGTTCTCTCAGATGCTCCTCACCAGACCTGTTCTCTAGACCCTTTACCAACTGTGTTGCCCTTCTCTGGACATGCTACAACACCTCAATATCCTCCTTGGAGTGAGAAGTCAAAAACTGAATCAAGTATTTGAGGCTTGGCCTCACCAGTGCTGAGTCCAGGAGGACTTCTCTGGTCCTGCTTGCCACACTGTTCCTGCCAGAGGCCAGGATGCTATTGACCTTCGTGGCCACCTGGGCACACTGCTGGCTCATCTTCAGCTGGCTGTCAAACAGCACCTCCAGGTCTTTCTCTCCTGAGCAGCTTTCTAATCACTGTGCCCCACACCTGGAGGCTTCATGGGGTCCTCCATTGAGCAGAGGGTCAATGCCTTGCTTTGTTACTTCAGGATATGGCTTAATGGCCATGGTGGTCTTAGGTTAATGTTGGACTCAATGATCTTAGAAGTTTTTTTCTACTGAAACAATTCTATGATTCTATGGAGAAAGGATACAATGGACATGGACATGGAGAAAGAGTACAATGGGAGTAAAGGGGAAGAGCTCAAGTGCTCTGAGTGAGCAGGAAGAGAACAAGTGCAGTCCAAGGGAACAGGACCCAGCTCATAATGTTTCTTATTAAATTCTTGCTCTTCAGAGGATGGCCTTGCTGCTGAGATTTATGGACAATGAGAGAAGAAGTTTATCCCAAGTAAATGATTATAATTATTCTTTCATGATCTAAAACTGTTTTTTTTTCTTGGCCTTCACTTCTGGTGTTACTCTGGAATTGCAGTCAGCAGTGTGACAAATGGTTGATGCCACTATTGAGGCTGGTCATTTGTTGTGACCACAGCTAGAAGAGAACAGAGTGAATGTCAAAATGAATTTAAAAATAAACAGGGTCCATCTGCTCCCCTTCTCCCTAGCAACGCTTTCAAAGCCTGCTGGTAAACACATGTATGATGAGTCTCTCTATCTCTGGAGGCATTCAAAACCTGCCTGGACACATTCCTGTGTGATTTACTCTCAGTGATCCTGCTCTAGCAGGGAGGTTGGACTAGATGATCTTCAGAGGTCCCTTCCAACCGCTACCGTTCTGTGAGTCTGTGCCTCCGAAAATTCTGCAGAATTTATTGCTCATGAAAGCAGATTTATCACAGTTACCACATGGGACTGTTACTAGAAATGCATCCCATGTGAGGAGTATTGTAAGTAGGACAAGGAAGGAACTTCACAGTTTCATCTGTGGTATCTGTCTCACACAGTCAGCGCTAACTCCAGAAGGCTGTGTACATTCAACAGCCAAGCGTGTTCTTCCCTTTTCTCCTCAGAGCCATGCAGAGGAATACCAGGAAAAGATTTTAGCATTTTGGATTAAAGTTCTCGACATAAAAGAGCTCTGGAATTTAGGTCAGAGCACTCGAATGAGACAAGAAAGTCTAATGAAAGAAATGTAATCTTTTTTAACAGGTAATGTGGGTACTTCAGGGAACAAAAATACAGGAATGATCACAAAAATTGAACTAGGTCAGCAACATCTCTTTTCCTCTCAAACACTCTTGAGTGTTGCCAGCTGGTAACTTGGGATGCATTGAGCCCCAGCAACTGCAGAATAATTTTGTAGTCTGTAATCACATCTTCATTCTCACCCTGGATTTAGTGGCATTCTAATGCCGTGCAAGAGCAGCCCAGAAAATATTTTGGGTGATACTTCTGATAGGTAATTATCATATCTCAGTGCTGTATTGAGCTTTACACTGTGCTGTGTAAAGTTAATTTCACAAGGGTAGGAGAAAGGTGTGTTCTCCTCACTCACCTGGATCCTGCAACACAAAAACCTGTACCAGGTGACAGAATGAGAGGAAATGGACAGAAATTGCACCAGGGGAAGTTTGGGTTGGATATGAGAAGAAACTTCTTGACTGAAAGGCTTCTCAAACACTGGAACAGGCTGCTCAGGGAGGAGTTTGCACCCCTGGAGGTGTTCAAGAAATGTGGCACTTTTGGACATGGTTCAATGGCTATAGTGGTCTTAAGTTGAAGTTTGGACTGAATGATCTTAGAGGCCTTTTCCAACCAAAACCTATTCTATTCTAGTCTAGTCTAGTCTAGTCTATTTCTATTGTTCTATTCTAATTCTATTCTATTCTATTCTATTCTATTCTATTCTATTCTATTCTATTCTATTCTATTCTATTCTATTCTATTCTATTCTATTCCTCTTTGATTCTTCTCTACTCTGCTCTATGCTATGCTATGCTATGCTATGCTATGCTATGCTATGCTATGCTATGCTATGCTATGCTATGCTATGCTGCTTTGTCATGTTGGATCCCAGAAGTGCTCTTTCAAAGGCACAGATGGCAGGGTTGCCTAATTTTTGTGAAAATTCCCTTATGGCACATTTCTGCCTCTGAGAATATGGATTACGAAAGACCAGAAGCGAGCCTAAAGGCTTTGATCCTAACACCATTTTTAAAGAGAGAGCAAAGACAGACAGCTGTTCAAAGGAGATGTCCACAGGGTATGTTCAGGTGCTAAAAATGCCTTCACTCAACTCAGAAAGTTGACTTTCAAAACCCTCCTGGACAGTTCCTGTGCAACCTGACCTAAGCGATCCTGCATTAACAGCAAGGCTGCAGTAGATGATCTCCAGGGGTTCCTTCCAACCCCTATCATTCTATGATTCTGTGAAAGGTGTGTGACACACACAGGCTTTGAGGACCTCAGTATCTTGTATGGTAAGGTTTGAATGCCACTTTAAGTTCTTTATTCCCATAAATTACCATTGTTTCATAGAGATCAATGGAGTTATACCTTTGTATTCCAGTGTGGCCCTCTATTGTCAGCCGGCCAGAAAGAAAAATCTAGTCCAAACCTTAAAGATGACTGTGTCTGAATAGGTTTAAGATTCAGACCAGTGAGTAACAACAGCATGCCCAACAATATAGTGTTTTTTCTCACTGTTTCCAAATCTGCTTGGAAGACTGAGTCATAAAATGGTGTGAAATAAACCACCAAACGACAAAGGAGGCTTTTGGGGAAATGATTTGGTTGTTGTCATGGTTATCCATGTATATTGGTGCAGCCCCTTGTCCCCAGAAGGTTGTCTTCTCTTTATAGGTGTTACAAATGCAAATGGATTTACAGCACACACAGGCAGAAGAAAAGTATTTACAGCACATCAGCCAAAAACCTCCATGGGCTGGGATAGACTTTTGAGTTGCTTCAGCCCTAAGATACTTATCCTTGGCACGGAAGCTGGCAGCAGCTGTGGGGTCAGCCTGCATCTTCTGTGTGTGTTGCAAGTGAAGGATGTGCATGCACTGGGGAGAAAGAGCTGAAGCAAGAGGAAGGCAGCAGCATCCTTCCTTCATGATGGAACTACACATATGCCCCAGCATGCAGTCATCACCAGTGTCCTCACCTGAGGTTCACACAACTACAGTCATCTCACAAGAAAAACAGAGAAAAAAAGAAGGCCGGCATGGAAACTGACCTGTTTTTCATTTTCATCCTCCAGCCTCAATCTGTCTTCAATGCAGTTCCTGGCCTGAAGGAATGCCTTCCTCTGAGCCCTTTCTGTCAAAATCCTCACAAAGACCCCATACAAATTCACACTGACAAAAAGGATTGCATTGGCCACCAGCTGTAGGAAACAAAGAAAATAAACGAATTTTAAAATACAGAATTTTGGGTTACATTTATAAATTAGGATAATTATATATAAAAAAACTCCAAAACCCACAAAACCCCAAAGAACCCCAAAACTCCAAACCAAAACCCAAACCAAATAAAAACCAAACACCACACACACAAACCCCCCCAGACATCACTATCTTTAAAACTTCTGCCTTTCTAGCCCTGTCACCAGTGTCCCTTCTCACAGCCCATCCGCAATTAAACCATTCTCACAGCTGCAAGTCCTAGGAAGGAATATCACATAATACAGAACTTCCCATCTGCTCAAATTAACTTCTCTTAAAGAATCCCAGCATGGTGAGGGTTGGAAGGGAACATCTAGCCCAACCCCTCTGCTAAAGCAGGGTCACCCAGAGCATTTCCCAGAATCACAATGTCCCCCATATCACAATGGTGGGTTTGGAATCTCTCCAGAGAAGGAAACTCTCTGAGCAGCCTGCTCCAGGGCTCCAGCACCCTCACAACAAAGAAGTTTTTCCTCATGTTTAGGTGGAATCTCCTGGGTTCCAGCTTGTGCCCATTGCTCTTTGGCCTGTCTCTGGGCACCACTGAGAAGAGTCTGGCCCACTCCTATTGCCCCCCACCCTCTATATCTTACTGAGAATTGAGAAGATCCTCTCTCAGGCTGCTCCTCTCTAGGGTAAACAGCCTCAGGTCTTGAACTGGGGAGCACAGAACTGGATACAGTACTGCAGAACTGGCCTGACTAGGGCAGAGTAGGGGGGTGGGTGGAGGACCATCAGCTTGCTGTTTATGATGCTGTGTAGCTTATCACTTTCTTTTGACACTGATTCATGCATCAGCCCATTGGCAGATCTGTTCCTCTGATAATCTTCAGCCATTGTTCAACTGGGAGATGCTTCTCTAGTTGAGAAGTAAGGCATTGACAGAACCTGTGACTCTCAGAAGGTGAGGAGTGCCTTAAAATTATGACCTTTGCACAAATAAAGCCCTACTACAATGTTGTAAGCAGGGGACAATGAATTACTTTGGAATTACTTCTATGAACAGTGCTTTGATGAAGGTCACACGAAAGGCCCAACAGCCCTTCTGGGGTTTTTTAAATGTTTTACAATATGGTATAAAGTTAATTAACTAACCTAAATAACTCAACAGTGGTTTGCACACCACCTCCCTATCCAAGGCAATCCTGTCCAAGTTTCTCACCACACTTCTGATGTTTGAAACATCCTTCAGAGGGTAAACGATGCAATGTCATGCAGAGATTGCTTGGAAAGGAGGCAATAAGGTTTTCCAGTATCTTGTCAAGTCTTATTCTTCATATTTACACTAATCACTACCACAGCATCATGAGGATTCACAGGACTCATTCATTCCAAAATTTCTGTAATCAGCTGGTGCACATATTGCCCAAGACTAGGTATAATAAGAGCAAAGACATTACAGCAAGAAACAACTTCTATTAAGTATCTGTGCACCTAAAATAGTTCATAAAGACCATATAACTGGCATTTATTTCTTAATTTGAGGTGTGCATTTCAAGATAAGACGTTTGTCAGGGAGCTAGCACTAAGAATAGTGTGACCAGCAGGACCAGGGAAGTAATAGTTCCTCTGTACTGGTGAAGCCACACTTTGAGTACTGGGCTCAGTTATGAGGACTTCATTACAAGAAAGACGTTGAGGTGCTGGAGTGTGTGCAGAGAAGGGCAATGAAGCTGGTGAAGGGGCTAGAGAACAGGTCCGGTGAGGAGCAGCTGAGAAAACTGAGTTGGTTAGCCTGGAGAAAAGGAGGCTCTCTACAACTACCTGAAAGGAGACTGGACTGAGGTGGGGGTTGGTCCAACAGTTCCATGTCCCTCTTTTGCTGAGGGCACCAGAACTGGATGCAGTGCTCCAGGTGGGGTCTCATGAGAGCAGAATAGAGGGGGAGAATCAGCTCCCTCATCCTGTTGGTCACACTTCTCAAAGATGTTAATACTGATAGTAGAACTCTGAAGATCTAAAGCAGTCCATGAGCATATCATTTCATGGTACAGGCTGAGTATAAACAGTCTGAAGTTCCTATCCTGATTTACCTTGCATTATCCATATAACTGTTCATTGGATCATAAAATAGTTTGGGTTGGAAGAGACCTTATAAACCATCTAGTTCCAACCCCCTGCCATGGACAGGGACACCTTCCACTAGACCAGATTGCCCAAGACCCCATTCAGCCTGTCCTTGAACACATTCAGGACATTTGGGGTACATAAATTTCCAGCACAATTTAAAGCCTCCTAAAATGAAGTTACTGTAGAAATTCCAGTAGAATCCCATTTTGAGAGACATGAAAGCAGCTCCCCTCACATCCTGCCTGTATTTTACCCTGCTGAAGCCCAGTGACAACAGTGTATTTTAGAGTTAATTGTTAGAAGTGCAATGGAATAAAAATAGAAAGGATTTGTGAAGGCTTGTATTCAAGGCAGCAAAGAGAGCCCACAGAATAAACAGTTGAGAGGGGTACAGACGATGGTGCATCTGTCTGACCCTGTCCTTTCACAGAACATCTGTTAACAACACCGGGTGAAAAACTAATACCATCTTTATGCCCTGATACCAGAGTGGCTTGACAGAGAAATAATTACTTCTAGAGAGAATAAAAAAAGCATCAGCTCAGTTTCTGGTCTTTGACTGGAAGCAATAAAAGATCGGTTTTGGGCTGCTCATTATAAGACATTGAGTTGCTGGAGCATCTTTTGGCTAATCCCCAGCTGAGTTGCTGGAGTGTGATGGGTAACAAAGCTGGTGAAGGATCTGGAGAACAGGTCTGGTGAGGAGCAGCTGAGGGAACTGGGGCTGTTTAGTCTGGAGAACAGGAGGGTGAGGGGGAGACCTCATTGTTCTTTACAACTCCCTGAAAGGAAGTTGGAGTAAGGTGGGAATTGGTTTCTTCAGTGTCAGGTGATAGAACAAGAGGAAATAGCCTGAAATCATACCAGGGGAAATTTATATTGGATTTTAGGAAAATTTGTTTCCTTCAAGAGTGGTCAGGCATTGGAACAGGCTGCTCAGGGAGGTGTTGGAGTCACTGTCCCTGGAGGTGTTCAAGAAAGAAGTGGGCACAGCACTATGGGTGATGGTTTAATGGCCGTGGTGGTGCTAGGTTGAAGGTTGAACTCAATGATCTTAGAGTTCTTTTGCAACCCAAACAATTCTGCTGTTCTGTGATTCTATGAGACTATCTATTGCAACCTTCTGCTAACTGTGCTGAGACAATCATTATGATTTCACTCCAGCGACAGTGATCCCCTGGACTGAGGGATAACTGGTGGGTGGATTCTGCATTCGTGCAGCAGCTGAGCAGACTCAGCATCATTCATTTTTTGACATGCTTTAAACTGTTTAAGATCAAACAGAGGCTTAGCTGTCATCTCTGGCCTGCAGGGAATCAGGAAAAGTGATAAAGCAAGTAAAAGATTCATAGATTTCCAAACGTGAGAAGAGAAAGTAGGGCAAATTGTCTCCTGAGATAAGAGTTCTTCCCTCCACAACCCATTTTCTGCTTAATTACTACTTTTTGCCCCCACTGCAAACTATATGAATCTTTCTCTCTAGATTTCTCAAATGCATGCCATTTTCTGTGTCCAATTCTGAGGCTCTCAAAGCAAGACATGAAATGGTCAGACTGGTTCCAGAGGAGGCCATGAAGATGATCAGAGAGCTGGAGCACTTCCCTTATGGGGACAAGCTCCAAGAGTTGGGGCTGTTCAGCCTGGAGAAGAAAATGCTCCAGTGAGAATTTAAAGCATCCTTCCAGTACCTGAAGAGGGCTCCAGGAGAGCTTGGGTGTGTAGTGATAGGGCAAGGGGCAATGGATTGAAGTTGGAAGAGAGGAGATTTAGACTGGATATCAGGAAGAGATTCTTTACAGTGAAGGTAGTAAGACACTGAAACAAGTTGTTCAGGGATGTTGTAGATGTCCCATCCCTAGAGGTGTTCCAGGCCAGGTTGCATGGGGCTTTGAGCAACCTAGTCTAGTGAGAGGTGTCCCTGCCCACGTCAGGGGAGTTTGAAGAAGATGATCTTTAAGGTCCCTTCTATGACTCCTTTCAATATGCAGTTATGTATCTCTAATTTGGCAGGCTTACATGCATATGTAACTTCCACACAGCATGTGCCACAACTCCAGGAAACACTGAGAGACTTCCTGTGAAAACTAAGGATCCTTGAAGTGGTAGTGAGGCATCCAGCACTGCTGAAATCCCAAGGAATTTCAAATCCTTCCTACATTGTTCACTATACCACTACTTAGTAGCAAAAAAGATCGCAATTAAGGTTTCACCATCCCCTTCTATTTACAGAAGCATCAAAGAGACAATTTACTTAATGCAAGCGACTCAAAGATGTTTTGATGCTGCAACCTCTGTCAAACTGTGTTATTCTCTCATTCCATAATGAGATTACAGGTCAGGCAGAATATAGAAACAAAAAAACCACAAAGGCAGCAGGGTCATGAAAGCTTTTTAAAGATTGTTTAATTCATTGTTGTCACTGAATCTTGCATTACAGAATCAGAGAATGCTGGGGGTTGGAAGAGACCTCCGGAGATCATCTAGTCCAACCCGCCCCTGCTAAAGCAGTCTAGATTAGGCTGCTGAGGATCATGTCCAGGGAGGTTTTGAAAGTCTACAGAGAAGAAGACTCCAGAACCTCTCTGATATTGTGCATTCTGCATTACTGCTGCATCTCAATACCAACATCCTGAGCTTTACACCTCTCTAGTTTTTATCTTAGTCCACTTTCTGTCAGTGGAGGGTGTTGCCAAAGGCAGGCTTTCAACACAGAGAGCTAGTTCTTGTGGGCTGCCTGGTCAGTGAAGAGGGAATAGTATCTCTCAGCAAGTATTTGTCTCCAGTTTTTCTACACTGACTTACTTGGGTCTTAAGTCAGTATTGGTAGGAACCACTGTGCAATACAGTAAAGCCCATAAAGGAGTGAGCAAATAATACTGGAAATAAGAAGCAGGTAACATTTACACACATACACAGGGCTTGAGGATTTCAGTTAAAGACCTTTTTTATTCCCAGGCACACCTCCAACTCCTTGAGTGTCACTTCCTCTCATAGAATCACAGGAATGTCTTGGTCAGAAAACACCTCTAAAACCAAGTCCAACCATTAATCCAACACCACCACAGCCATTAAATCATGTCCCAAGGTGCAATGTCTGTGTGTCCCTTGAACGTCTCCAGGGATGGTGACTCCAACACCTCCCTGAGCAGCCTGTTCCAATGCTTGACCAACCTCTGTAAAAGACATTTAATCATAGAAAGGTAGGGGCTGGAAGGGATGTCCAGAGACCCTTCACCAGCTTCGTTGCCCTTCTCTGGACATGGTGCAGCAACTCAAATTGGGATTAGTTGAAAGACCTTTGAAGAGTTTCACAGAATCAGAGAATGTGAGAGGTTGGAAAGGACATCCAAAGACAATCGAGTCCAAGCCCCCTGCCAGAGCAGGATCACTCAGTGTAGCCTGCACAGGAATACATTCAGGTGAGTTTGGAAAGTCTCCAGAGAAGGAGACTCCACAAAGCCCCTGGGCAGCCTGTTCCAGTGCTCTGTCACCCTCACTGTGAAGGAGTTTCTCCTCATGTTGAGCTGAAATCTTCTATGTTCTAGTTTGAACCCATTGTTCCTTGTCTTATCACTGTGAACCACCAAAAAGAGCCTGGCCCCCTCCACTTGACACCCACCCCTCAGATATTTATAGACTTTGATCAGATTCCCTCTCAATCTTCTCAAGACTAAACAGCCTCAGGGCTCTCAGTGTCTCTTCACAGGGGAGATGCTCAAGTCCCCTAATCATCCTCCTGGCTCTCTGTTGGATTCTCTCCAGCAGGTCTCTGTCTCTCTTCAACTGGGGAGCCCAAAACTGGACACAGGATTCCAGCTGTGGTCTCAGCAGGGCAGAGCAGAGTGGAGGAAGAACCTCCCTAACCCTGCTGGACACCTTTCTTGATACATCCAAAGATCCCATTGGCTCTCTTGGCCACAAGGGCACATTGCTGTCCCACAGAGAACTTGCTGGCCACTAGGACTCCAAAGCCTTTCTCCATGGAGCTGCTTTCCAGCAGGGCAGCACCTAACCTGTCCTGGTGCCTGTTGTTCTATCTCCCCAGAGGTAGGACCCTGCACTTGTCCTTATTAAACTTCATGAGGTTTGCCTGCACCCAGCTCTCAGCCTGTCCAGGTCATGTTGGATGCTGCACAGCCTGACAGGTGTCAGCCAACCTCCCCAGTTTTGTATCATCAGAACCTGCTGAGGGTGCACTCAATCCTCTCATCCAGGTCATTGATAAAGATTTTGAACAAAACTGGACCCAGTACTGATCCCTGGGGAGCACCACTGGCCACAGGCCTCCAAGTTGACTCTGTGCCACTGATCACAACCCTCTAAACTCTGTTGTCAAGGCAATTTTCAATCCACCTTATGGATCAATTTTCTACGCCACATTTCCTGAGCTTTTCTATGAGGATGTTATGTTCCTCTCTATTCCAGATAGAATTCATTTCCTGCTTCTTTTTTCCTTCAAAGCAAGAATCCTCATGTGTGCATTCATCACTTGCTCTCTCTCAAACAAATACTAAAAAATTCTTCAGTGTCTTACTATTTGCCTTTTGAGAAGAACTGCTTCCTCAGCAGACTAATTCTGCTGCCAGACGACAGTTGCATGGTAGGTAGCTCAAACCCAAGGCTGATTCTCATTGTGGAGGAGCTTTCACAAAATTGCCTCATAGAAAAATGTGGCTATGTCAGAAAGGTGCACATGACCCCTGGATCACTCAGAGACACTTTTTGGGATGGATACTGAAATTCACAGCTGAAACAGACTCAACGAGAAATACAAACCAGCAGAGAAGAAAACTTCTGCAGGCTGCCACAGAACTTCTTTTTGTGCTTTCTAAAAGCTGAGCTTGTGGTGTGGATAGGAGTGAGAATGGATTTCTATAGTTACCATTCTCAGGATTACAATTTAGTGGCTAATATCAATGTTTGATTTATTCTTAGCAGCATGAGTTCTCACAACACCCTGTGAAGCAGAGTAGAGTAGCTAGAAGGTACTTGGCACAAGTCTTGTGAGGAGTGGCTGAGGGTTGTTTAGTCTAAGAAAAGGAGGCTAAAAGGAGACCTTTCCCTTCTCTGCAACTCCTTGAAAGGAGGTCAGTGCCGGATGAGTGATGGCCTTGTCTCCCAAGGTGGTAGGACAAGAGAACATGGCCTGAATTTGTGCCAGGGGAGGTTTAGGTTTGATACTTAGAAAAATTTCTTTACAGAAGGAGTGGTCAGAGATTGGAACAAGCTGCCCAGGGTGGTGGTGGAGTCACTGTCCCTGGAGGTGTTCAAGAAATGTGTGGACATGGCCCTCTGACAGTTGGACTCACTCTTAGAGGCCTTTTCCAACCTCAGTGATTCTATGATTCTATTAAATATGACCAGCATTTCCAGGTGAAGACTGATATTCAGAAGACCCCACCTAGAGTACTGTGTCCAACTGTGGCACCCCCACCACAAAAAAGACATGGATCTGTTAGAGAGGGTCCAGTGGAGGCCACAAAAATGATCAGAGGGCTGGAGCACCTCCCCTGTGGGGACAGTCTCAGAGAGCTAGGGCTGTTCAGCCTGGGGAAGAGAAGGTTCTAGTTAGACCTTGGAGCAGCCTTCCAGCACCTGACAGAGACCTATGGAAAAGTTGGGGAGCAGTGCATTGCATTGATTTTAAACTAGAGCAGGGGAGATTTAGATTGGGCATTATGAAGAAGTTCTTCACTATGAAGGTGGTAAGTCACTGGAATAGGCTGCCCAGGCAAATTTATATGCCCCCTCCCTGGAAGTGTTTAAGACCAGCCTGGATGGGACCTTGAGCAACCTGGGCTAGTGGAACATAGAATCATAGAATCAACCAGGTTGGAAGAGACCTCCAAGATCATCCAGTCCAACCTATCACCCGGCCCTAAGCAATCAACTAGACCATGGCACTAAGTGCCTCATTCAGGCTTTTCCTGAACATCTCCAGGGATGACCTCCGTGGGCAGCACATTCCAATGTGCAATCTCTCTCTCTGTGAAGAACTTCCTCCTAACATCCAGCCTAGACCTCCCCTGGCACAGCTTGAGACTGTGTCCCCTCATTCTGCTGCTGGTTGCCTGGGAGAAGAGACCAACACCCACCTGGCTACAACCTCCCCTCAGGTAGTTGTAGACAGCAATGAGGTCCCCCCTGAGCCTCCTCTTCNGCCACTCTGTCCCCAGCCTGTAGTGCTGCTTGGGGTTGTTGTTCCTGCCCATGTTTGGGGAGGTTGGAACTAGATGATCTTCCAACCCAAACCATCCTAAGATTCTGTGATTTTTCAGGAAAGGCAAGACCAATAGGGTTCTTTTGTATCTTACCCCTCAGTCAGGTGATAGGGCAAGAAGCTCGTGGGGCTTGAATTCTCCTTGTTTTTTCTCTTAATTGAATTTTACTGCAAGAAATTTCTGTGCCACTACTGCTGTTCCTGTTAGGCAGCCAAGGTAACATTTACTCCTTCTGCCAAAAGACTGTGAGATCTGGCAATGAAATGTGCTGTTGTGAAATATGCCTGTGTACTGTGAGGCATGCCTCCAAGGGAAGGGTTAGGAACAGCTTATCAAAGTGCGTCACTGCCTCTGCCAGTAACACTCTGGAAGAGCGAGGCAAGACTCTGCTGTTGATGAGCCTCACAGAATAATGTCTTAGGTTGGAAGGAACCTCAGAGCTCATCTTCTCCAAGCCATTTGCCATGGGCATGGATGCTTCTCAACTAGATTTGGTTAAATTCCAAGGCCTCACTCAATCTGGCCTTAAAGGCTTCCAGGGAGGGGGCATCCACAACTGCTTTGGGCAACCTATTCCAGAGTCTCACCATGCTCATGTTGAAGAACATCTTCCTAAGATCCTAAACCTACTGTTCCTCAGATTAAAATAATTTCCCCTAGCCCTGTTGCTAGACACCCTTGTGACAAGTCTCTCTCCAGCTTTCCTTCAGGTACTGGAAGGCATCTGTAAGGTTTCCCCTGACTCTTCTCTTCTCCAAGCTGAGCAGCCCCAGCTCCCTCAGCCCATCCTCATAGCACAGGTGCTCCAGCCCATGGATCATCTTTGCCACCCTCCTCTGGACCTGCATTAGAACAGTTCTTTATTTACATTACAAGACCAGAGAAAAAAGAATGCACAACTGCCTCTTGATCCTGACATGGGTCTGTTAAGTTCAGCAATTCACTCAATCCACTCACTTTGCAAGCTTTTGAGAACACTTCAGTACTAGGTCTGCTCCCTCCATTTGAAGTGATGTAACACAGAAGAAAGAACTTCTCCTTAGTTCCTGTGTCCTAAAAAGCACACCTTCCTGCCAGACAATCCAGCCAAAAAAAAAAAAAAAAAAAAAAAATCCTCCAGTTTAAATAAATGGATTCCCATTTTGGATAAACATCCTTCTCCCATTTTGTTAGTTTTTATCCTAACTGATTTATGCCAGGTGCTAAGAAAATATTGTTTTGTTCTACTGTGTCATTTCTGTGGTTTCTGTTTTCACTCACACTCCTCCTGAATCTACAGAGAGGATTAGTAGATAGTTATTTCAGTGACGATGTGTTGAATGAGAGCAGGTGTCACCCTTGAAGAAAAAAATAGTAGCACTGGGATGTCCATAGCCAGGGCAGTAGACTTCTATTTTGGTTTTGTATCTTCAGCTCAGAAGGCCAACCATATCCAGAACTGCATCAAAAGAAGTGTGAACATCAGGATGAGGTGATTCTCCCCATCTAGTCTGCTCTAATAAGACCCCACCTGGAGTACTGGGTCCAGGTCTGGTGTCCCCAGCATGAGAGGGACATGGAACTGCTGGAGAAGGGCCACAGGAGGGCCACGAATGCTAGAGCACCTTCCCTATGGTGACAGGTTGGGAGAGTTGGGACTGTTCAACCTGGAGAAGAGAAGGCCCCAGGGAGACTTTATAGCAGTGTTCCAGCACCTGAAGGGGGCTGCAGGAAGCTGGAGAGGGGCTTTTTACAAGGGCTTGTAGTAATAAGACAAAAGGGAATGGATATGATGAAAGGCTTGAGTAGGGTAGACTTAAAATGGATATTAGGAAGAAATTCTTTCCAGTGAGGGTGGTGAGACACTGGAACAGGTTGCTGAAGTAGGTTCTCTCTGCGTGACCTAACCAGATCCCTGTGCTCTTCTTGAGTTCCCTGACTCTCTTTCCAAAGGTAATAAAGTTTCCTTCTTTTCCTGAGCCCCTGCAAGAGTTCCCTGTTTAGCCAGGCTGGTCATCTTCCTCAACACCACACAGCAACATCCTGCCCCTATGCCTCTAAGACTTCCTTCTCTTGCCCAAAATCTGTTTGGATATGCTGCACACAACACACTTTCCAGTCTTGATCCCCACAAGAATCCATATGAACATCTTCATTTTTTTTTTAATTTAAAGCTGCAGTGATTAAATACATCAAAGAATAAAACAGAGACTTGTGAGGACAGAGAGTCCAGGCTAGTTTGAAACCTTTGGTGGGACACTAGTTGCTAAGTGCCTGGACCTTCAGATCTTAAATGCAATTTTATTTCATCTCAGTCCTGTGCAAGGGTGAGAAGCAGCAGGTCACAGCCTCAGCCTGGCACTTGGCTGCTGTAGACAGGAGCTATTTATTACCTGATCCACAGCTCCTAGACTACAGAGACACAAAATGAGGCCATGGCTTCAGTTCAGCAAGGGCTGCCATGTTCTCAGATTGCTCCTCTAACAACCCACACAGAAGATTGCCCAATCTGAGTGGGATATCCTCCCTCCCAGGCTCCCAGCCACACTTCTCCTGCACCCCACTGTGTACCACTGACCAAGTGAACTCTCTGCTCCAGCTCCCATGGCATGATTTGACTCTATCCACAAAACCTACTCCACAATCTGCCTCTTATGGGACTTGGCTTACTGAAGGCTGAGCACTATGTGCTGAGCTCCTGTACCTTCTGGGAGTTGGAACACGCCTCCAGCTTTTCACTCAGGACCTCTCACTCATCAGCTTTAGTTTGGTTGGCAAAATGTTTCAGAACAAAACTCAAAAGTGCTCCATAAAGCTTTGCCAATAAATGGTGCTGGGGCAGAAGGCTCATTCTGCCAAGCCAGTGATGGAGCTGGTGATAAGGCATGAGTCTTCCAAGTCCTGTCTCTGTTATTCAGAGGTTAAATCTCCCTCTTGTCAAGCCTAGGAGCTGTGTGGCTAAGGATGCAAACTTAACCACAGAGTTCATTATAGATGTTGCACAGACACTGCGCCATCTAGTTGCTACTAAAATGCCACTGTCCTGTGCTCTACACATATCTAAAGAAGGCTTGAATTTTGCTTCTGGACATTTGGGTGCATAAAATCTAGGAAATGCATCAGTAAGTTCTCCAGGTGCCTTTGTGGAATTTCATTTCAGAGGACTTTCTCAAGATCTGAGTGCAATCCATGTTCACAAACAGGTTCCCAAGTCAGTGTTGTTCAGTCTGGAAAAAAGGAGGCTAAGGGGAGACCTTCTGGCTCTCTACATCTCCCTGAAAGGAGGCTGGAGCCATGTGTGGGTTAGTCTCTTGTCGTCAGAAACAAGTGGCAGGATGAGAGGAAATGGTGTCAAGTTGCAACAGGGGAGGTTTAGGTTAGATATTAGAAGACACTTCGTGGCTGAAAGGGTTCTCAAAGACTGCAACAGGCTCCCTGGGGAGCTGGTTGAATCCTCATCCCTGGAGATGTTGAAAAGAGGCAGAGAAGTGGTGTTGAGGGGCATGGTTTAGCCAACAGACTTGGTAGAGTTAAGAGAATGGTTGGAATAGATGACCTTAAAATTCTTTTCCAACCAAAACAATTCTGTGATTCTATTGTGCTTTGCAACTTTGCAAACCTGCCTTTTCAGATAGTAAGGTTTTCTCTGCAGGGCCATTTAATGTGAGGTATCTGATGACAGTGTTGACACTGGAGAGCTTGCACAGTTGCAATGGGGCAACTGAAACAAAAACGATAGCAAATGTTACCCATTTTCTTGTTCAGCTTGGAAAATCGTTTTTGCAAACAGAAACCATCTACAAAGTATGTCACTAAGCAACTGATCAAGCAAGAAATTGATGGGAGATTTCAAAAGCACCCAAATTCTGGTCACACTCAAGAGAATTATGAGGGAAACAAGTGGAGATACCTCTGGTTAAAGATTCTGTTTAACAACTGCGTTCGTCAGACACTGATTTCAAGAGAAGCAACATCCAGAGTAGAGTGGGAAGACAACTTCCCTTCATCCATGGCAAGCAAATCATCTGGAGGATTGTATCCAGTTCTGGGCCCCCATTACAAGAAGAGCTAAAGGCTAGGGAGCAAGAGGATGGGGCCAGACTCTTTCCAGTGATAGGACAAGGGGTAATGGGCACAAACTAGAATCCAGGAAGCTTCATCTGAGCAGGAGGAGAAACTTCTTTGCTGTGAGGGTGCTGGAACCCTGGAGCAAGCTGTACAGGTTGTGGAGTCTCCTTCTCTGGAGAAATTCCAAACCCACCAGGGCATTGTGGTCCTGGGCAGCCTGCTGTGGATGACCCTGCTTTAGCAGGGGACTTGGATTAGATGATCTCCAGAGGTCCCATCCACCTCCCATCAGAATGGGACCTTGTGATCCTGATTTTTACTATGATTCTGATCCTACAGCTACCAATTTATTAAGAAATTCATCCCAACTTTCATTTAAAAGTGAAAATCCTCCTTTCTACAGACTGTCTGGTGGGTCTATTTTCTGCTTTGAATGTCTTGTCAGTTCTTGATAGCTTCGGGCTGTCCATCAAATTAAGAATGAACAGTCTTAAGAGAAATGGTGCTGTTTCCTGATACATATGAGAAGAGGCTGGAAACAGCAGAATTTTGTTCCCTGGTGAAGGCAAGAGTGGGCTTTAACTGAGTTCTTGAGAATTCTGAAAATGACAGAGGAAAAGAAAACACATCAGGAGTCTCTTATCCCACTTCAAAACAAATGAGACTGGGGAGACAATATGTTAAGTCCCACAGCAAGCTGTTCACTGGTAATGAAAGAGGAAGAGTCAATTGTGGCTACTGTGATATGTCATATGATGTCATACCGTGTCTTTTGAACTGCACACAAATCCTCTTCTAAGGGTTTGCTGACTGCTCTTCTTTTTGCAGATGGAAAGGGAAAAAAAAAACCATGCATGGAATGGGACAGTGCTGCATCAGAAGAGATATGGTCAGCAGATGGAGAGGTGATTCTGTCACTCTGCTCTGGTGAAACCTCACCTGGAGTAGAATCATAGAATCATAGAATCAGTCAGGGTTGGAAGAGACCACAAGGATCACCTAGTTCCAACCCCCCTGCCATGGGCAGGGACACCTCACACTAGATGAGGCTGGCCAGAGCCAGTAGTGTGTCCAGCTCTGAGGCCCCCAACACAGAAAGGAGATGGACCTGCTGGAGTGGGTCAAGAGGAGGCCACAGTACAAAGCTTTGGAAAATTACACAGAATTGGAGTAGAAGGGATGAAAAGTGAGTAGCATTTTCTTAAAGTAAAAAGGTAGATATTTTAGGGAAGAATACTCAGGTAAAAGATGTCAGCTTTTCAATCTGTTGTTTGGTTTGTTTTGTTGCCCAGGCTGTGACTTTCCCAGTGCCTGCCCAGAGCATCAGTGGTGACAATGGTGACTTCATTGTCATCAGGGACTGTGTTTAATATTGGCTTGTACCTCTTTTATTGGATTGTTCTTATTTCCATCACAAGTGGTTTAGTTTCTTTCCCACCCCATCAGTCTCCCTTATTCCTTTTCTCTTCCCTTTGGGAAGCAAAGGGTTTCACAGAGAGCCTCTAGCACCCATTTAGTGACCAGCCTAGCCCTCACCCTTGACGACTTTCTAGAACTACCAGTACTAAACAGAAGACTCAGGGACCAACCAGGTAGCTGCAGTATCCAGTGAACAGATGCCCACCCATCACAGAGATCCCATGAAGGGTTAAGAAGTGAAACCACCAAACCCACAGCTCCCAGATGTAATAATTCTTCATGAAAGGTCCAAGCTCAAAATCAATGTTTTCAACAGTGGCTGAAGGTTATGAGTATCATGCAGTATTTTGATAGCATTTTTTTTATCATTTAAATAAGCACCCCAGGAGAGGAGTGCAAATATCAAATGTTCCTTGCAAAGACATATTGGGCTGTTCCAATTCAGGAAATCCAACTGCTGCACCACTCCTTTTATTAAAACCCCCACCTTTCCCCCCCTCCCACCTCTACCTTTCTTTGTCAAACAGCTGTTTGCTTTGGAAAATTTTATCCTGAAATGGCACTCTGTCAAACCCACCTGTGCTGTGAGATATACCTGGCTTGGAACCATTAAAGAAAGCTAATGTCAAGCCCACCAGCTGTGGCATTTAAGCTACTGCAGAAGTCATTATTTTGTCATGTAAATATAGAAGTGCACATAAAGTTTATGGGGCCTGTGAAGAAATATGACTAGGAATACAGCAAGAACTTTGTATTTTTTTTTCAGTCAGATGATTCCTGAGATGGGGTGAGACTGTTTCTGCACCCTGCCATCCAAGAATGGTGTAGATATCACAGCACTGATGACAAAATTGTCAAGGGTCAGGGATGGGCAGGCCACTAGATGAGGGCCACAGGCTCTCTTTGAACCTCTCTCCTTCCCAAAGGGAAGAGAAAGGGATAGGGGAGAGACTGATGGGGTGGAAAAGAATCTAAAACAGATGGAATGGAAATAATATCAACCAAATGAATAAATACAAACAGAGACAAACCAACATCAAGCCCAAGCCCTGATGGGTATTAGTCCCCATCACCACTGATGGTTTGGGCAGAAACTGGGGAAGACCTAGACTGGATGCAGCAGCAGATTCCAGAGCTGCATTCTGGTACTGGATTCAGGAACTCATGAATCAGGACTGAAGGCAGAACAGAGAGAGTCCTCCTCAGATACCAGCCATTGAAGAAGAGGCTTGACCCTGGTGACCCTGTGTACATGACGCCCATGGGATAGAATCCATCTCTGGTCATTTTAGAATCACCTGTCCTGTCCCCTTCTCCCTGCAGCTGCGGCCTTTTCCTTCTTGCACCCCAATGTGGCACACAAGGTGTAGCAGTGCCCTTGGTCTGCAGCCCAACCCTTGTCTCACCATTAGCATTGTCACTGCTAGCAGCAGCCACTGCCTGTGCAAACCTGCCCTGAGCTGCAGCAGGTGCTGGCCCTGAGCAGAGACTGAGCAGAGTTCTGGGCTAGCTCAAACCAAGACAAAATTCTTCTGGATGGATCTAGGAGCTGCAGTGATAGGTAGTCCCATTTGGTTTTCTCTGTTGCTCAACACTTCTACTGAGTGAGGAAAAAATGAACCAAACAAATCAGCAGTGGGACAGAGTGAATCAAACACAGCCAGGCAGAGCACTCTCTAGGCTCTCACAAGCAATCAATGGCAATAGCAACATGCCATGCTCTGCACAATAATTAAGCTGAAAGAAATGCAAAGTCTCTTCTGCTATCATCATCTAAAAGAGAAGCTATTCACAGAGTAATGGGATGTGGGAAAAGGACCTTGGTGGATCCGGTGGTATGAGAAGTGGCTGCTGCACACATCCCTGCCTGTGTGTTACTGCACAGAGCTCTGCCACAGATGTGTGAGACACTAGCTACCCTTCCCCCCCCCAAAAAAAAAACCCCAACCAACCAACCCTGAAGTGATTGACAACCCTTTCCTGTACTTCCAAAGAAATTCTGCCCAGGTTCCCCAAGCCCTCTAAAGCAAGGTGAATTATCTTCCCCCTAAAAGAAGCACTATTATTGAGGAGTACATGAATTACAGAGAACAACCCAACTGCACTTCTACGTTGTTGATCTAGTATTATGCTCTCTTTTCATCTACAGTTTAACAGTTTGCAGCCAAGAACAACCACTCATGGAGGAATAATAAATGGAGCCAACCAAGGGTCATAAGCACCTCAGTAAAACAAACNCCCAGGTTCAGAGTTGCAGAGTTTTGTATAGTGGCTGTGGGAGAAAGTTGGCTGATGGGAGACCTCATTGCTCTTTAGAACTCCCTGAAAGAAGAGTGGAGTAAGGAGTGTGTTGGTCTCTTCTCCATAGTATCAGGTGACAGAACTAGAAGAAATCACCTGAAATTGTGCAGGGGGGATTAGGCTGGATATTAGGAAAAAAATATCTTTCCTGCAAGAGTGGTCAGGCATTAGAACAGGCTGCCCAGGGAGGTGGTAGAGTCACCATCCCTGGAGCTGGTCAAGAAATCTGTGGACTTGGCACCTTGGGACATGGTTTAATGGCCAGGGTGGTGTCAGGTTGAAGGCTGGACTCAGTCTTAGAGGTCTTTTCCAACCAAAATAATTCTGTGATTCCATGATCTTGTCACTGTGGAGGTATTTGTTGTATAAATACAAACATATGAAAAATCCTGACACTCCACTGTGAGATGCTACATGACAGAGGGCCAAGACAAAGACCAAAAATAGATCAGGGAGAAAGAAATGAGACTACCCCTGTAACCCTGTCAAGAGATTCAAAATAGCACAGTAGGAAACCCAGAAGAGAGCAAATCCTTTTCATCCCATACAGTTATCCCTTGTTACACAGTTGGGTTTGGCCATCTCCTTTCAAGCTGTCAAAGCCTAGATACTTCTCTGAAGAAATTAGAAGCCTGCCTGGGTGTAACATTATAATTAATAATTCTCAGTTATCTAAAATGCAAATCAGCCTGGCAGATATGTTCAGTTAATTATCCTTTTAAAGTAAGAACAGCCTTTTCAGAAAAAAAAAAATTATTTCCTCACAAATGTAGGTCAGGGACTGTATCCCACTGATCAGATCACTGGAATATCTTAACCTACTTAAAGGAGTTTAAATTTAAATGTGCTCCCAAAATCATCCACTGAAAAATGGCATTTGTGTGCATATGTGTGTGTGTGTGTCTGTGTGTGTGTGTGACGCCTCTGTATGTCATAGAGAATCACAGAATCAACCAGGTTGGAAGAGACCTCCAAGATCATCCAGACCAACCTCTCACCCAGCCCTATCCAATCAACCAGCCCATGGCACTAAGTGCCTCATCCAGGCTTTTCTTGAACATCTCCAAGGGACGGTGACTCCACCACCTGCCTGGGCAGCCCATTCCAATGGCAAATCTCTCTCTCTGTGAAGAACTTCCTCCTAACATCCAGCCTAGACCTTCCCTGGCACAGCTTGAGACTGTGTCCTCTTGTTCTGCTGCTGCTTGCCTGGGAGAAGAGACCAAACCCCACCTGGCTACAACCTCCCTTCAGGTAGTTGTAGACAGCAATGAGGTCACCCCTGAGCCTCCTCTTCTCCAGGCTAAACACCCCCAGCTCCCTCAGCCTCTCCTCATAGGGCTGTGTTCCAGACCCATCACCAGCTGTGTGTGCTTTATACATGTGTATATAATATTTACACATATATGTTCTTAGTTTCAAAGTAGAATGACAGAAAAAGCCACCCAGAATATACACATAAAATCAAAACAAAGAAAATACTGAAGCCATGGCCCCTGAACACTTCTAATCACAGCTCATTCCAGTACTGCATGCTTGCCCTGCCATATCACTCACAGAATCACAGAAAAGATCCTAAAGATCTCTCTGATTCTACCACATCTGGTGCTAAACCATCACATCTCTGCATCACAGCCCTGCCTCTTTGACAAACCTCCAGGGATGAGGATTCAACCACCTCCCTGGGCAGTCCGTTTGAATGATTGGACAATTCTTTCAGTCAAGAAGTTTCTTCTGAAATCCAACCTAAACTTCCCCTGGGTCAACTTGAGGCCATTTCCTCTCATCCTACCACTTGTTACCAGGGAGAAGAGACACATCCATACCTCATTACAATCTCCCTTCAGTGAGGTGTAGAGAGTGAGAAGGTCTCTCCTCAGCCTCCTTTTCTGCAGACTACACAACCCCAGTTCCCTCAGCTGCTCCTCACCAGACTTGTTCTCCAGAGTCTTCACCAGCTTTGTTGCCCTTCTCTGGACACATTATGTATATAAATATCTGAGTGCTGGGTGTCAAGAAGGAAGGGACAGCCTCTTCTCACTTGTGCCCTGTGGTAGGACCAGAGGCAATGGGTGTTAACTGCAGCACAGAAAGCTCCACCTCAGCATCAGGAAGAACTTCTTTACTGTAACAGTCACAGAGAACTTGAACAGGTTGTGGAATGTTCTTCCCTGGAGACTTTCAAGACTCATCTGGATGCCTTCCTCTGTGACCTGTGCTAGATTCTATGGCCCTGCTGTGGCAGCAGGGTTGGATTCGAAGATGTCCAGAGGTCCCTTCCAACCCCTAACATCCTGTGATCCTGTGATCTCAATGTCCTTCTCATAGTGAGTGGCCCAAACCTGAACCCATTACTCAAGGTGTGGCTTCATCAGAGTCCAGGGGCACAACCACTGCCCTGTTCCTGTTGGTCACACTATTACTGATCCAGGCCAGAATGCTGTTAGCCTTCTTGGCCACCTTGCTTCATGTGGCCAATTTCACAATGTCCCTGCCAAAGCAGGGTCACCTAGGGTAGGCTGGGGAGGAATGAGACCAGATGGTTCTTGAAAGTCTCCAGAGAAGGAGATTCCACAACCTCTCTGGGCAGCCTGCTCCAGGGCTCTAGCACCCTCACAATAAAGTTTTTCCTCATATCGAGGTGGAGCTTCCTGGGTTGTAGTCTGTACCCATTGTCCCTCATCCTATTACAGGCCATCACCAAGCAAAGCCTGGCTGCTTTTCCTTGGCACCCACCCTTCTGAGATTTGTAAGCATTAAGGAGATCACCTCTTAGTCTTCTCCAGACTAAACAGCCCCAGGACCCTCAGCCTTTTCTCATCAGACTGATGTTCTAGTCCCTTCATCATCCTCATACCCTCTGTTGGACACTCTCCAGTAGTTCCCTGTCCCTCTTGAATGAAGAGCCCAGAAACAGACACAGTACTCCAGATGTGGTCTCACTAGGGCAGAGTGGAGGTGGGAGAGAACATCCCTTGACCTGCTGGACACACTCCTCTTAGTGCACCCATGCATACCATTTGCCTTCTTGGCCACAAGGACTCATTTTTAGCAAGAGTCTCATTAAACCAGTAATTTCTTAGTATTAGTAGATATGCAGAACTACAAGTACATCTAATTTTTGTCACCTCTGTAGGTCATAGTTCATGATTTTCCACAGCCTCACATAATTCAAAGGTCTGAATTAATTTCACCAAGAGATCATCCCACTCTGATGCAGAGAAAAGGGCAACAGAGAAGAAAAAATCAGGGTCTGGGAAGTGATTTCCCCAACCTGCTATTGGGAGCTTAGGCACTAGTAAAATCTCTAGGAACAAGCTCTACAGACAACATCACATTACTGAACATGCCCCTGGCACTAGGCAGAGTGAAGCAAGCATAAAATTCCAAGTGAGTAACAGGATGTAAAATAAGCATTTGTTTGATGATTAAATGCACCACACTCTTGACCATAATCTCTGTGAAGGCAACTGTGATATGAAAGTTTGTGTATCCAGACACAGACCCAGGGAGTAGCTACACTCACACAGAAAGTACAGAGAGATTCCCCTTTGGTAAGAGATGAGTAAAGGATTTATTTACATTCTACTACTTCCAGTTCAAGATCTGTGACAAATCTTTAAAGGCATAGCCTAAAACTGCCACAAGTAAGAGATGAGTAAAGGTCTCCCTTAACTTGCACACAGAGCAAATACCTGAGATGAGACTCACTTCATAACAAGCAGAAAACCAGCAAAGTGCTGCAGTCCTCCTCTCATTCAGCTGGTTTTGTGGATGCTTCCCTTACACCACCCTCAGCCTGAGCTCAGCTTTCCCCCTCTCTGCTACAATCCTTTTACACCCACCTTCTGTGTGTAAATCTCTGTATTTATGACAGGCAGCTGCAACCATTTCTCAAAACTCTTCTCCTGGAACAGAGCAATGCCAGAGACACACATCCCTCAGTAGCACTAGAAGTGCTCTGCTGGAGCGCCAACGACCAAAACATGCCTTCAGAGGAAGGTAAGGGACATGGTATCACAGTCACTGGCAATAAAGGCTGAAAGGATTATTTCCAGAAGACACAGGAAGCTTGTGAACAGACAGGACAGCTCCTTACCTGCCCTGAAATCAGTTTCTTTCTAAAGTATATACATGGACCTTAAGGCACCACAGATGGGTCAATGATCATAGAATCATAGAATCAAGAAGGTTGGAAGAGACCTCAAAGATGATATGGTTACTATAATTTGTTACCCTGCTTCAGTGCCTTAGTATTCACTGTCAAGCACAATAATTAGACATCTATTGAGGAGGTGGCAGGGACTGTCTTTGTGTTTCACATCACCCAGTTCAACAAAAGCCTGATGAACATCTTTGCTGGGGGATGATTTTTTAATGTATTTTGTTCAATCTGGAGGGGTCTTGACAAAAGTGCTAAAAGAGTGTTTATGAAAGGAGAGTAAAAGGAAGGTTGGGGTTAATTTACACGGCTGATCAAGCTCTGTGTGATCCTCCTTTCCCTTTCTATTATTGTCAAGGGTCAGAGGTGGATTGGCCACTAAATGGGCAACAGGGGCTCTCTATGAAATCCTCTGTTTCCCAAGGGGAGGAGAAAAGCAATAAGGGAGAGAGACTCATGGGGTGGGAAAGAAACTAAACCAGCTGGGATGGGAATAAGATCAAATGAAATAGATACAAATAGATAGAAGCCAATAAGCAACTCAGCCCTCAGCACTGTCACCACTGATGGTGTGGCAGAACGCCCAGGCTGGGCTCACTGACAGACAGGACCTGGATTCAAGAGCTGGGTGCTGGAACTGGCTTCAGGAACACATGGATGAGTACTGGAGGCAGAACAGACAGAGTCCTTGGACACTAGCCACTGAAGAAGAGGCTTGAACCTGGTGATCCCTCATCTTGATCCTGAAGATGATGTCCATGGGATAGAATCCATTGTGGGTCAGTTTGGAGTCACCTGTCCTGTCCCCTCCTCCCTGCAGATGCAGCCTTTTCCTCCTGCAGCCCAAGCTGGCACACAAGATAGAGCAGTGCCCTTGCTTTGCACCCAGACCCTTGGTCTCCCCCTCAGCATTGCCACTACTAGCAGCAGCCACTGTCTGGGCAAACCTGCCTTGAGCTGCAGAAAGTGCTGTCACTGAGCAGAGAGTGAGCTGGCAATTCACAGCACTGAGCAGGATTGGTTCTGGTCTGAAACCAGGACACTTTCCCAGCCTGGCACTGGTTTTCATAGAGGTTACTAATACAAAGGGTGATACTGACAGTCAAGTAGGAGGTGAGTAAGGAACAATCTCCATTTTAAGGTAACCCACATGCCATGTTGACTTTCTGGTATCATAGCTTTAAAAACCCTCCCCTTTCAGCAGAATGCAGCCCATAATGCTGTTTTAAAGGAGACCCAAAGAAAAGTTTAGGAATATGTTTATTTTTTTTTCTAATGTGCAAATATCTTCATACCAACTTAACTCACCCTGATTTCCATTTCCCACTGATTTGTCAGGCTTCTTGGCATGAAAACTTAGCATGTGCTTCTTAGAGGTTCTGCCTGCAGTGATTGCTAATGCTGTGGAAATCCCTGGCCCTGATGCTGTATTGCTTCTGCTCATCAGTGTGATTAAGAATAAGACCCTAAGCTGTGCAGCTGCAACCAGACGATAGCCCAGCCATGATCCCTTCTGGTAACACAGACAGCACTTATCTGTGTGACTCTGCCTGATCACATCTTTCTTTCTCTTCTGTGCATGATCATCTCATCAGAGCAAAATGTATTACAACCATTACTGAGCATATGGTCACAACAAAAGTCTTGAAATGCCTCTTTTGAAATGATGGACTCACAGATTCACAGAATGCGTTGGGTTGGAAGAGACCCTTGAAGGTCATCTTGTCCAACTCCCCTGCAGGAAGTAGGGACACCTCTGTTTAGATCAGGTTGCTCAGGGCCTCATCAAGTTTGACCATGAATGTCTCCAGGGATGGGGCATGCATCACATCTCTGGGCAACCTGTTCTATTATCTCATCACCCTCATTGTGAAGAACTTCCTCCAGATGTCCAACCTGAATCTACCCTGCTCTAGTTTCAAACCATTGCCCTTTATCCTATCACTGCAATCCTTTCTAAACAGTCCTTCCCCAGCCCTCCTTAGGTCTCTTAGGATACTGGAAGGCTGTTCTAAGGTCACTTCTGAAGGTTGAGCAGCCCCAGCTCTCCCAGCCTGTCTTTTTAAGAGAGATGCTTCAGCCCTTTGATCATCTTTATGGCCATCTTCTGGCCCCTCTATGGCAGGTCCATGTTGTTCTTGCACTGAAGGCCTCAGAGCTGGACACACAAACTATTTTCAAGGTGTGAATCCAATGATGGCAAATGTTATTTGATAAATAATCAAATATAGAAAAACAGACTCAAAAACCCAGCAAGGGATAGATGTTCAGTTCATATAAGTTCATAAAGTCACTTTGGATCAGGGAATAAAGTTCAATTCTTAATTGTGGAATGTATAAATAAACCTCTCCTGTTTGGATAGGCTTTCACAATTAATGAACCACCTATCACTAGGTTTTTACTGCCAGGGCCTGAGCAAACACTTGCATGATTACACCAGCACAGTTTCAGAGGACACTTCCCATTGTCTGTTTGGTACCAGCGGCTCCCACCCTGACCTTTGAAACACAATGTCTTACTACAGACTAATAATTAACAAAGTCTGATCACAGCTACTTTTGCAGTGTGCAGCCAGTGCTCCTGGGCACCTTTAGGGAATCACCAACGCTCATGGAGATGTCTGTGGGGACCTGAATGGCCATGCAGCAGGAATTCAGGCATAGAATCATAGAATCACAGAATTGTTAGGATTGGAAGGAATCTCAAGGATCAGCTAGATCCAAATCTCCTGCCATGGGCAGGGACACCTCACATTAGATCATGTTGCTCAGAGCCACATCCAGCCTGGCCTTAAAAACCTCCAAGGATGAGGCTTCTACCACCTCCCTGGGCAACCAATTCCAGGCTCTCACCACCATCATGGTGAAGAATTCCTTCCTGACATCCAATCTGAATCTACTCATTTCTGGTTTTGTTCCATTCCCCCTAGTCCTATCATTACCTGACACCCTAAAAAGTCCCTCCCCAGCTTTCTTGTAGCCCCCTTCAGATATTGAAAGGCCACAATAAGGTCACCTCGGAGCCTTCTCTTCTCCAGACTGAACAGCCCCAACTCTTTCAGTCTGTCCTCACAGGAGAGGTGCTCCAGCCCTCTGATCATCCTGGTGGCCCTTCACAGAGTCATAGAATGGTTTGGTTTGCAAGGGACGTTAACAATCATCTAGTTGAAAGTATGGTTAATGTATTCAATATATATATAGTCACCATCATGTCTTGTATTGTATCTAAAGGGACATTTAGCCTTCACAACAGTGAGTAGAGGACATCTCTACAAACATTTGACAAGTTTGGTGAGGAGACCTGAGTAGGTCACTACTTCTCTGTGGGGAAGGGAAGGGAAGGGAAGGGAAGGGAAGGGAAGGGAAGAGAAGGGAAGGGAAGGGAAGGGAAGGGAAGGGAAGGGAGATAGGCAGGCAGGCAGGAAAAAAGGAAAAAACCCCAACAAAGAACAAAATGGATGTGTAGACAAAGAGATGTAAAATAGGAAATAATGGATTCTCTGAACCTTTGTGAACTAACCTCACTGGAGACAGATGTCTTAGCAAATAAGCACGAGTTCCCATTGCACCTAAAATTAGTACAAAATGGAGTAACTTTTTAAAATGTACTAAATTGAGTGTGCATAATGAAACCAAGCTTCTAATCTAGGTCATTGTTTTGTGTAGTGCTCGGATATGCATGAATGCATTTGGTGCAGAAATCAGGAAGAGTTATGCAAATTTAGGTAAGGACAACTTATGCTTCATTTTCCAAAATGCTGTGTCTGAAACACCTCTTTGAGTTGCATAAGGAAACTACATGTTACTACATTATTTACTACATCCTCTAAATCTCAGCAGAACTGATTACACTGCAAATACTAAAAATCACAGAATCATAGAATTGGTTTTGAAATCTCTTCCTCTTTGAAACACCCCCGGGGATGGGGATTCAACCACCTTCCTGAGCAGCCTGTTCCAGTCTTTGAGAAGCCTTTTAGCCAAGAATCTTCTTCTAATTTCCAGCCTAAACCTCCTCTGATCCAGCTTGAACCCATTTCCTCTTGTTGTATCACTGGTTACTGGGGAGCACAGACCAAGCCTCACCTCCCTCCAACCTCCTTTCAGGGAGCTATAGAGAGCAATGAGGTCTTCCCTCAGTCTCCTCTTCTCCCTGCAAAACCCCCAGTTCCCTCAGCTACTCCTCACCAGACCTGTTCTCCAGACCCGTCACCAGCTTTGTTGCCATTCTCTAGACACACTCCAGCACCTTTCTTGTAGTTAAGGCCTCCACACTGAACCCAGTATTCAAGGTATGGCCTCACCAGTGCTACATCCAGGGGGACATCCAGTCTTGCTGGTCACACTGTTCCTCATACAGGCCAGGATACTGTTGGCCTTCTTGGCCACCTGGACATACACTAGCTCATTTTCAGCTGACCATCAATCAGCAGCCCCAGTTTTTCCTCTGAGGGGCAGTTTCCAGCCACTCTCCCCCAAGCCTGGTGAGTTGCATCGGGCACATCTCACCAGGGCCTGCATCACCCAAAGCACAATAAAGACACCTGAGTTTTTGCATCTTTGCTTTGCACTTGACTTTTACCCTATTGACAAGTCATTTAGGCCCAGCTAAGTCAATTAATTAGCTGCTTTTATACTGCATTGATTACAGCAAATAGGAAAGGTAGGGTTTATCTGCTGTCTGTTGGTCCTGCACTAACACTTTAAGAGGACGTGCAAAGACTGAGCTCGTGATGCTGGAATCGTGTGGAGTAACAGCACAAAAAAAAGCAGAAGAGCAACAAAGAGAGGTTGAAAATGGAGCCAGCCATTTCAGAACATTATCTTACTGAAGGAGGATGTCAGTCAAGTGGTATATGAGTGCACACAGAGCTTCTGAAACGAGCTCATCAATGCAACCACTTCTTTCAGTGCAACCTCTTGGAGAAACTGATTGTTCACGGCTTGCATAGCCACATAAGCCACACTTTATGTTGGG
>VXBD01014729.1:58567-80258 GCA_013399975.1 Indicator maculatus
GCCTCACCAGTGCTACATCCAGGGGGACATCCAGTCTTGCTGGTCACACTGTTCCTCATACAGGCCAGGATACTGTTGGCCTTCTTGGCCACCTGGACATACACTAGCTCATTTTCAGCTGACCATCAATCAGCAGCCCCAGTTTTTCCTCTGAGGGGCAGTTTCCAGCCACTCTCCCCCAAGCCTGGTGAGTTGCATCGGGCACATCTCACCAGGGCCTGCATCACCCAAAGCACAATAAAGACACCTGAGTTTTTGCATCTTTGCTTTGCACTTGACTTTTACCCTATTGACAAGTCATTTAGGCCCAGCTAAGTCAATTAATTAGCTGCTTTTATACTGCATTGATTACAGCAAATAGGAAAGGTAGGGTTTATCTGCTGTCTGTTGGTCCTGCACTAACACTTTAAGAGGACGTGCAAAGACTGAGCTCGTGATGCTGGAATCGTGTGGAGTAACAGCACAAAAAAAAGCAGAAGAGCAACAAAGAGAGGTTGAAAATGGAGCCAGCCATTTCAGAACATTATCTTACTGAAGGAGGATGTCAGTCAAGTGGTATATGAGTGCACACAGAGCTTCTGAAACGAGCTCATCAATGCAACCACTTCTTTCAGTGCAACCTCTTGGAGAAACTGATTGTTCACGGCTTGCATAGCCACATAAGCCACACTTTATGTTGGGTAAAAAGCTGTCTGGAGGGCTGGTCCCAAAGAGTGGTGGTGAGTGGAGTTAAATCCCCCTGATGGCCAATTATGAGTGGTGTTCCCCAGGGCTCAGTACTGGGGCCAGTTGTGTTTTAACATCTTTATCAATGACCTGGATGAGGAGATTGAGGCACCCTCAGTAAGTATGCAGACAACACCATCTTGGGTGGGTGTGTTGATCTGCTGGAGGGCAGGAAGGCACTGCAGAGGGATCTGGACAGGCTGAATTGGTAGGCTGAGGTTAATTGTATGAGACTCAACAAGGTCAAGTGTCAAGTGCTGCACGTGTCACAACAACCCCATGCAACGTTATAGGCTTGGGGCAGAGTGGCTGGAGAGCTGCTCAGTGGAGAAAGACCTAAAGGTGTTGATTGATGATTGGCTGAACATGAAGCAGCAGTGTGTTCAGGTGGCCAAGAAGGCCAATGGCATCCTGGCTTCTATCAGGAATAGTGTGGGTACCAAGAGGAGGGATGTGATTGTCCAGCTCTCTGACACACTAATGAGGCCAGACCTTGAATACTGGGTTCAGTTTTGCAGCCCTTGCACCAAGGATATTGGAGTCCTGGAGCATGTTCAGAGAAGAGCAACTAAACAGGTGAAGGGCCTCAAACACAATTCTAATGAGGAATGGCTGAGGGAACTGGGGCTGTTTAGTCTGGACAAGAGGAGGCTGAGGGAAGACCTCATTTTCCTCTGTAACTACCTCAAAAGAGGTTGTAGTGAGGTAGGGGTTGGTCTCTTCTCAAATGCAAGAAAGGACAGGACAAGATGAAACAGCCTCAAGGGAGGTTCAGGTTGGAAATTAGGAAAAATTTCTTCACATTAACATTTCTCAGGCTCTGGAACAGACTGCTCAGGGAGGTGGTGGAGTCACTATCCCTGGAGGTATTTAAAAGACATGTGGATGTGTGCTGAGGGATGTGGTTTATTGCAGTGGCTTAGCAGTAGTGGTGGGCGGTGAGTTCTAGGCGAGGAGTTGGACTTTACAATCTCAAAGGACTCTTCCAACCTCAATAGTTCTGTGATTCTATTCGCACCTGCTGAAATCAACAGCAAAATATGATTTTTTTTTCCCACAGCTAGCATTTAAATCCACTGTCAATATGAGGCAAGAAAAGCCTCACCTGAGATTTAACAGGGATCTTCCCACCAGCAGGAGCAATGAAACACAGAGCTTCGTGTCAGCCCCTGGCTGGGTAGTGGAGGATGGGTGCTGCTGCAGCACAGGAGGAAATCTGCCAGCTTTCTCACATCTCACATTTACAGCCCAAACACCACTTACAAATGCAGTTGGACAAGACTTTTTTTATTTTTTCCTATGCCTTCCTTTCAAACAGTCCAGATCTGACTGAACGCAATAGAAGTTATTTTTTACAAAGGGAATACGATTTCAAAATTAACATGTTTAAATACAAAACAATCTTGCAGGAGACAAAAAGAAAACAAAAAAATGTTCTGCTTGAGAGCACAGTGTTTATGAAACAGCAGGCCCTTTAGTTGCCCTGGAAACTATATTTGTAAAGGGCCACAATTTATATTGTCCTGGAGGCTTTTAACATTTGCATCGAAGCTTCAGAAGATGAGAACTGTCAGTGGGTATTTATTCACATCAAACAAAAAAAAAAAAAAGCAAACTTCATTTTAAGAAGGTTCAGTGGTGTATTTTATTTTTTTCACCCCTTCACTGACAAGAAGCAAGCCAAAAAAAAAAAAACCAAAACCAAAACAAACCCAAAGCCAGGAAGTTTCAGTTTTGTGGTGTGTTTATGGAAAGTCAAGAGCAACACACTTTGAATGTTACATTTGCTGCTCAGAGAAACAGAGAGAGCTTCTGTGTGCACTGGAAGCCCAGAAGGCAACTGTGTCCTGGGCTGCATCAAAAGAAGTGTGACCAGCAGGACAAGGAAGGTGATTCTTCCTCCTCTGCTCTGCTCTGCTCGTGTGAGACATCACCTGGAGTAATGCATCCAGTTTTCTGGTGCACCCAACACAAGAAGGACATTCAACAGCTGGAGTGGGTCCAAAGAAGGGCCACAAAGATGATCAGAGGACTGGAGCACATCTCTTATGGAGACAGCCTGCTTGAGTTGGGGTTGTTCAGCCTGGAGAAGGCTACAGGGAGACCTTAGAGCAGCCTTTCAGTACCTAGAGGGGGATACAAGAAAGCTGGGGAGGGAGTTTTTACAAGGGCTTGTAGTGATAAGATGAGAGGCAATGGTTTTGAGCTGGAAGGGTGGAGATTCAGAATGAATATTAAGAAGAAATTCTTTATAGTGAGGATGGTGAGAAATTGGAACAGGTTGCCCAGGGAGGTTGTGGATGTCCCCACCTGGAGTTGCTCAAGGCCAGGGTGGATGGGGCTTTGAGCTGTCTGGTCTGGTGGAAGATGTCTCTACCCATGGCAGAAGAGTTGAAACTCTTTAAAGTCCATTCCAACACAAATCATTCTATGATTCTATGATTGTATTCTATGATTCTAACCAAAGAGAAGGAAAAAGAAATAAAGGAACATCAACAGTTTATGCACATTCAGCATCTTCTGTTTAACCACTGTTCAGTAACATCCCTGAGGTTACATCCAGAAACCTCCATCAGGTTAGGCTTGGCAATCCTACAGTAAAGGAGATCTCCTTAGAAATAAAAACATAAAATATAGAAAGCCAAAATTAAGCAGGCAAAAAAAATAGTTTAGGTCAAACATTTAAGTGACAAAATTAATTTTAGGAGCAGGGAGAGCTTTATTTTTTTCCAAGAACTGAAAAAATCCTAACCCTTCAGCTGCCATCCCAGCTCCACAAATCTGAGTTGTACAAATCACCCTGCAGGAAGAGCCAGTACTTTTTGTGTGCTTTTCTGAACTTAAACACCAAAAAAACAGCCTGTAGAGGAGTCTTGATACTCATACTCAAGCACACTCACCACTGAAGGCATGGGGTGAATTGCTTGTTCCAGGATGAAACAAGGTAGCCCTGGAGATATCCTGCATCAATTCCATATCTACATTAGTGTCTGCTCTTGAAAAGTGTAAGGAATGGAAGCTGCACTGAGATGAATTCCATTTTTGGAGGGCTTGCAGAAGATGCAGAACTTTGTATTTATGGCCTGTTTAATAAAAGAATTAAGAAAAGATATCAAAAAAGGTAGGCTTTTCCCTAGTCCTAGAGATGCTTAGGGATGAGTTGAGGGAAAATCTTTGAGAGGTCTGTGCAAGAACACTAATGAGGAAAAGAGACAGACAGAATGAGATATTAAGAGTCCTCTGACTCATTTCCTTTGGGAGAGAAAAACTGAATGAGTAAAGAGAAAAAAAAACAAACAAACAAAAAGTAGAAAACAGGCAGAATACTTCTTTCAATAACTTTCAGAAGAAATCTGTTCTTTGTGTAGGTGATTATACACTTTAGCATTTGCCATATTTAAATATCTTATTCAAAGAGGAAAAAGAAAGCACAGTGAAAGAGCCATAAAGGAAAGCAGACAAGTGGAGCGAAATGGCAATTTTTCACAATGCTTTATAAAACAAAGCTGTTGATATGCACCACTTCATACATTTTTTATCTATTCTTTGGTCACTTTGGCATGTTCTCCTAAAGTATGCTCCAACCTTGTGCTGTCCTGTTACACCTTTTCCTTCTGAATAACCAATGACTCCCTTGAGTTTCATAGAATCATTGAACCGTTGAGGTTGGAAGAGACTTTTGAGATCATCAAGTCCAGCCACTCACCTAGGGCTTACAACCCCAGCACTATTGCTAAGCCACTAGCACTAAATCACATTCCTCAACACCACATCCAAGCCTCTTCTAAATACCTCCAGGGATGGTGACTCTACCACCTCCCTGGGCAGCCTGTTCCAGTAGCTGAGAACCCTTTCTGTGAAGAAATCTTTCTTAATATTCAACCTGAACCTCCCCTGGCACAACTTGAAGCTGTTTCATCTTTTCCTCTCACCTTTTCCATGTGAGGAGAGACAGCTCCCCCCACCTGGTTCCAACCTCCTTTCAAGCAGTTGTAGAGGGTGATGAGATCTCCCCTCAGCCTCCTCTTCTAAAGACTAAACAACCCCAGTTCCCTCAGCTACCCCTCATAAGACTCTTTTTTGAGGCTCTTCATCAGCTCCATTGTCCTTCTCTAGGCATGTTCCAGCACCTCAATGTCCTTCCTCACAATGTCTTTCCTTCAGCACAAAACTGAACCCAATATTTAAAGTTTGGCTTCCGGTGGGGTCTCAGCAGAGCTGAGCAGAGGGGGAGAATCACCTCCCTTGGCCTGCTGGCCACACTTCTCCTGATGCATCCCAGGATCTGGTTGGCTTTCTGGGCTGCAAGTGCACACTGACAGCTCCTGTTGAGCTTCTCATCCACCANGGAGATTCAGAATGAATATTAAGAAGAAATTCTTTATAGTGAGGATGGTGAGAAATTGGAACAGGTTGCCCAGGGAGGTTGTGGATGTCCCCACCTGGAGTTGCTCAAGGCCAGGGTGGATGGGGCTTTGAGCTGTCTGGTCTGGTGGAAGATGTCTCTACCCATGGCAGAAGAGTTGAAACTCTTTAAAGTCCATTCCAACACAAATCATTCTATGATTCTATGATTGTATTCTATGATTCTAACCAAAGAGAAGGAAAAAGAAATAAAGGAACATCAACAGTTTATGCACATTCAGCATCTTCTGTTTAACCACTGTTCAGTAACATCCCTGAGGTTACATCCAGAAACCTCCATCAGGTTAGGCTTGGCAATCCTACAGTAAAGGAGATCTCCTTAGAAATAAAAACATAAAATATAGAAAGCCAAAATTAAGCAGGCAAAAAAAATAGTTTAGGTCAAACATTTAAGTGACAAAATTAATTTTAGGAGCAGGGAGAGCTTTATTTTTTTCCAAGAACTGAAAAAATCCTAACCCTTCAGCTGCCATCCCAGCTCCACAAATCTGAGTTGTACAAATCACCCTGCAGGAAGAGCCAGTACTTTTTGTGTGCTTTTCTGAACTTAAACACCAAAAAAACAGCCTGTAGAGGAGTCTTGATACTCATACTCAAGCACACTCACCACTGAAGGCATGGGGTGAATTGCTTGTTCCAGGATGAAACAAGGTAGCCCTGGAGATATCCTGCATCAATTCCATATCTACATTAGTGTCTGCTCTTGAAAAGTGTAAGGAATGGAAGCTGCACTGAGATGAATTCCATTTTTGGAGGGCTTGCAGAAGATGCAGAACTTTGTATTTATGGCCTGTTTAATAAAAGAATTAGGAAAAGATATCAAAAAAGGTAGGCTTTTCCCTAGTCCTAGAGATGCTTAGGGATGAGTTGAGGGAAAATCTTTGAGAGGTCTGTGCAAGAACACTAATGAGGAAAAGAGACAGACAGAATGAGATATTAAGAGTCCTCTGACTCATTTCCTTTGGGAGAGAAAAACTGAATGAGTAAAGAGAAAAAAAAACAAACAAACAAAAAGTAGAAAACAGGCAGAATACTTCTTTCAATAACTTTCAGAAGAAATCTGTTCTTTGTGTAGGTGATTATACACTTTAGCATTTGCCATATTTAAATATCTTATTCAAAGAGGAAAAAGAAAGCACAGTGAAAGAGCCATAAAGGAAAGCAGACAAGTGGAGCGAAATGGCAATTTTTCACAATGCTTTATAAAACAAAGCTGTTGATATGCACCACTTCATACATTTTTTATCTATTCTTTGGTCACTTTGGCATGTTCTCCTAAAGTATGCTCCAACCTTGTGCTGTCCTGTTACACCTTTTCCTTCTGAATAACCAATGACTCCCTTGAGTTTCATAGAATCATTGAACCGTTGAGGTTGGAAGAGACTTTTGAGATCATCAAGTCCAGCCACTCACCTAGGGCTTACAACCCCAGCACTATTGCTAAGCCACTAGCACTAAATCACATTCCTCAACACCACATCCAAGCCTCTTCTAAATACCTCCAGGGATGGTGACTCTACCACCTCCCTGGGCAGCCTGTTCCAGTAGCTGAGAACCCTTTCTGTGAAGAAATCTTTCTTAATATTCAACCTGAACCTCCCCTGGCACAACTTGAAGCTGTTTCATCTTTTCCTCTCACCTTTTCCATGTGAGGAGAGACAGCTCCCCCCACCTGGTTCCAACCTCCTTTCAAGCAGTTGTAGAGGGTGATGAGATCTCCCCTCAGCCTCCTCTTCTAAAGACTAAACAACCCCAGTTCCCTCAGCTACCCCTCATAAGACTCTTTTTTGAGGCTCTTCATCAGCTCCATTGTCCTTCTCTAGGCATGTTCCAGCACCTCAATGTCCTTCCTCACAATGTCTTTCCTTCAGCACAAAACTGAACCCAATATTTAAAGTTTGGCTTCCGGTGGGGTCTCAGCAGAGCTGAGCAGAGGGGGAGAATCACCTCCCTTGGCCTGCTGGCCACACTTCTCCTGATGCATCCCAGGATCTGGTTGGCTTTCTGGGCTGCAAGTGCACACTGACAGCTCCTGTTGAGCTTCTCATCCACCAGCACCCCCAAGTCCCTCTCCTCAGGGTTGCTCTCCAGCTAGTCACTGCCCAGCCTATATTTGTGCTTGGGATTGCCTTGACCCAGCATTTAAGGGTTGTGTTCATACTTCAGTTTTCATATTGCTTAGGGTTATTTCTTACCATTATAACAATCAAAATGCAATATATTCTGGCAGAACTCAATTCAACCTGCACCAGTACAGGTTAGGGGTTGATCTGCCAGAAGGCAGTTCCATGGAGAAGAAATTTGGAGTCTTGCAAGACAAGAAGTTCACCAGGAGCAAGTAGCCTGCTCTAATGGCCAAGAGGGCCAATGGTGTGCTTGAGTTTCTCCTCCCACTCTACTCTGCCCTAGTCAGGCCACACCTGGAGTATTGTCCCCAGCTCTGGGCTCCCCAGTTCAAGAGAGACAGGGAACTACTGGAGAGAGTCCAGTGGAAGCTACGAAGATGCTGAGGGCACTGGAGCATTTCTGTGAGGAGGAGAGCCTGGGAGCCCTGGGGCTGTTTAGCCTGGAGAAGAGCTTGAGAGGGAATCTTCTCAATGCTGATGGATAGCTAAACAGTGGGGTCATAAGTATTGGTCTGGGCTCTTTTCAGTGGTGCCCAGTAATAGGGCAAGGGCCAGTGGACACAAACTAGGACTCAAGAAGTTCCACTTCAACATAAAGAAAACCTTCTTTGCTGTGAGTGTGCTGGAGCCCTGGAGCAGGCTGTCCATAGAGGTTGTGGAGTCTCCTTCACTGGAGAGATTCCAAACCTGCCTGGACATTTCCATTTTGGGAATCCTGCTCTGGAGGGATGATATCTAGAGGTCCCTTCCAACCCTTACCATACAGAGATTTTGTCTTTTTTTTTCATCTTTATCTCAAAGTTATATCTGGGACACAGAATTATAAGAAATTGTCATTAAATTATGCAAATTGTGGCTGATTATTTCAAAAACATATCTGTAGCTTCACTTTACCAAGACAGAAAAAACAAAGAGAAAGAATTCCAACTGTTACTGGAAAATATATCAGAAGAATAGGTGTTCTTTGTTGTTCACAGCATTGCTTTGGGTAAACAAATTCAGGATTTCATCTACATCTGCTTCTGTGAACAAGAAAGTAGCTAAGGCAAATACCCTGTGGGAAAAAAAAGTTTAAGGGGCTCATAAACATGCTCCATTTAGCTGTAACATGAAATGCCTCACACATTTTGGAAAATCCTGCCACAAGTCATGCAGACCAGAGGAAAAGTGATCCCAAAGCCAGGACATTGAGACTCTTGAACGTGTCCAGAGAAGGGCAACAAGGCTGGGGAGGGGCCTGGAACACAAGCCCTATGAGGAGAGGCTGAGGGAGCTGGGCGTGTTTAGCCTGGAGAAGAGGAGGCTCAGGGGTGACCTCATTGCTGTCTACAACTACCTGAAGAGAGGTTGTAGCCAGGAGGGGTTTGGTCTCTTCTCCCAGGCCACCAGCACCAGAACAAGAGGACCAGGGGAAGTTTAGGTTCAAGGTGAGGAGAAAGTTCTTCATGGAGAGAGTTGTTAGACCTTGGAATGTGCTGCCAGGGAGGTGGTGGAGTCACCATCCCTGGAGGTGTTCAAGAGGGGATTGGACGTGGCACTTGGTGACATGGTTTAGTAGTCATGAGGTCTTGGGTGACAGGTTGGACTTTGATGATCCTTGAGGTCTTTTCCAACCTTATTGATTCTGTGATTCTGTGGCATGGCTTAGGCCAGACTCTATAGACATATTTTATGTTCCTTGGGGCTTTAGGATGCTTAGGATGAAGTCTGCTTTATGACAGTCTTGTCCCACGCAAGTGTAACTGGGGTCAGGAGACTCACAATCTATTCTGACTGACCTCTGGATTTTGGAAAATTATGTTGCTTCTTTCTCTCTGGTTTGTTTTTTTGCTGTTCCTTGCCATGCCTATCAGAGCACAATGGATTGTCTGTTATTTGTGCCCTTGTACAGAAGTCAGTAAGACGAGAAGCTAATCAGAGTTGACACTGGTAGGCATCACCATAACATCAAAGGCAAATCATAATAAGACAAGCTGAATCTCAGCCTGGAATTTGATACATAAGGTTCACCAGCAATGCCTTGTCTGCTTTGTGCTACAGTTTTCCTAGTTGCAAGGAGAAAAAAAAAAAAAATTGAAAAAGAAGCATCTTAAGCAAGCAGTGCTTCCCTGAGACACTATTGCAAAGTCCCACTGGTTTTAAGCTGTACAAGTAGTCTGGTTTGTAGCACTGCATCATTCATTTTCAGCAAGAGCTCTTCTGTTTGCCATGCATTTGCTTCAAGACATCTTTATTTGAAGGCACGCAACAACAGCACTGTGCAAGTCACAGAATCATAGAATGGCTTGAGTTGGAAAGGATCTTAAAGATCATACAGTTCCAACTCCCTGCTGTGGGCAGGGACACCTCCTACTAGAGCAGGTTTCTCAAGACCCAGTCCAATCTGGTCTTAAACACACTGAAGAATGAGGCATCCACGACTTCTCTCTGCAACCCCTTCCAGCATCTCACCAGCCTCACTCTAAAGATGATATTCAAAGGCATAGCAAAGATGATATTAAATCCTCTTCCTGAAAGACACTGCAAGACAAACCATAGAACAATAGAATGCTACAATCATTAAGGCTGGAAAAGACTTCTAAGATCATTGAGTCCAACTTAGCTACCATCACCACTAAACTATATCCTGAAAGACTACATCTACATGCTTCTTGAACGCCTTCATGGATGGTGACTCTACTACCTCCTTGAGACGCCCGTTCCAATGTTTGACCACTCTTGCAACAAAGAAATTTTTCCTAATATCCATTCTAAACCTTCCATGGCACAATTTCAGGCCATTTCCTCTTGTTACATCACTTGATACTAAGGAGAAGAGACTGACCCCCACCTCACTCCTACCTCCTTTCAGGGACTTGTAGAGAGCAATGAGGTGTCCCCTCCACCTGCTCTTCTGTAGACTAAACCCTAGTTCCCTCAGCCACTCATAATGCTTGTTCTCCAGGTCCTTCACCAGCTTTGTTGCCCTTTACACTGATTGGTCATTTCTATTCCTCTTCATGCCAGCACACAGGCAATTGTAAACAGGACTAGCAAACTTTTTCAGCCAGAAGTCCATCCAAAAAGGCTGTTTCTGCTACTCATTAGGCCCCTAGTCCATTCAGTGCAATGCTTCAGCTGTGTTTGGGTGGTGAGAATGAGTGAACAGGTGTGTACAGCCACATCCAGAAATGTGGTGGAGGCTCCATCCCTGGAGACATTCAAGGTCAAACTTGATGGGGCCCTGAAAAAACTGATCTGTTTGGAGATGTCCCTGCTTACTGCAGGGTGTTTGGACAAGATGATCCTCAAGGATCCCTTCCAACCCAGTGAATCCTGTGATTCCATGATTCTATAATCCACAGAACTACTTTCTTCAGTGGTTGTGATGACTTAAAATATGACCTGAGAGTAAAACTAGGGAATGAACAGCTGCTTTAGGAAACCCAGAAGGAAATAGCCAGCCTTTCGTTATTTGCCTAAACCTAATCACTCACCTGTGAGACTTCCTTCCTGCTAGACTCTGGTATCTGATGGTCACGGAGTCTGAACAAAGTCCAGGCACTGACACTGAGCACCAGAGATTTCTGATTCCTGTTCAGAAGCTATTACTTGAGCATCACATGTATCCTGTTATCCAGCCTGTATGCTAGCACTTTTACACCACTTTATGATCCACAGGGAGGTGAGATCGTGACAGAGGAGGCTGTATCACCAAGGTGAACCTGGCTGTGTGAGAGTTTGTAAGCTCATGCACTAAGCTTGACCACCACAGTCTCAAAAGCATGCCCAGGTGGGGCACATGGGGTGCCACCCACCCTTACCAAAGGCACAGGCACAACTGACCTGGAATGAGAGGAGTAACCCCACAGTGCAAAAAGCAAATGCATCAGAACATGATGCCCCAAGTTGTGTCACTAAGGCTCTCCTCTTCTGAACACAAAGAGCTATGTTCCAGTTTCCTTGAGTCAGAAGACAAAATGTAGCAGAGCTCCTGCTCTGTTCACAGACATTCTATAGTTGGCACAAACGTGAGTTATGGTTTGGACACAGAGCATCCCACACTCAGAAGAGTGTGCTTCAGACCCCAAGGGCATCATCAACAGGCTGGTGCAGAGAGCAGATTGCTTCTTGTCTTTGGCATTATGTTTGGCTGACACTGACAATCCACTGCGTCCATCAGTTTAACAAGGACTAAATTAATCTGCAAAGTGGGAGATGGAACCAGGCCTCAGATGTTTATTAATTGTTCAAAGAAATTCTTGTTTCTGTTTATATCTTGGTAATTCTGGCTTGAAAAAAAAATTCTCTCTATTCTTCACAACACTTGTGCTAGACTAGAAATGCACCACTGAAGAGAGGTCAGGGGATGTGTAAGACACGGAGCATAAATAATGGACTATATATGTGTATTAAATCCTCACTGTTACAGAAGAGCAGCAACTCTAAGCAAACCTTACAAGGTAACCTTTGGGGCATTTTGTTGAGGAAGGCAATTTCTCCCCAGTTTAGGTATGACATCTTTTTTCCAAGAGGACAAACAAAAAAAATATTGTTATGATCAGCAACCCAAGCTCAGTGTTTCAGTAGATGGAGAAATGAGGCTTTGGGAAATGATACTACACAGATTTGGAACTAAGGTTCATCAGTGTAGGCTGATGAGACAGATGAAGTCCTAGGACTGAATGTTGTGCAGCCTTAAGGACATTAGGAAAGATAAACCTCCATTCTTGTAGAAGGAAGTTGCCTTTTTTGTAGCTGGTTGATGTTCTCTTTTGGGAAGTGTTCAGCAGAGGTCACTGCACCAAGAACTGCAGTAATCAGCACAAAACTGTCAGGAGCTGGTTCCACAAAAGCAGCAGCAAACAGAAAAAGCAACCAAGCAAAATATTTTTTAACTATTAAGTCCTCTGATGACAAACTAGCAATGCTATAAATTATCAGATAAGGACAGAGAATAACTCATAGCTTTGCAAGAGGTCATTGCCCATCTCAGTACTGCTCATCCCAACTGTCAAATAAAAATTTGTCCTGCTCTGACCAGCACTGATTCTGCTCAATGCTGTGCCTTTCTGCAGCTCTGGGCAGGTTTACAGAGACAGTGGCTGCTGCTAGTAGAGGCAAAACTGATAGGGAGAGTTAGCACCAAGCACTGGGGTGCAGACCAAGGGCATTGCTCCATCTTGTGTGTCACCTTAGGGTGCATGAAGGAAAAGGCTGCAACTGCAGGGGGTGGACAGGACAGGTGCAATCAGAACACCAGGGTCAAGTTCTCTTCTTCAATGGCCAGGATCCCAGGATCTGTCTGCTTTGTCTTTGATTCTTGAGTTTCTGATTCCATTTCCAGAATCCAGTTCCTGAATTTGGTTTCCATCTGCTGCTCAGTCCAGATGGGACTTCTTCCACAGCATCAGTGGTGACAATGATGACTAATTGTCATCAGGGGTTGGGTCTGATACTGTTTTTATATCTATTTGTGTCTATTTCATTGGATTGTTCTTATTTGTACCTCAGCTGGTTTAGTTTCTTTCCCACTCCCTTATTCCTTTTCTCTCCCCTTTGGGAAGCAGAGGGGTTCATAGAGAGCCTCTGTCATTATTTGGTGTCCAGCCCAGCCCTGACCTTTGACACAACTGTAAATACTAACTGAGAAATATTTCAACATATTTCCCTAAAACTCAAAGATACATTTTTCATGTCCCTTGCCCACAGCCAAGATAAGAAAATCATGTAGCTTGTCCTATACATTACCCACCAAACAAATGTATAAATAATACAAGATTTCAGCCTGGAGAAGAGGAGGCACCGGGGAGACCTTAGATCAGCCTGAAGGGTCCTACAAGAAAGCTGAGGAAAGCTGGAAGAAAGCTGGAAGAGGGGAAATTTAGACCGGGTATTAGGGAGAAATTCTTTACAGTGAGGGTGGGAGACACTGGAACAGGTTGCCCAGGAAGGCCACGGATGTCCCCTCCCTGGAAGTGCTCAAGACAAGTCTGGATGAAGCCTTTAGCAAACTGGTCTAGTGGAAGGTGTCCCAGCCTGTGGGGACATCCTATGACTCTATGATTGGCACTAAATAGAGAGCATTCAGGACCTCATTCACAATTCCCCAGATGTTTCTGTCAGACATCAACTGAGAGTTTGAAATTATGCTGTAGAGATCAAAAAGCCACGTCAAAAAATTTTCCCAGTCACCATCTGCTGCATTACAAATTCAGCACTAACAATGGAACTGGTTACCAGTCCAGTTGTTAGTATAAAGCCAATAAATATAGACACTTACCACATTGCTTTTAATCTAGAGCTGCTTTGCAAACTGCAGCAGAGAGCAAGTATTAAGGTGCTAAAATTGGTTTGCACTACAATAGTAGTAGAAAAGTTGGGGCCCCATCCCTGGAGGTGTTTAAGGCCAGGCTGGATGGGGCTCTGGCCAGCCTGCTCTGGTGTGAGGTGTCCCTGCCCATAGCAGGGGGGTTGGAACTAGATGATCCTTGTGGTCCCTTCCAACCCTGACTGATTCTATGATTCTATATGAAGCTTACTCTCTCCTCTTAAACACCATCATGTCTTTCAGAGAAGGATATTCCAGAGGCTATTATGAGGAGAACATGCACTTCCAGTTGGAAAAGCATGTTACCCTCCTACCAAAGCCATTTCAGCCACTTGTGTTCAGAGTAACCAATACTGTGAAGAGCTGTTTAGAAGAGGAATCCCCATTTCAAGGATGTGGCTTCTTCAAAGGGAAAAATCTGATCTTTTCTGGCAGCATAAGTGAGAAGAAATGGACTATTGATAAAGCTTTTATTTTGACTAACATATGAGGCAAATTAACTCAGCTGCAATCTCCTCCATCTACTGCTGCCTAAAATAGAGAAAGAGCAGCATGAAGAAGGGCAAATAAGCTCATGTGAACTTTCCTTCCATCTGAGGGAACTCAAGCAGTTATCACTCACCACTGTCATTTCCATAACTGTGGGTGGGAAGAGGACACTCACACACTGAACACTCAGTTTGTTTCTCTGTTTAGAAATCATCACTATTCCTTATATTTCAAAGCATAGATAAATGACAGATCCTAGGGCACTCATCAGAGCTAATCCAATCATGGACTTAAAACCCAGGCTGCTTCACCTCCCACAGCTCCACAGCAGCTGATTTGTTTTAAACCAGCATGGATCAGTAAAGACACTGGAAGCCTTATGAGGAAAGGCTGAGAGAACTGGGGCTGTTTGGCCTGGAAGACTGAGGGGGGTCTCATTAATACATATCAATATCTAAAGGTCAAGTGTCAGGAGGACAGGGCCAGACTCTTCTCAGTAGTACCCAGTGATAGGACGAGGGGCAATGGACACAAACTGGAACACAGAAAATTCCACATAAACATAAGGGAAAAAATTCTTCCCTTTGAGGGTGGCAGAGCACTGGAACAGACAGCCCAGAGAGGTTGTGGAATTTCCATTTCTGGAGGCATTCAAAGCCTAGCTGGACCACGTCCCTGTGTTAATCTAGCTGACCCTGCTCCAGCAGTGGGGTGGGCCTTCAGAGGTCCCTTCCAACCACTGCCAGTCTGTGATTAGCAGGAATCACAAGCGACATCTGTAAGGGGTCATCTTCAATTTTCAGAGCAGAGCATCTAAGACCTGTGATTTAAAAATCCCAAGTGAGGAGGAGCATCCAAGTCTTTGACAGTCATGACAGCAGTGACCAGGAACCCACAGAGACAACCTGCAACAGTGGGGCTTTAATCCTGATACAGCTTCTCTCTCACAGCCTTGTTTGCCCATAAGGAGATGTTCCTTCCCACAGCCATTACTCCTTTCAAGTCATGAGGTGACCAGATCTTGACTTCCTACACGGCTCACATTAAATCATGTGGCCTTTTAGCTAAATCATTCTGGGGCAACATTATTACAGGTAAGAAGAGCTTCTGGCATAAGGTGTAAATATCCCCAAAGTGCTGTGAGATGGGTTTTGATGTTCACAAGTGCAATGATGCTCAGGCCCTAGACCATTCACCTTTGAGATGAACATTGATTCATTGGCCTCAAAGCTTCAGTTTGCCACATTTTTTTTCTACATACAAGAAGCTCAACATGAGCTGTCAATGTGCACTTGCAGCCCAGAAAGCCAACCAGAGCCTGGGCTGCATCAGGAGAAGTGTGGCCAGCAGGTCAAGGGAGGTGATTCTCCCCCTCTGTTTAGCTCTGCTGAGACCCCACCTGGAGTACTGCATCCAGTTCTGGAGCCCCTATTACAAGAGGGATATGGACATGCTGGAAGGTGTCCAGAGAAGGCCACCATGATGATCAGAGGGCTGGAGCACCTCTCCTATGAGGACAGACTGAAAGAGTTGGGGCTGTTCAGTCTGGAGAAGAGAAGGCTCCGAGGAGACCTTCTTGTGGCCTTCCAGTATCTGAAGGGGGCTACAAGAAAGCTGGGGAGGGACTTTTTAGGCTATATCAGGTAGTGATAGGACTAGGGGGAATGGAATAAAGGTGGAAGTGAGGAGATTCAGGCTGGACGTGAGGAAGAAGTTCTTCCCCATGAAAGTGGTGAGAGCCTGGAATGGGTTGTCCAGGGAGGTGGTTGTGTCCCCATCCCTGGAGGTGTTTAAGGCCAGCCTGATGTAGTGTGAGGTGTCCCTGCCCATGGCAGGGGGATTGGAACTGGATGATCCTTGTGGTCCCTTCCAACCCTGACTGATTCTATGATTCTATGATTCTGTAAGTCAAATTCTGTAGACAAAAATCAGACTTTCTTTCCTTAGAAGTCACAGACCTGTTCTCAACTTCATCTGAACAAATTTCAGAAGATTCTGCTCAAGCACCATATTCTGTTTGAGGCCACTGATACTTCAAATTAAGGATCTATTTAATGGAAATCTCTGTTACAGTTGTGTTTATGAGCATTATTTTATCTCCTAATTTTGTTGTGTGGGGATAATTACTTTCATCTTCTAAGGAGATTTATGGAAATTAACACATATTCCTCTGCTGTTGCATCTAAATGAGCAGCCTATGAAAAAAACAAAGTTTCCAGGTTGGCTATAAGGACATTCTAAGTCCTGACAAAGGGCTTCTGTAGTTCCTGAACCACAACTAAAGAGATAACTGTAGAATCATAGAATCTTGTAAAGATCTTTTAAAATCATTGAGTCCAACCAGTATTTAACTCTACCAAGGCTTGTGCTAAATCATGTCCCTCCACATCACATCTCAGTCCCTTTTCAACACTGCCAGGGATGGGGATTCAGCCACATACCTGAGGAGCCTGTTTTAGTCTTTGAGAACCCTTTCAGTCATGAAGTTTCTTCTCATATCCAACCTAAACCTCCCCTAGTGCAACTTCAGGCCATTTCCTCTCATAGGAGAATCAGAATCATTAAGATTAGAAAAGACCTCTAAGATCATGAAGTCCAACCACCAACCCAATATCACCATGACCACAAAACCATGTCCCACAGTGTGATATGTACACATTTTTTGAACAGCTCCAGGAACAGGGACTCCACCACCTCCCTGAGGAACCTGTTCAAATGCCTGGCCACTTTCATTAAAGAATTTTTTCCAAATATCCAAACTAAGCCTCCCCTGGCACAGCTTGAGGCCATTTACTCCTATCCTGTCACTAGTTACTTGGGAGAAAAGACCAACAACCACCTCACTCCAATCTCCTCTCAGGGAGTTGTACAGAGTAAGAAGGTCTCCCCTCTGCCTCTTTTCTCCTGACTAAACAATCCCAGTTCCCTCAGTTGCTCCTCAACAGACCTCTTCTCCAGACCCCTCACCAGCTTTTTTGCCCTTCTCTGTACTCATTCAGCATCTCTGTGTCCTTCTTGTGGTGAAGACCCCATAACTGAACCTAATAGTCAAGGTGTGGCCTTACCATGGTTGAATACAGTGCTCTATTTCTTAGAGCTTTGGCTCACTTTATTGCCTGCCTTACAGCCACACAAGAGTCACATTTCTGATATTTTTTTTTTCACTGTTTCAAATCCTGCTGGAGGAAACAGCTTTCTCTCCATGTAATGTGTTTGGAGAATTTAATTCTGCCAGGAACCAGCACATGTGACAAGTTCATGCAGAATAAACACCCCAGTGTTTTATTTATTGTACATTTCTATGAATCAAAATTTATCTCATCCCTGGAGGTGTTCAAGAAATGTGTGGACATGGCACAGGACATGGTTTAATGGCCATCATGATCTTAGTTAAATGGTTGGACTCAATGATCTTAGAGGTCTTTCCCAGACAAAACAATTCTATAATTCTGTATCAGAAGTTTTTTGTTGATTTTTTTTTTTAAAGCTGCTTTACCATGCAGAAGTGAAGCACCAACATCATTCACAGCTGGATTCTATGATTCTATGAATTAATCAGAACATGAAACCTGCATGAAGCTATGCCCTGCCTTTGCCACGCTCAGGAATTACTTTCTAACAGTTATTCTGTATAGGCACAACAAAGAGCTTGCAAGCAAAAAGGGAATGTTGCTCTTCTGACTCTTTTTCCTCTTTCCACACACACCTTCTGCATTTAGTGATGTTCTGTGTTATTTTATTCCTGGAGGGAAGACAGGGGTAATGGATCTACACTGAAAGAAAAAGATAAGGAAAACAAACTAGAAAGGAAACTTCTGCTTTAGTTAGTAAGGGCCGTCTAATAGAGGCATGCAGACGTTTGGGGCTGTGCTTAAAAGAGATGAAAAGAAATGGAAACATGCACCAGCTCGACGTTGTGTTACACTGCACTGCAATAACCACTGGGGAAAACAAGATAGGGAGGAAAAAATAACTTTGAATGAGGAAGAAAAGAAGTCAGATCACATCAAGGACAACTATTCCCAGAGAGCAATAAGGAAAGAGGGGAAAGTGGAGAAAAAGGGGAAAGGGAAAGGAAGGGGAAAGGAAAAGGGAAGGGGGGAAGAGGGAGAAGGGGAAGAGGAGGAGGAAGAGGAAGAGAAGGAGGAAGGGGAGGGTTTGAAACACATTAATATTCCCCACTATCAGAAACCATGAATTTAGGACATTTTATGACTGTAGGGCATTACCATCCTGCACAGGAGATTCTGGGTCACTCTCTGGCTTTCCAGGTCTCGAGCAGGCAGGTGAATCTTTGCTTGTTTTCAGGATCCGGAAGGTATTTTTTTCCTTTCCCTGTCTTTCTGTTTCATATATATACTGATGTAACCTGATACTTTCATGGTGGTGGAGTAAAATATTCTGGGTAAATCAACTAAGAAAACTGCCCTTTTTTCCTCCCTGTCTTATCTCTTGGTAAGAGGGGAGGAAGGAGGCAGGAGGGGAAAGGAGGAGAAGTTGGGGAGTTTTTTTTGCTCTTGCACTAAAACTATAGCAGAAGGAGAAGGGTTAGGGGAAGGGTTAGGGAAAGGAAAAGGGAAAGGGAAAGAGAAAGGGAAAGGGAAAGGGAAAGGGAAAGGGAAAGGGAAANGAAGGGGAAGGGGAAAGGGAGAAAGGGAGAAAGGGAAAGGGGAAGGAGAAAGGGAGAAAGTGAGAAAGGGAGAAAGGGAAAAAGGGAAAGGGGAAGGGAAAGAGGAAGGGGAAGGAGAAAGCGAGAAAGGGAAAAAGGGAGAAAGGGAGAAAGGGAAAGAGGGAGAAAGGGAGAAAGGGAGAAAGGGAAAGGAAGAGAAACCTTCAATAATATATCCCATAGAAGCCTCAAAGTTTTTTAAACACCAATTAGAAACCCCTGAGCTTGGAGCTGCACAAGCACGTATGAAAATGGCTTTCTTTCACACCATAAGCAGATAAATTAAATGCAGCCCCTAATTACTAACATTCCAAGCAATATTTTGCTATCAGCCAGGGTCTAGATGATAAAATGTTACCATTTTGAAATGAAGCCACCATTTGGCCCGCTTCATTAGCATTGAAACAGAAGCAGTAATAAGACACAAGGAGACAATCTAAATCATACACATATTAGCCAGGACTGCAAACATATAGCCCTGTAACACTATATTGCCACTGCTATATAGAAAGCCATAGGCTTTGCAGTGATTTTCAAGAACCATTAATGTTAGAACAGCCTCCTAAGATCATCAAGTCCAACCTTCTACCCAACACCTCCATGACCACTAGATCGAAGTCTTGAAGTGCCACCCTTACTCACCTTCAGGGATGGTAACCTGGGCAGCCTATTCCAGTGCCTGACCAGTCTTTCAGTGAAGAAATTGTTCCTAATAACCAGCCTAAATGTCCCCAAACACATTTTGAGGCAATTAACTCTCAAAAAAAAAAAAAAAATTGCTTTTCAAAGCCCTCACCAGCTTTGTGCCCTTCTCTGGACATGCTCCAGCACCTCAATGTCTGTCTTAGACTGCTGTGCCCAGAACTGGATACAGTACTCGAGGTGCAGCCTCACCAGTGCTGACTGCAGGGGCACACTCACTTCCTTACTCCTGCTGGCCAAAACATTTTCTACCCAGGTCAGGATTCTGTTGGCCTTCCTGGCCACCTGAGCACTCTGCTGGCTCAAGTTTTGCAAGATCTCTGGAGTGAGCCATGCCAGGTTTGCTCTGGGCTAAAACTTCAGGTTCTCAAGCTGCACATTTTTGACCCTTCTGCACTCTGCTTTATCTGGTTTAAACACAATAGCAATTTTCTTCTCATAGACCAGACATCTGTAGCTAATTTGTGCTACTTTTGCTGATCTTTGCATGCTGGCACAGCAGTTTTATGACTACAGCATGATGATATAGCATGAATAAATATAAGCCTATGGCCTTGAGAAGTGGAAAAGCAGAAGATGGTGTAGAGGAGTGCAGACCTGGGATTGCAAGAGATAGAGCATTGGTACTGATGGGGTTGTTCAGCCTGGAGAAGAAAAGATTCCTAGTATCAGCCTTCCAGTACCTGAAGGAAGCCTACAAGAAGGCTGGAAAGAGACTGTTTATAAAGGCCTGGAGTGATAGGACAAGGGGCAATGGTTTTAAGTCAGAGAGGAGTAGTTTTAGGATAGAAGTTCTTTACCATAAGGGTAACACTGGAACAGGTTATCCAGGGTAGTAGTTGAGACCCCATCCTTGGAGATATTCAAGGTCAGTCTTGAAGAGGCTCTGCACAACCTGATCTAATGGATGATATCCCTGCTTACTGCTGGGGGGTTGGACTAGATGAGGTCCCTTCCAACCCAACCATTTTATGATTCCATGATAATATCTGTAGCTATAAATAAAAGACTAGTAACGGTCAGTTCAAGGATGCAGACCTCAAGTTGTCCAAACTAAGTTTAGGTGTGTCCTGGTGTTGCTGGGCCAGAATGCCCATGGGCTGCAGACCATCAGCAGCTCTGAGTCATCCAGGACAGCTGACCTGAGTTGGCTTCAGGTATATCCCAGACCATCAGCATCATGCTCAGTATAAAGGAGGAAATTTGGTGTGGAGAAAAGAAATTTATGGTAGAGTCTTCTGCTTGGGCTCCTCTTTCTTCTCCTGCTCTTGAGGACTGTGTTTAGTGTGTTTAGTGTGACCTGCTCTTCTTTTGCAGGGCTGAGTATAACTTTAGATACTTTGCATTGACATTGGGACCAGTTTGGCTACTTCATTAAATATGTTTACTTTTCAACTTGTGGGTCATCTTCTCCTTTTCCAGGAGCCCCTTCTCTGCTGGGGAAAGGTCATTGGATGATAAAGCAACTGTTGCAATTTAGCAGCAGGTATGGGCTGAACATAGACAAGATGTAACAAAGAGAACAAAGAACAATTACCTAGCATGCACAAAAGGAAAAATTTATAGCACATTTAGAGGCAACACAGAGCTGTAGTCCAATAAAAAAAGCAAAAGGCATGTTAGAAAACTTAGAAATTTGTCTCCAAGAGGGCCTTAGAGCAAAGAAGAAGAAACCATTAGCATGAACATTCCTTTCCTTTCAGTCAAAGATTCCAGATGCTGCCAGTGCAGGTAACACCACCAGGAGAATGAAACCACCAATGTCAAGACTTGGAGAAATGGAGGAAGGGTGAGCAGGACATCAAGGAAGGAAGGTAGAAACTGAGTGCCCATGCAAAGGCTATATGAGAAGTCATTGCAAAAATCTGCCATCAGAAAAATCTAATCCTCATACAGTTTTGAACATGGTGACAGTAATCTGCTATTATTGTTGTTTGGAAACCAGGGAAGATTAGCAGAGTCAGCAGTCTGCAGACTCCAAAAGCCAAGAGTACATGAATCTCTGTGGGGAAAATGACAATGAGCTCTCCATTCCAGAGAAAATCCTATACTTCATCCCCTAGATAAAAGTACAGTGGTCAATACTGAGCAATTGCCCTGCCACAAATGAAGATTTAAATCCCACTGAGGATAGGAGAGGAAGAGGAGAAGAGAAGAGAAGAGAAGAGAAGAGAAGAGAAGAGAAGAGAAGAGAAGAGAAGAGAAGAGAAGAGAAGAGAAGAGAAGAGAAGAGAAGAGGAAAAG
>VXBD01014729.1:81151-131127 GCA_013399975.1 Indicator maculatus
AAGAAAAGAAAAGAAAAGAAAAGAAAAGAAAAGAAAAGAAAAGAAAAGAAAAGAAAAGAAAAGAAAAGAAAAGGTCTAAATAACTAAATGGGTGCTGAGAATCTGTGGTAACAATGATTCCAGTCTTTGGAAAGAGAGGAAAACTGAATTCAAAGAGATCACTAGTCCATAGATGTGTTTTCAATACTAGAGACACTCTCAATACTAATACTTGGAAAACACCACAGAGGGAAAAAAACACACAAAAAACCCCCACAAAACAACAACAACAACAAAAAAAAAAACCCTCTGCATTTGATGATATAATGCATTTGATGATGCCAGACTGGGAGGAATGGGTGACACATCAGACAGACAGGAACAGGCTGGAGGGCTGGGCAGAGGGGAATCTCATGAAGTTTAACAAGGGCAAGTGTAGGGTCTTACACCTGTCCTGCACCAGCACAGGGGAAAAGGTGACCTGATGGAAAGCAGATCTGTGGAGAAAGACTTTGGAGTGCTGGTGAACAAGTTCACCATAAATCAGCAATGTGTTCTTGTAGCCAAAAGAGGTTGTGGAGTCTCCTTCTCTGCAGAGATTCCAGACCTACCTGGACATTGTGATCCTGGGCAACCTGCTCTGAGTGACCCTGATTGAATAGGGGGGATTGGACTGGGTGATCTCCAGAGATACCTTCCAACTCCCATCATGCTGGGATTCTGTGAACTAGAACAGACCCTCAGCAGTAATTTTATGCATGAAGGAGAAAATCTGAGCATTGCACTGAATAATAACTGCAATGAAGCTGAGGTATCTTTGATTTGCAACCCTTTTTATTTGGCTGCTAGGCTCTACCTTCTGTGTGAGAAACAAAGGTGTGGAGATTAACAGTTCTGTCAGTGATGTGTTCATTAATTATGTTTTAAAGACTAGTAGAATTAAGATTAACTTTGGCATGCTACTGCTAATTACTCATGGTGTTCCAGACTACTATCACACTAACCTGCAGAGAGTTCAGATAAAATAAAATTGGAGGTATTAAATACAGTATTTTACATCACAGAATCACAGAATGCTTTGGGTTGGAAGGGACCCTCAAAGGTCATCTTGTCCAACACCCCCCTTGCAGTCAGCATTGTAAAGAACTTCCTTCTTATGTCCAACTTAAATCTACCCTGCTCAAGCTGCAAACCATTGTCCCTTGTCCTGTCCCTACAAACCCTTCTAAACAGTCCCTCCCCAGCCTTCCTGCAGGTCCCCTTCAGGTGCTGAAAGGACACTCTAAGGTGTCCCTGGATCTTTCTCTTCTCTGGGCCGACCAACTCCAACTCTCAACATGTCTTCATAGGAGAGGTGCTCCTCTGGACCTGCTCCAGAAGGTCCATGCCCTTCTTGTGTTGGGGACCTCAGTGCTGCACACAATACTCCAGGTGAGCTCTCACCAGATCATAATCCTCACCAGTTTCCTTTATGTAATCCTTTTCACAATCTACTAATTCCCTGCTGCAATTTTGGTACTTGCTGGCTCAGTGAAAGCACTGATCATGGAAATAAATAAACAAATCCACAAAACTAATTTAAAATATAGCCATAAAAAATACAGCATTGATTTCACCCCTTTTTTATTTTTTTACTAATCTATGGTAACACCTTTCTTTCTTATGCTCTTTGTTAACCATGTTGGGACTTTGGTTTTCATAGAAGATCTGCCCTTAAAAAAAATAATTCTGTGATGTGTGAGGGTGCTTCCCTGGTATATGATTTGCTTTTGAATTTTCTGGAAATAGGCATATATATTTAAAGGAAAATAAGGAGACAAAGATATTTAGAGGGCCAAAAAAAGTCATTGAACAGTAAGTTATGAAATCTGCACACACAACCACTCAGTCATTTCTGTCAGCAGCCTTTGCCTTCCTCACCCCATCTGGCCCTAATGTCTCTAACACCCACTCACAGCAAAAATTAGACTAAGCTCCTTGGGGCTGGGTTCTGTGCTTCTGTAACTGCTCTGAAGCCCCTCAAGTACATCTGGAAATTGCAGGGGGTGGGGAAAGAAGGAAAAAAAACCTAGAGTCCAAGCTGCTAAAACTTTCTTTGTAGGCTGTATATAAGTACCTCTTCACATTCTGTGGCATGAACATTTTGTTCCATTACTCCAAAGCTAAAGAGTTTGACTAATCGATGGGTTCTGTACACTACTTACATCCTTATCACAGTGTCAGACAGGACATGCAAAACCAGCTGTGAAGTCACCATGCCTTTTGCCATGAAACAGGGTGAAGGTTGCCCACAAGTACTTTGCATCTTTTTAATATTCAATTTTTTTATATATATTACTACATTTCCCCTAAGCAATGAGCAGGACATTAGCATATTGGAATCTTCCATTTGATGAAGAAACAGCTACTGAGTGAAAAGATGGAGGTCAAGTTCAGCTCCCCACTCTCTTTGCCTCCCTGCGCTTATCTTCCCTCCTCTCCTCTCACTTTTACACATACTTGTATCTCAACTCCAACAGGGCACGATATGACATCTGATGTTGGTTAGAGCTAGAAAACATGAGCCCATGATCTCCATGGACAATGCTGTGCTCTCAGAAAGCTATCACTTGCAAATTAAATGTGCTTTACTGTGGACACCTAGTAATGAACTTCTCCCACAATAAGGTGATGTGTTGATTTCAATGTGCTGAAGTATTTGTGCTTCTATAGGAATGAAGGTTTTAAGCATGCCATGGGAACCACTCAGGGTCTGATTCAACATAGTTGAAGTGGGGCTTTTGGCCCTCATAGAATGGTTTAGGTTGGAAGGGACCTTCAAGACCATCTAGTTTCAACACCCTGCCATGGGAAGACACCTCCTACTAGACCAGGTTGCTCAAGGCCTTGTCCAACCTGGCCTTTGAACACTTCCAGGCTTGGAACCTTCACAGCTTCTTGGCCAACCTGCTCCAGTGCCTCACCATTCTCATGGGGATGAATTTCTTCCACATGTCTAATCTAAATCAAGCTTTTTCCAGGTGGAAGCCATTACCCCCATCCTGACACAGGAACACAGGCTGAACACAGAATGTTAGGGGTTGGAAGGGACCTCTGGAGATCATCGAGTCTAACCCCCCCCACCAAAGCAGGACCATAGAATCCAGCGCAGGTCACACAGGAATGCATCCAGATGGGTCTTGAAAGTCTCCAAAGAGGAGGAGACTCCACAACTTCTCTGGGGAGCCTGTTCCAGTGCTTCATGACCCTCACAGTAAAGTTTTTCCTCATGTTGAAGTGGAACTTCTGTGCTGTAGTTTACATCTATTGCCCCTTTTCCTATAAGAGGGCACAAGTGAGCAGAGGCTCTCCCTTCCTACCTGACACCCAGCCCTCAGATATTTACAAACATTTATTAGATCCTCTCTCAGGAAATCTCCCCACCAGGTTTCTCAGCCTTTCCTCATAAGGCAGTGCTCCAGTCCCTTAATCATCCTTGTAGCCTTCCATTGGGCTCTCTCAAGTAGATCCCTGCCCCTCTTGAACTGGGGAGCCCTGAACTGGATGCAATATTCCAGGTGAAGTGTCTCACTAGGGCAGAGTAGAGGGGGAGGAGAACCTCCCTTGATCTGCTGTCATTCCATGCCTTTGTCAAAAGTCCCTCTGCAGCTCTTCTGTAGTGCCCTTCAGGTATGCTCTATGGTCTCCCTGAAGCCTTCTCTTCTCCACGCTGAACAATCCCAGCTCTCTCAATCTGTCTTCATAGGAGAGATGCTCCTACCCTCTGATCTTCATTCAAAGATTTGTATATGGTGATTCCTCAGACAGAAGGAAGAGAAGATGTGCATGCAAAAGTCCACTCCAGAACAAACCCCTCAACTTGGCTATGCCTTTTTTTTTTTTTTTTGTCTCAATGGCTTGAATTCAAACAACATGAAGCACTTGTCAGTTTAACTTCAATGAAAGTTACTAGATCTCTGTTTCCTAAAGCTCAGGCTAAACAAAGGTAAAATTGATTCCCTGCCTGAATCAGCCAAAGCAGGCTCCTTTAACAGAATGCTGGCATCTGTGGTTGGTACAAGTGCTTCTTCATTTCTGGATCTGGCAGATTTCTATTTAAAGGTTTTAATTGACCTGTTTGCTTGGGGCTAGGAGACAAGGGGGTGGGAGAAAGAACAGAGCCATTCACGCTGCTGCAGCTCTGCATAGAGCAGTACTGCCTCCCTGGCAGGCCAACTGTGTGTTGTGTCTATGAGCAGTGGGGTGGCCATGTCAAAATCCAGCGGCTGAGGAGCAGATCTGGACTGCAAGACAGTGCCTATTTACAAAGCAAGGCTGAGCTACTCTTGGGCTACTCTCAGCCCAGGCAAATAAAAATCAGATGACATGGCTTTTATGTAGCTTTAAATTTCTAACCACTGCAAAACAATTATTTGGAAAAGGAAACCCAACTTCTGAGTGAAGGAAGAGTCTCTTCCATACCCAGAGATAGTTTTCAAACGAGAAGACTTTTTGCTTGCAAACGTGATGAATCAATGTGTGTTTCTGTGTGACAGGAGTTCAGAGACCACCTATTTTGCTGGTTTCTGCCTCCTGCTACAAGCAAAGCATGCTGCTCTGGGGGCTGTGTGCCACTTACTGTAATCAGTTTGGTTTGGGGGGAGAGACTGATGAGGAAGATACCTACATGTGCGATATCAGCTGCTGGCCAACTATTTCTACGTGTTTTCCGGCAGCTTCTTGATGGTTAAGCAACAGAGTTAAATTTGGGTGAAGGAAAAGAGGCAGCAGATTTCCACCCTTCCAAATGGTTCACATTCAAGCCCTTGGTTAGAGAATTTAGTGAACAGACATTGCTGTCCATGTCTTTATGCTGCCTGTCTAGAATAGCAGGTGCCACACTGATCTGCATCAGGGGAAATCAGTCTCCATGTCAGGGCAGACAGCAAAGCCTGGAGTCCCGTAAGGACTAATGGGTACTCTAGCAAAAAGAGCTCCCTTCAGCCCTACCCAAAGAGAAATATTTTATTGTTTTTTTAGCATCCTTTTGGATGCTTTTAAGAAAGGCTCCTCGCAGCCCTTCTGCACTTCATCAGCTCTTCCTCTCTCATGGAAAGTCTAAATCACGCATTTAAAAATAGACCATCAGATTATCTGGGTAAATCATAAAGCTCAGCTTATCTCTCTCTTCCCCTTCAAAATATACAATTTATTTTGTCCACCAGCTCAGCAGCACAAAGCCATGAATAATCCTGTTTGTCTCAGTAACCCCACTCCTTTGATTGCCCCTGTGTTCCTCCCTTATGTGTATGTGTGTCACACTGGGATGTGTGCCCCTGTGAGCAGGTGAGGAGGAGGAAGGAATACACACTGCTGGGCACAAAGGTGTGCAATTCTGATTATGGCAGTGTTTGTGTTCGTGCCAACTGTGCCTCCTAGCAGCACAGCCTTACACAGGCACCGAGAATAATACCAGGATTTAGGAGAAGTAGAGTACCAAGTACTTCCATTACGCATTAAATTGTTGTTTAGCACCAATCCAGACCCCAGAACCTGCATGCTTTCCCCGAGGGCAGACATAATCAATGTAATGTGAGGGAGGACCCACATTTTTTTCCAATTTCTCTTTCCCAGTGGTTCAGAGGCACCATGTAATGGAGCCTTAAGTAGGAAACCCCTACTCCCAGTCCTGGCACATATCCCCATCCACCTTCCCTTGCCTGTGACGCCCATTAGGCCAGGGAAGCTGGAGAAAGCCCTGCAGGGCTATAAATAGCGACTGGGGGAAGGGAGGGAGGGAAGGAAGGAGGGAGGGGAGAAGAGTGCAGCAGCACGTTTCCAAAGATGCTGTTTGCTGAGGGAGGTTTTGATGGCTTCCTTCAGATGGGAAAGGGGACACGGGAAGTTCAGTGGCATAGCAGGGAGTGTTGCTGGGGAGCAGGGCAGCAGCTGGAATGATGATTCCTTTCTGCTTCTGTATCAGTGTGCCGATCTGTAACTGAGGGCTATGAGGCATGGCTTTAACATGCTGATGGATCCCTGCTCATGGCAGAGAGGTTGGAACTAGCTGATCTTCAAGGTTTCTTCCAACTCAAACCATTCTGTGATTCTGTGAATGCCACGCTGGCTGTAGAATATCGAGGTGGGCTCCCCACCTGGGGTGTCCCACTTGTGTCAGATCGTTTCTTCAGAGCCCCCACACCACCACCACTTCGAAATGGGCCACGAGGGCTCTGCAGCTGGGAAAGGTGGTAACGGTGCGACTCTAGACGACAGAAGCGTTATCAGCACAGGCAGCTCATCACCTGAGCCAAGTTTGGAGCCAGTCAGCCAGCGTCCTTTGTAAGTACTGGATCTGCACTGGCCGTGCTGGTGCTGCTCCAGAGCCTGCCCCAGGAGACTGTCCATGTTCCTCAATCCCCACTTTTCCCTCGATATATGAAGCCCAGAGGTCTCATCTCCCAGGAGCCACTCTAATTCCCCTCCCGCTCCCGGCTCCCTGCAAACTTTGGGGAACTACAGAGGCTGACTAAGACCCCTGCCCAGCTAGGCATACAGCGGGCACTGCCCAGCCACCATCTCCTCCGCTCCTCTCCGCGCCTCCCCTCTCCTCTCCTCTCCTCTCCTCTCTTCTCTCCCCTCTGCGCCTCTAGGCTGCTCTCTGCACCCCTCCGCAATTCCCCGCTCGCCGGGCCCGCACCCCGGCCGCGCAGTGCTGCAGTGCCCGGCCCGACCCCCTCCTCTCACCGTCCTCCAGAGCCGCTGCCGCTTGGCACTGACGGAGGTGGCGGTGACGATGAGGTGGGAGACGGACACCACCAGCCCGAAAACGATGGCCAGCAGGGTCCGGACGGGTAGCAGCGAGTAGGAGACGAAGGTGACCAGCATGAGCTGCCACATGCCCTGCTCAGGGGCGCTGGGGGGTTCCATGCCGTAGGCGCCGAGCGAGAAGGGGCAGCAGAGGAAGGAGAAAGTGAAGCTGAAGAGCAAGGTGAGCTTGACGATCTGCTGGAGCTGGGTGACCTGCAGGTACTTGACGTTGGTGACGATGAAGAGGGAGAGGAAGATGATGCAGTGCACCGGGTGTGAGCCTTTGGAGATGGTGAGACTGGGGCTGGAGAGCAGCTCCACCAGGGCCAGGCTGGCGGTCAGCACGATCAGGACAGCCAGCGCTTTGAGGGTGGACGTCTGCTCCAGCTTCAGGTTGTAGCTCTGGAAGAGAGCTTCCAGCTCCTTGCAGTCGAACTCGTCTTCGCAGGCGATGGCATCCAGCAGCAGCAGGGGCGGGGGGTCCCCCAGCCCGGCNAGCTCCGGACGCGGGCACCGGGCGCTGCCCGCCAGCCGCCGCCGCAGGTCTGTGTGTCCCCCCTCCCCGCCTCCGGTTCTGCCCAGAATGGCTGGGACCAGCCTTACTCGCGTGGGTGTGCCAACCTCCCTGCCTGCTGGCTCGCTCTCCCCTTCGCCACCCTCCTCCTCCTCCTCCTCCTCCTCCTCCTTCTCCTCCTCCCTTGGTGCTCCAGGGATGTTAATCTCCTAATGACACCAAAACACCATCCAAAGGTTTGAAATCAAGCGGAGGAGAGGGGTGGGTGGAAACGGAGAAAAGGGGAAAATCAACAGGCAGGTCTCCCGTTAGACATTGAGATTTGGAGGAGCAGCATCTATCGAGCTATGGAGAGCGGGTGGCAAACAGGCTAACGTTAAAACAAACAAACAAACAAACAAATAAAAAACACACCACAAAAAAACCCAATAAAAAACTACAAGGAAACAAAAATNTCTGCGCCTCTAGGCTGCTCTCTGCACCCCTCCGCAATTCCCCGCTCGCCGGGCCCGCACCCCGGCCGCGCAGTGCTGCAGTGCCCGGCCCGACCCCCTCCTCTCACCGTCCTCCAGAGCCGCTGCCGCTTGGCACTGACGGAGGTGGCGGTGACGATGAGGTGGGAGACGGACACCACCAGCCCGAAAACGATGGCCAGCAGGGTCCGGACGGGTAGCAGCGAGTAGGAGACGAAGGTGACCAGCATGAGCTGCCACATGCCCTGCTCAGGGGCGCTGGGGGGTTCCATGCCGTAGGCGCCGAGCGAGAAGGGGCAGCAGAGGAAGGAGAAAGTGAAGCTGAAGAGCAAGGTGAGCTTGACGATCTGCTGGAGCTGGGTGACCTGCAGGTACTTGACGTTGGTGACGATGAAGAGGGAGAGGAAGATGATGCAGTGCACCGGGTGTGAGCCTTTGGAGATGGTGAGACTGGGGCTGGAGAGCAGCTCCACCAGGGCCAGGCTGGCGGTCAGCACGATCAGGACAGCCAGCGCTTTGAGGGTGGACGTCTGCTCCAGCTTCAGGTTGTAGCTCTGGAAGAGAGCTTCCAGCTCCTTGCAGTCGAACTCGTCTTCGCAGGCGATGGCATCCAGCAGCAGCAGGGGCGGGGGGTCCCCCAGCCCGGCTCCCGCAGCCGCGGCGGCGGGCGGGGAGCAGCAGCAGCGGCAGCACTTCTTCCTCTTGGTCTTGACTTTCTGAAACGGTATTTCCTCCATGTCAGTGCCATTCATAAACCTCGGGGACGAAATGCTCCTCCTGGTGTCCCCCGCTGCCGCTCCTGTGCCTCGCTGCCGCTGCCGCCGCTGCTCATAAGCAGCGCAGGGGGCTGCCCACAGGNAGCCGCCGCCGCAGGTCTGTGTGTCCCCCCTCCCCGCCTCCGGTTCTGCCCAGAATGGCTGGGACCAGCCTTACTCGCGTGGGTGTGCCAACCTCCCTGCCTGCTGGCTCGCTCTCCCCTTCGCCACCCTCCTCCTCCTCCTCCTCCTCCTCCTCCTTCTCCTCCTCCCTTGGTGCTCCAGGGATGTTAATCTCCTAATGACACCAAAACACCATCCAAAGGTTTGAAATCAAGCGGAGGAGAGGGGTGGGTGGAAACGGAGAAAAGGGGAAAATCAACAGGCAGGTCTCCCGTTAGACATTGAGATTTGGAGGAGCAGCATCTATCGAGCTATGGAGAGCGGGTGGCAAACAGGCTAACGTTAAAACAAACAAACAAACAAACAAATAAAAAACACACCACAAAAAAACCCAATAAAAAACTACAAGGAAACAAAAATAATGAAACTCGGCCAGGGGACTGGACTAAGAAGAGGGAAATTGGGGCAGAGGGAAAGCAGGAGGAAAGGCAAGGCAGGATGATGGCCTTCCCATGCCCAAGAGCGTCTCCTCAGGGATAGGGAGCGAGAAGCACGTCACTCATTTGGGAAGCCAGGCACGTCCCCCAGGAGAGGCCTGGAGCCGTGGGGGGACATCCCATGGCCCTTCCCACCAGGTGACCGTGGCCAGCCACACAAGCTTTCTGTGCACAGTTCCTGTCTGACAGCCTTGTGTTGCCCACTTGCTTTTGCATCTGTTTAAACAGATATAAACATAGAGCAACTCTACAGATAAGCAGAGAAATACATTTAAATATACACACACATGTAAATACATAAGTGTGTATATATATTATATAGGTGAATCCTGCTTCCTTGGAGAAATAAAATCCTATCTGCCTGAATAAACATGCTGATTTGACTCATTTGCCTCCTAGATTCTGAAGCAGCTGGTAGAAAGTGCAGTGAAAGAGGAAACCTTCAAGAAAAGAGATCTCTGTGCACACTTTCTGCCTGTTTGGGAACACAAATCAGGCAGTGGCAGTGGAGGGCTATTCTGGTGAGGTGAGCTGATTACCATCCCCCACAAAACTGCACTTGGTGCCTCATCAAGATTTTGAGTTGGGAGTCTGTTGTTTTTGAAAACGACCTTCCAGTTCTGCCTGTGAATGCTGCTGCTACACACCACTGTCACCAAGTCACCACCACAGAATGCAATACCTTTGGCTTTCTTGGCCACAAGACAGCACTGCTGGCTCATGATGAATTCTGTTCACCAGGACTCCCAAGTCCTTCTCCATGGAGTTGCTTTCCAGCTGGCAACCCTTGACCTGTATTTTTCAAAAGCACTGCATGGATACTTCCTAGAATCAAAGCAGAATCCTACTATAATGGATGTGTTGAAGATCCAGTTGGTGATTTTTGTGTCAGTGTTATGTGATTCTGGTTCTGGATTTGGCCTAAAGACCCTTAAATATCAAGAGCAGGCAGGGAATGATTTGTTACAGCTGCGAATGGTTCAATTCTACATGATAAAACAGCTCTGAAAAATACCCCCTCTGATACAGAATCACGGTTTGGTTTCTGTTGGAAAATACCTCTAAGATCATAGAGTCCAACCATCAATCCAACACCACCATGGTCACTAAACCATATTTCAAAGTGCCCATGTCTACATGTTTCTTGTGCACCCCTAGGGATGGTGACTCCACCACCTCCCTGGGAAGCCTGTTCCAATGCCTGCCCACTCTTGAAGGAAAGGAATTTTTCCTAATGTCCAAACTAAGCCTCCCCTGGCACAATTTGAGACCATTTCCCTGGTTCTATCACCTGATACTAGGGAGAAGAGACTGACCCCCACCTCACTGCAACCTCCTTTCAGGGAGTTGTTGAGAACAATGAAGTCTCTACTCAGCTTCCTCTGAAGTAACATAATGTTTTCTATTAATATTTTAGTATTTTATACCAGTTATGTCCCTCTAGGCTCAGTGTGCAGTGGTTCCTTTGAACCTGTGCAGACCTCCTTAGGAAAAGGGAATGAATCAACATCACTGGAGCTTGTGCATTACATAGCAAAATGTACATGATACGGCCATGGTGGTCTTAAGTTGGTGGTTAGAACTAATGATCTTGGAGGTCTTTTCCAATCCAAACAATTCTGTGATGGTTTCTGAGGCTGTGACTTACACTCTCAAAAAATTGCAGAACTGTAAAGAGGGCTGGCAGTTAGATTTTTGTAATTTCTTTCAGAAAGAAACTGAAGGGGTTGGATTTGCTGTCCTGAATTCTGGAAACAGGAAGAGATGTTTGGCTGAAATGAAATAAAATCAAGAAAAAAGAAAAAGAGAAAGAGAAAGAGAAAGAGAAAGAGAAAGAGAAAGAGAAAGGGAAAGGGAAAGGGAAAGGGAAAGGGAAAGGGAAAGGGAAAGGGAAAGGGAAAGGGAAAGGGAAAGGAAAAGAAAAAAAAAAAGAAAAAGGAAAAGGAAAAGGAAAAGGAAAAGGAAAAGAAAAAGAAAAAGAAAAAGAAAAAGAAAAAGAAAAAGGAAAAGGAAAAGGAAAAGGAAAAGAAAAAGAAAAAGAAAAAGCATCCCCCAAACCCCCAACCAAACTACAAAAAATGCTTCCATTGCAGAATTTCTTGTGTGCTTAGAAAGCTGATAAATTCTATCTCCTCATTCACTTTGGTTCATAAATTCACTTCACAGATATATTAGACAAATACACACAGTTATATTTTCACCTGTCCTCATCTTTCTTCTGACCTCATATGTCTAGAGGGATAAATTATTATTTCACATCTCACACTGCATAAAAGGTGGCAACACAAGAGCCCAGCCCTAGGAACAATCCACTGTAAGAGTTCATAGGTTCACAGAATGATTCCTGTTGGAAAGGACCTTAAAGATCATGTAGTTCCAACCCCCTGCCATTTGCAGGGACACCTTCCACTAGACTAGGTTGCTCAAGGCCTCATCTAGCCTGGCCTTGAACACACTTCCAGGGAGGAGGCATCCACAACCTTCCTGAGTAACCTGTTCCAGTGTCTCACCACCCTCACTGGAAAGAATTTCTTCCTACTATCCAGTCTAAATGTACCCTCTTCTAGCTTAAAGCCATTCTTCCTTGTCCTATAGATACAAGTTCTTTTGAAAAGTCCCTCCTCAGCTTTCTTGTAGGCTCCCTTCAGGTACTGGAAAGTTGTCCCAATCTGGAGGTGCTCCAGCCCTCTGAACATCTTTGTGGCCTCCTCTGGATCCATTCCAGGAGTTCCATGTCCTTCTTGTGTTGGAGTCCCCCAGAACCAGATGCAGTGCTCCAGGTGGGCTCTCACCAGAGCAGAGTAGAAGGGCAGAATCACCTCCCTCATTGTGCTGGTCAGTCTTCTTTTGATGCAGCCCAGGACACAGTTGTCTTCTGGGCTGCAAGCACACATTGCCAACTCATGTTTAATTTTTTGTCAGCTGACACCCCAAGTCCTTCTGTCCTGGAGTTGTCAAGCTGGCAGTTAGAGTTTCTTTCTTCTGGCTCCCAGGTGCTGCTGGGAAATGGAAGGCAAGTAATTCCCTGTGAGGCACCCTGTGGTTAAAATTATTTTTATGGTTATTGGAACCTCAGTTTGGGTTGGTTAGTTAGTATATTCATAAAGCAAAGTAGGCTGATATGTGTGAGAGAGCAAAGAGTGACCTGACAGTCCTGATGGACAAGTTCAACCATGAGCCTGCAGTGTGCTCTTGTGGCCAAGAAGAACAATGATCTCCTGGGGTTCATGAAGAAGAGTGTGACCAGAAGGTCAAGGGAAGTTGTCCTCCCCCTCTGCCCTAGCCCAGTTTTGAGCTGCCCAGTTCAAGAGAGACAGGAAATTACTGGAGAGTGTCCAGTGGAGGCTACAAAGATGCTGAGGGGACTGAAGCATCTCTGTGAGGAGTAGCAGCTGGGAAACTTGGGGCTGTTTATTCTGGAGAAGAGCAGCCTGGGGAGGGATCTTATCCATGAAGAGATCTTCTCCATGAAGGGATCTTCTCCATGAAGGCTTCTTCTCAATGCTCAGCAAGAGCTAAAGTGCAGGGCAGCCACACTCTTTTCAGTAGTGCCCAGTCACAGGACAAAGGGCAATGGACACAAACTGGAACCCAGGAGGCTTCATCTAAACAGAAAGGAAAAAAAAGTCTTTGCTGTTAGGGTTCAGGAACCCTGAAGCAGGTTGCCCAGAGAGGTTGAGGAGTCTCTTTCTCTGGAGAGATTCCAAAGCCACATGGACAGACACAAAATGCCTGCAGGTGACCCTGCAGGGGGTCAGACTAGAGAGAGGATCTGCAGAGGTCATTTCCAACCCTCACCGTTCTGTGAGTCTGTGATACAAATCCCTGTTCTTGTTAGGTCAAGGGGAAGCAGTGAACTGTTGAAGCTTCTGTATGACAATGGGAACAACACACAGTGATACATGAAACCTCCATCTTTTCAACACTGTTTCACATCACAGGACAAATACCTCATCTTCTAGTGCCAAGCCCAGTTTTTGACACCTGATGTCAGAAGTATAAAAAGGGAACCTCAGAAACTTTCTGTGAGAGAGGAATCTTACAGCAAGTAACCAGCTATAAAACTGCTGGAATGCTCTTGACATAGTGCTTTATTTTCTCACTAAACTTATCTGCTGCACATGACAGCTGCCTGGTTGGGGTTCTACGAACTATGTACAACACTTTGTGGTCTGTAGTGCACTTCTGGCTGCTTTCTAAAGAAGATACATGGTTGGGCCTGATAAATAATGTGGTCAAACTTTTGGCTGATGGCCAGATCCAAAGCAACTCTTCCTGTTGAATGCCCTTGTATTTGTAATCAGAGGCTGGTGTGAGAATAAGTGTAGTACTGACAGAAAAGGGGGATTAGAGCCCAGCTTTATCACCTTTTGAATTGCAAAACCTGTGTCTTTTCAGCCTTTTCCTAAGGGGCAAGCTGACCTGGTTGTTTCAGTCACTGGAAGTGGAAAACCTTTCTTCATGGAGAGACGGATAATATATGGATTTAGGTTACACTAGAGCAGAAGTCTCTCCAACTTTTACTGGACCTTAGAAACAGTCTTGAATTAAAGGGCTCCTCAGAGGTTCAGGATATCTGTTTTTATTAACTTTGTGCATGCAGATGATCCATTTCATAACGCTTTTTTTTTCAGTGTCCATCTTGATTTTGCTTTACTGAACTCAGTACTTGCCTTTTGTCCCTCTTCACCTCCAACACTTTCAAGTACTCACTGCCTGATGCATTGCCTGGAGCTTATCTTTGGCAGCAATAATTTTCATAGAACCAGAGCTTTTCAGTTTCATGATGATTTTAGAATTAAGCATAGTCAAAGTTTGACATCGATAGAATTCTTGGCTTGGGTTGATTTATATCTGAGTAAAGATTGTAAAGATCTTCACCTTTTGCTCGTGTTTAGCATTGCCTACTTGTAAGAGAACTTCATGCTCTATCATCTGAGACAGGGAGAGAAATCTCCTTTCTTCTCACCCCTTCTGACAGGAAGAGTAAGGACTCTGCATAACGCTATTGAGAAATTTCTGCAGACTCATTCCAGCAGGCACAGCTTGTTAATGCCACCACAGAAATGTGTCTAGTGAAAGAAAAGCAGGAATGTGGGCAGGGCAGAAGAGGTTCTGCAGAAAAGGGGAGAAATGGCCAGGCTTCAGCATAAAAATTCAACAGAGTGTTTCCTTCCTCTCATGGATCTCTGAAACATATTCACTGTTCCATTTTTGCAGATTTTGAGGAAGCCAAGGGTTCAAAAATGTGAAATTCTCTTTTTTACTAAACCACACACAGATTCCATTTGGAATTAGTGATAGGACAAGGGGCAATGGTTTTAAACTGGAGCAGGATAGATTTTGGTTGGACATGTGGAGTGAGTTCTTCACAATGAGAGTGGTGAAATGTTGGAATAGGATGCCCAAAGATGTGGTGGAGACCCCATCCCTGGAGACATTCAAGATCAGACTTGATGTGGCCCTGATCTAGTTGGAGGTGTGTGTGTGTGCAGGGGGGGGGTTGGACAAGATGACATTTGGGGGTCCTTTCCAACCCTATGCAATCTGTGAATCCGTGGATCTTATTTTGAGAAGTGTAGACAAGATTTCTGTGAGGCTACTGAAATACTGTTTGGATGGATCTTGTGAGCTTCATACTGAGGTCTCTTCCAACCTGGCATTCTATGATTCTGCAATAATTATTCCTTACCATCGATTGCAGTTTCAAGTTTGCTATATTTTACATGTACTCTGATGACGAGCAACTGAAACAGAGAGTTCTGGTCTACAGCACTTCCATGATTAAAAGATTTGAGCTGCAAGTTGGAATCCACCTAACTAGAGAATTTCTACTACAAAGCTGAAATAAGCTTTGCCCAGCAGCTCCAAGTGAAAGCCTGACAACATCTACAAGCTCACTTGTTAGTCAGCATTAGTGTCTGACTTCAACACTGTTCTCCAAAACAGCTTGTTTACTTACACTTTTCCTTTGTGCTTCTTCATACAAGAACCAGTTTTAAGAGGTGATCAATTACCTAAGGCACACTGAACAGAAATAGGTCTTTCAAGGGTGAATTTAGGTTGTAAGACTAATCACTCAATGACAAACCTGTGCTTTAGCTTCTGCTCGGACTCACAGAATCAGAGAATGATGGGAATTGGAAGGGACCTCTGGGGATCATCTAGTCCAACCCCTCTGCTGAAGCAGAGTCACCCAGAACATGTTGTCCAGGATCACAATGTGGGTTTGGAATCTCTCCAGAGAAGGAAACTCCACAATCTCTCTGGGCAGTCTGCTCCAGTGCTCCAGCACCCTCTCGCTTCACATTCAGGTGGAACTTCCTGGGTTCCAGTTTGTGCCTGCTGCCCCTTGTCTTGTCACTGGGAACCACTGAGAAGAGTCTGGCCCCATCTTCTTGCACCCCACCCTTTAGCTATTGATCAGCATTGTGAATATCCCCTCTCAGGCTGCTCTTCTCCAGTCTGACAACAGCACTTTTGCTCACTCAGTTTCCTGTGGATCACACAGTGCTTTTGTACTCAGACTATTTTAATCACAATTCTGTCTGTACTGAAGACTATTTAATTGTGTCATCTACTGGAGAGGAAAAAAAAAAATCAGATGAGAAGAGAATTACATGAAGGCCTTAACCCCAAGTCACTTGTCAGACAAGACTGCTGCTGAAGCAATTAGGAGATTTGACCAAAAAATAATATGATTGAACTGGCTAATTTGCCAGCAGAGAATGGGGATGGGTTTTCTCCAGTCCTCTGCTGAGCAGAGAGCACAGATATTAAGAGCATTTGAATCCTTTACCTCTCTCTTCTCTTCTAAGCCTTCCAGGAGAACATGAGACTCCTGTGACCTACTGAACTTCTATATTAATACTAATGAATCTCTCCAGTGAGCAAGCAACACGCTCTTCAGCCAGCCTGGATTTATAGCAGGTCAGCTGGATCCTTCCAGCTCTTGACAAGCCATTCATTTCCTCCACCAGTGCTGCATCCACTCTGATTTATCTATTCTTCACCTAAAATTAAAGCAATCTAAAGAATGTTTGACAGGCAGAATTTAGGGAAAGGTGGTTAGGACATTTTTGAGAGGGATTTGCTGTTTCTTTTCTGATCTCTAGTAAGCCACAGTTCTCAGGATCTTCCCCAAATACCTGACCCCATCTGGCTTCTCTCTTCCCCCCTTCCTGTTACCTTAGGGAAAGGTCATATTTTTTTTCCTCCTGAGCTTGTGGACAGCATGGAAATGACACAGGAATGGTTTCAAAGCTTCTTCAAAACAGTTTGCTGCATACAAGGGGTATGTAACAGTGAGATATATTGAAGAAAGAAAGGAAGAAAACCACAACAGCAGCAAAACAAATAACAAACCATCTGCCCATTCACTGCTATTTTGGTTTAGATGTGTCAGAGCTTACTCTTCTTCAGTGGAGAATAGTGTGCAAGAGTAGATTGATCAGGGAGGTTTTGCAAGAACTCAGAGGATAAAAAAGAGAGTGTATCAGCTTTGGAAAAAGGAGCAGGTGATGCAGGAAATGTTTAAGCACAGCGAGCAGGTCGAGGGAGGTGATTCCCCCCCTCTACTCTGCTCAGGTGAGACAACACCTGGAGTACTGCATCCAGTTCTGGAGCCCCTATTATAGGAAGGATTTGGAGGTGCTGAAAGGTGTCCAGAGAAGGGCCACAAGGATGATCAGAAGTCTGGAGCACCTCTCCTATGAGGACAGACTGAGAGAGTTGGGGCTGTTCAGTCTGGAGAAGAGAAGGCTCTGAAGAGACCTTATTGTGGCCTTCCAGTATCTGAAGGGGGCTGGGGAGGGACTTTTTAGGCTATCAGGTAGTGAAAGGACTAGGGGGAATGGAACAAAACTAGAAATGGGTAGATTCAGACTGGATGTTAGGAAGAAGTTTTACACCATGAGGGCGGTGAGACACTGGAACAGGTTGCCCAGGGAGGTGGTGGAAGCCTCATCCCTGGAGGTTTTTGCAGCCAGGCTGGATGTGGCTCTGAGCAACCTGCTGTAGTGTGAGGTGTCCCTGCCTATGGCAGGGGGTTGGAACCAGATGATCCTTGAGGTTCCTTCCAACCCTAACAATTCTATGATTCTATGATTCTATATTGTAAGGTCTCAAAGAAAGAGAATTAGAGATGCTAAAGCTCAGTTAAACTTCACCTCGCCAACTCTGTTAAGGATAATAAAAAGTGTTTTCATAAATACATTACTAACAAAAGGAGGGCCAAGGAAAATCTCTTTTGAAGGGGGGAACATAGTAACAGAAGACAAGGAAAAGGCTGAGGTACTTAACACTATCTTGGGCTTGGAGAAAGTGGCATTTAAATATTGTCCAACCTTCTTGGACTCCTTTACCCTCCAAAGTCTTAGCCCATGGGATTCCTGCAAGTATATTGCTGAGGAGAACAAAGTTAGCCCTGCAGAAGTCCAGGGTGGTAATCTTACTGCCCTGCTTCTAACCTGTGTAATGCTAAACTCCACCAAGTCATGATCACGGCCACCAAGGCTGTTCCTGACCTTAATGTCCCCAACCAGTCCTTCTTTATTAGTTAATACAAGGTCCAACAGTGAGCCTCTCCTTGTTGGCTCCTCCACTACCTACATCAAGAAGTTATCATCGACACACTGCAGGAGCCTTTTGGACTGGCTGTACCTGGCTCTGTGGGTTTGCCAGCAAATGTCAGGGTGATTGAAGACACCCATGAGTACCAAGGAGTGTGTGCTAGAGGCTGCCTCCACTTGACTGTAGAAGGTCTCATCAGCATCTTCTGCATGATTGGGTGGTCTGTAGTAGACCCTCACAATGGCTTCACCTTCCTTTCCACATCCCTTAATTCTTACCCACAAGCTTTCCACCTGTTCTACCTCCCTGCCTGGGTGGAACTCAACACATTCTACCTCACCTCATATTGTTGGTCTCTCTTTCCTGAACAGTACATAGCCATCCATGACAGCACTCCAGTCATGGGAGCTGTCCCACCATGTTTCAGTGATTCCAATTATACCATAGTCATGCAGCCTAAGACAGACCTCCAACTCCTCCTGCTTATTCCCCATGCTCCCTGCATTGGTATATAAACATTTCAGAGAGTGAGTTATCTATTAGTTTTCACTCCTGGCCACCTCCACAGCCAGCAGTGAGCCCTGCACGTGTTGGTGTTTCCTTGTTGGCTCTTGCATCTTCCCCAACACAAGGCTCATTATCCCCTACCTACCCTGCATGTGTTGGTGTTTCCTTGTGGGCTCTTGCATCTTCCCCAATACAAGGCTCATTATCCCCTACCTACCCTGCATGTGTTGGTGTTTCCTTGTGGGCTCTTGCATCTTCTCCAACACAAGGCTCATTATCCCCTACCTACCCTGCACGTGCTAATGTTTCCTTGCTGGCTCTTGCATCTTCCCCAACACAAGGCTCATTATCCCCTACCTCTCCTGAAGCAGCAGTGGAGCTGGCACACCACCTTTTAAGCATCCCAGGCTTGTTTCCAGCGAGCCTGGTTTCTCCCCTTCCCCACTTCAAAGACTTTAAAGCTCTCTCCCAACACCTCATTACTCATCTGTGCAACAGGACAATGCATACTTCCCAAACCAGCAAGCAGATTTGTTATCAGTTTCTGTTATGTGAGTTATCTGACTGACCAAGGCCCTGTTAAAAATCCCTTAGCTCTAAAAACACGTTCAGTAAAATTGAGACTGCTTGGAAGAAAGCCTTTTTTTAATCTGTCTTTCTTCCATGACAGGCATTCAATTCTTGTTTCAGGAGTTCTGCAAGTGCCTAACATCAGGGTGCTGGCAGTGTTTGACAACAGTACATGACTCCAATCCTTGAAATCAAAGGGAGTTTAGATTTTCACTGCAGCTTTATGAGCTCTGATATTATATTTCCCAAGGAAATGCTTATTTCCCAAGGAAGGTTTCTGCTTGTCTTTATACTCATATTGCCATTTTCTAAGCTGAGAGTGTGGCTCTGCTCAGAGCATGAAGCTTTCCTGTTTACCTAGTGAAATGGAGTTTTGTTCTATTTCATTGTGTGAAAAGACAAACATTTCTCTTCACATCATCTGCTGAATTTCTTGAAAAGGAAAAGCCAGGATGTAAGCAAAAATAAAGACCAGTTAAGCTGACTCCTATCTATATTTCTGACACATCCATTTGAAATAGTACACATTGAATAGCAATTCATATTCACCAAATCTGGACTCTTCCTATTTTTCTCATCTCTAAGGCATACTGCATGCATGTTCTTGGATCAGTTATGTTAAAGCATGGTATTACTATTATTATTATTATTACTATTATTACTATTATTATTATTATTACTAGCAGCAGCATTGAATGGTTTTGGTTGGAAAAGACTTTTAAGATTATCAGCTCCAACATTTATCTAACATTGCCAAGTCTAGTCCTAACCCATGTCCCTCAGCACCATATCTCTGCCTCTTTTCAACACCTCCAGGGATGGACCTGAAACCACCTCTCCAGGAAGGACATTCCAGTCCTTTAAAACCCTTTCAGCCAAGAAGTTTCTTCTCATATCAAACCTAAAACTCCTCTGGTGCAACCTGAGCCATTTCCTTTCATCCTAACACTTGTTACTTGGGAGAAGAGGTCCATCCAGACCTTGCTACAACCTCCTTTCAGTGTGTTGTAGAGAACAAAATGGTCTCCTTTCAGCCTGTTGTTTTGGTTTGGTTTTTTTTTTTTTAATAATTAAGATTATCAGCTGCTCAAGAAGTTGGGTTATTTGAGGGTTTTTGTGCGTGATTATGTTTTGGTTTTTTTGTTTGGTTTTTTTTTTTTAATCTCATAAGTGTTTTTGTTTTTTGTTTTTCGTTTTTTTTTTTTTTTAACCTCATAAGTGCTTTTGGTTTTATTTTAGTCAAGTTTTTACTCCTGGTAATATTCAGGATGTGCTGTGCTCTGACTTTCCATCACACTGCACTCATTAGCAGTTCTGTAAACAGCTTTTTCAAGTGCCAGACATGAGGCTTCCTTGTGGACTTCTGATTTGGGCAGAACTCCACGCTGATTTCATTTGGGAGCTTTTCTTGAGTGAGTGTTCTAAAAGCCTGAGTGTTTTCATTTGCAGAGCTTCCTGTCAAAGAGTGAAAATTACTCTGCCAATATGAATGAAACAACCCAAAATGAAATTCAGTGAATTAACCCAAAATGTAACACAAGGAATTAAACAAAAAGTAATATATTTGCAGTCAGGTCCCACTGGAGGAAACAATTGATCTTTTTATCCTAATTTTAGCATTTTCTGATTATAACTATGAAGCTAACAATAGTTTCAAGACAGAGCACGCTACAGACAACCTCTCTGTTCCCTGCCAATTAGTACTTTATGCACTTCATCACTGAAATTAGTACAGGTATAGCCCTTAGGTTTTCTTATAAACCCATGGAAACAATCCCCCAAATGAGTGGTATTTCAAAAAAAAAATCTTTCAGCCAGGAAGATAAGCTTGTTACAGATGGCTAAGTAGCAGAATAGACTAACTAGAGAGAGATCCACCTCCTCCAACACCCTCTTGCAAAGAGCAGAGCACCCAGAAACAGCATATGGAATCATAGAATGATTTGCATTGGAAGGCACCTTAAAGATCATCTAGTTCCAACCCCCTGCCATTTGCAGGGACACCTTCCACTAGACCAGCTTGCTCAGGGCCCCATCCAGCCTGGCTTTGAACACTTCAAGTGAGGGGGCATCCACAACCTCCCTGGGTAACCTGTTGCAGTGTCTCACCACCCTCACTGGAAAGAATTTCTCCCTAATTTCTGTTCTAAATCTCCCCTCTTCCAGTTCAAAGCCATTACCCCTCATCCTATCACAACAAGCCCTTGTAAAAAGTTCTTCCTCAGCTTTCCTGTAGATCTCTTTCAGGTACTGGAAGGCTGCCATAAGGTCTCCCTGCACCCTTCTCCAGGCTGAACAGCCCCAACCCTCGTAGCCTGTCCCATAGGGGAGGTGCTCCATCCCTCTGATCATCTTCACGGCCTCCTCTGGACCCATTCCAACAGTGCAGTGTCCTAAATATCTCAGATATTCAAATGCTGCTCCAACTTGATCTCCACCAAGGACCAAGATTCCCTCTGTTTTACATCTAATCAATGTAATGAGATTCCTCATGTAAGTCTTGCAACCAGCAACAATGAATTAGGTCAAATTAACAGCACAGATGTTCCTGGATCTGTTTGGAGTTTGAACTCTCAAGCTGGACCAACCCTCCTCTTTAAGGCATCAGCTGCTAGGTTTGGAAACTAAATAGTCAAGTTTGTATCACAGTGTGTTTACTATTCCTATAGCCAGACTGCTGGTCGACATTAAGACAGATTTCCAGTGGCTTCCAATGCTGTTATTTATTTTCTCATCACCTGTGCTCCCCTTTCATCCTAAACCATTTGCATAAACCAGCATAATGCTATTTAGTTTATGCCCCACCACTGCTATAAATAGATGAACTGGAAACTCAGCTTAGTGAAGCAGCTTAAGCCCTTTCTTGGCTCATTCTTTCCTCCTGCTTACACACCCCTCTCTCTGTGTGTGTGTGCCTCTGTGTGCTTGTGAAGGTGTGACAGAGAGCTCATGTACACAAAAGAAATGTTAAGAGAGAGTCATTCTTCTCAATGCTGGAAACACAACCTTTTCTGAGCTGATGCAAAAGCTGGAGCTGTAAGAACAACCCCAAATATTATAGACTCTGTTTGTGTGTGATTGTAAATGCAGGGGGAAAGGGTTGGTTCATTTCTTTTTAAAGGCAAAAAAGGCAGATGTTTCACATTTCCCCTCATGTGAGACAAGGTGAGAGTTGTGCAGTCAGGTGGTGGTGTTGCTAGCACCACATCTCCTACCTTTAACAGTCTTCTGTTAGTTTGTTTTCATTTTGTGTTTCCACTTATTTGCTCCGCAGCCCATTTGTTTAGCAGACAGATTACAGGTGAAAATTAGGTTGCTTCTTTAAAAATCTACAGGAACAATTAAAAATCTCATCAATATGTGTCTAGTTGGAGGAGACTCATGAAGCTCATCTCTCTTTTCCTCTCTTTTTTTTTGAAAGCAAAATAAAAAGGATGCTTCGGTGCTTCCATTTTCTTTCAAGTAGGCATTTGGTTGTTGTGGGTTTTTTTTCCTCACAAATCTTGCTTGCAGGAATCATAAAAAATACAGTAATATATAGGTCTGTGTGTCTAAAAACTTAATTGTATATCTGGTACAGCTATTTTTATAACAACTTAGCAGTTAATCTCAGAGGATGCTTCCTGTCCTCATCACTGAGAGTGCTTTAAACCTGACAGGAGGTTGAAGTGAGGTGGGGGTCAGTCTCTTCTTCCCAGTATCAGGTGATAGAACATGATGAAATGGCCTGAAATTGTGACAGGGGAGGTGTAAACTGGGCATTAGGAAAAATTTCTTTCCTGAAAGAGTGGTCAAGCATTGGAAGAAGCTGCCTAGAGGGGTGGCGGATTTACTGTCTCTGGAGGTGTTCAAGAAATGTGTGGCCATGGCACTTTGGGACCTGGTTTAATGGCAATGGTGGTCTTAGGTTGCCAGTTGGACTCAATGATCTTAGACATCTCTTCCAAATGAAACAATTCCATAACTCTGTGGTTGCTCTAAGGAGAGATTACTGTTGATTTTAACTCTAGTCTGAGTAGGTATGAGCCTGATGACATCTATTATAGATTAGGACTTATCCTCTCCTCTGAAATATATCTCACTTTGCAAAGAAGGTTAAGTGCTATTTTTCTTCCCCTAATCCTGCTTAGCAAGTCAATGCAGTGGTCTGGGCAGTCTAAATACTCCAGTTAAGTGGGAGAAAGGTCACTGTATGATTACTGAAAAGGTGTCAGATGACTCTAAAGGGCAAATGCATTATCCTGAAGGATTTTCTGAAGGATGTCAAAAAGAGTTTAGGAAAAGCAAGGCAATACTATCATTAAATTAAAAACTCTGGAGGAAGATTCATCTACCACAGAACTACACACTTGCTTCAGTTGCAAAAGTCCTCTAGGATCACCAAGTCCAACTGGCAACCTAAGACCACCATGGCAGTGACGAAAACTTCACTTCTTTTGGGGAGTAGGTTCTGCAGTTTTGTCCAGCACTGAGAGACTTTGGGCTCCCCAATTCCCCAAAAGCTAGGAAGGACCTTTCATTCTCTTTGGCAACCTAATACCACCATGGCAGTGATGAAAACTTCACTTCTTTTGGGGAGTAGGTTCTGCAGTTTTGTCCAGCACTGAGAGACTTTGGGCTCCCCAATTCCCCAAAAGCTAGGAAGGACCTTTCATTCTCTTTGGCAACCTAATACCACCATGGCAGTGATGAAAACTTCACTTCTTTTGGGGAGTAGGTTCTGCAGTTTTGTCCAGCACTGAGAGACTTTGGGCTCCATACCAAATTCCCCAAAAGCTAGGGAGGACCTTTCATTCTCTTTGGCCCCAGGTGCTGCTCTGAGGTGTCCAGTGATGACTACTGCCTCATGGTGGCCAGCTCTGCCCATCATAACCCCTCAGCAAAATTCCCCTGAATTCAGTGGGTCCTCCAGGGCTGAAGGCAGAGGTTAAGGAAGCCTGCTGGGTATTTTTTATCTGAGCTGGAATGTGACATTTGTGTGTGTGATCAGAGAAATAAGAAAACTGCACTGTCATGCTGAACAACATCACAGACCTTTACATTTGTGTATTAGAAGGGGCACTGTCATAATACAAAGCAATTCAGCTGGTATTTTTTTCCATAAATATTTCAAAGCTGGCACACCTACAGTGTAGGCTTGGGATAGTCTAGTAGGGTCATGAAAAAAATCAAACAAAAAAAAACAAACAAAAAAAAACCCCACCAAAAAAAATCAAAATGCTGTGTGATCTTCATCTAGAAGGTAACCAAGATAAACCTGGTTAAACCAGAAGTTAAGATGAGACACTTGGGCTGTGTTTTAGCTGGTTAAACACAGGTTGAGAGATTTCCTAAGCCAAGCTTTCTACCCAGCAGCTCCATGAGCATTAAACTGTGTTCTGAAGTGCCACATCTGCTCATTCTTTAAATACCTCCAGGGATGGGGTCTCCACCACGTTACTGAGCAGCCTGTTCCAATACCTGACCACTCCTGCAGGAAAGAAATTCTTCCTAATATCCAATCTAAACCTCCCCTGGCACAGCTTGAGGCCATTACCTCTTGTCCTGTAAGTTTCTTGGGAGAAAAGACCAACACTGGCCTCACTCCAACCTCCTTTCAGGTAGCTATAGAGAGCAAAAGGGTCTCCTCTCAGCCTTCTCAGCTTTAGACTAAATCCTAGCTCACTCAGTCTCTCCTCATAAGACATATTCTGCACACCCTTCACCAACTTCATTGTCCTTCTCTGTACTCCCCTCAGCACCTCCATGTCTTCCCTGTACTGCACAGTCCAAAACTGGACACAGTACTCAAGGTGTGGCCTCACCAGTGCTAAGTTCAAGGGCACAATCACTCCCCTGGTCCCTCTGGCCATTCCATTTCTGACCAAAGCTAGGATGCTGTTGGCCTTCTTGGCCACGCTGCTGGCTCCATGGACTAGTTTGCCCACACTGCTGAAAATAACTTGTTGACCTGCTGCTCCTGGGGTTGCAAAGTTCATATGACAATGGCCACTTTGAGTCACTAGCATGACTACATCAGTCACTCATTTGCACTGGTTGGCACATATCCATGCTAAAAGTCTGGCACAACTTCTGCTTTATAGTTTCTAAAGTGATTTTTTTTTATACTTTCTGAAGTGAAGCAATAAAAGTGAAATAGATTCACAATCTTATGAACTCTATAATTTTAGTAGTTTATCTTGTAGCAACAGCCAACAAATGGTCCCCTAAAACGAGTCAGTAACATCAGAGAAGCAACAAATTATTGCAGCCCAAATTTAGATAAGACTTCTGTCCTCATTTCTCTTTTTGTTTTCAGTACTAAAAACTGCAACTTCTGAATCATGAGAGGGTTCCCATTTTACACATCCAGTCTGATTGGAGCAGAAGTACACATCCTGTCCCACACCTGGGATAGTTAAACACAGTCTAAAGAAACAACAGAAGACTCTGAACAAGATTTCAGTTAACTGCTCACTGACACAGCCTCAGGTGTTGCTGGCTTCCCAATGAGATGCAGTTATATCATAGAGTCACAGGATGGCTCAGGTTAGAAGTTAGAAGGGACCCCAGAGGTTATCTTCTCCAATCCCCCTGCCATGAGTAGGGATGCCCCTCAACTAGACCTCATCCAATCTGACCTTAAACACCTCTAGGGAGGGGGCATCCACAACCCCTCTGGGCAGCCTGTTCCAGAGTCAATACCCCTGTACTGAAAAACTTCTTCCTAAAATCCAGTCTAAACCTACTCTCCCTCAGCTTAAAACCATCCCTCCCAGTCCTGTCACTAGACAGTCTTATGACAAGTCCCTCTCCAGCTTTCCTGTAGGCTCCCTTGAGGTACCGGAAGGCAGCTATAAGGTCTCTGCAGAGTCTCCTCTTCTGCAGACTGAAAAGCCCCAGCTCCCTCAGCCTATCCTCATAGCAGAGGCGTTTTAGCCCTTGGATCATCCTTGTGGCCCTTCTCTGGACTTGCTCCAACAGTTCTGTGTCCTTCTGATGGTGAGAACACCAGAACCAGACACAATATTCAAGGTGGAGCTCTCAAAAGAGCAGTGAAAGGGTCAGAATCACCTTTCTAGACCTGCTGGACAGACTCCTCTTGGATACAGTGTGACACACTCCCAGGACACAGTTTGACTTCTGTGCAAGTACCAATTCATCTTATGATGAGGAGTTGAGCACCGAGTTGGAAGACACCCATAGAGTATCCTACAGCTCATCCCTAGAAGGGGTGGTCAGAAAACCACACACCAGCAAGGCCAAAAAGTTCTAAGATTTCTTCTGATAGCAAGGGAAAGCCTCTTTCCACAACACATTTGCAGTGGCTTCCTTTTCTTTCAGTCTCATATGAGCTGAAAAGCATTTGAGTTCTTTTCCCTTGAGGTGCTGAGACATATGAAGGTCCTTTGGGACATTTCATTACTCAGTGCACTTGGCATTAAAATTTAAGTAAGTGAGTAAATAAATAAATAAATAAGACTGAAAGTTGCACCTGAATAAATAAATAATTAAATAAATAAGGCTGAGAGTTGCACCTGAGTAAACAGATAAATAAATAAATGAGACTGAGAGTTGCATCTCTGTTGTTTTTCTTTCTTTTTTTCTCTGCCCTTATGGGTTTGGTTTCGCTTAATCAAAATATTTTCTATATTCAGAGTATGGATAATTATGCGGGTGCGCTGTAGCTATATCAGAGAATCCCAGGATCACAGCATGGTGGGGGGTGGACAGGACCTCTGGAGAGCATGCCAATTAAATGCCCTGCTAAAGCAGAGTCACACACAACAAGTTGCCCAGGGTCCAGGTGCGTTTGGAATGTCTCCAGGGAAGGAAGCTCAACAACCTCTCTGGGCAGCCTGCTGAGGGCTCTGACACCCTCACAGCAAAGTTTTTGCTCCTGGTCAGGTGGTGCTTCCTGTGTTCCAGTTTATGCCCATTGTCCCTTGACCTATCACTGGGCACCACTGAAATGTGTCCAGTCCTATTCTCTTGCCCCCCACCCTTTAGCTCTTGCTGAGCATTTAGAAGATTATTCCCTCTCAGGCTGCTCTTTCCCAGGCTAACTGCCCCCTCCTCCTTGCAGAGAGGCTTCAGGCTCCTCAGCATCTTTGCAGCTGGACCCTCTCCAGCAGTTCCCTGTCTCTCTTGAACTGTGGAAACCAGAACTGGCCACAGTGCTCCAGATGTAGCCTCCCCAGGGCAGAGTAAAGTTGGAGGAGAACCTCCCTGGATCTGCTGGACATATTCTTCTTAAGGCACTCCAGGAGACCTTTTGTCTTCTTGGCCACAAGAGCACATTGCTGGCTCTGAGTGAATTCGTTGTCCACTAGCATTCCCAGGTCCTTCTCTTTGTAACTGCTTTCCCAGCAGGTCAACCCTTCACCTGTCCTGGTACAAGGGGTTGCTCCTCCCCAGGTGTAGGACTCCATCCCTGCCTTACATACACAGCCTGTGCCTGTGCTGTTCCCTCCTTGCAGAGAGCTGTAGGCAGAAGCAGCTTGTGGACAGGCTGCCTGGGAGTGCCTGCAGACATCTAAGATGATATTTGCTCAGGCTGCTAAGCTCCTGTTGTAGATCCTTGGAAAGAATTACTGCAAAGCAATCTGAGCTCAGGCATCCACAGGTCTGGGATAAATTAGAAGCAGGCTGAGTGACGAAATGTGAGTAATTTCTTTGGTCCTGGAGATGAAAGCACCCAATCAGGTTCTTACTTCTCTTATTTACATCTAGCTTCCCAGAGCTTTTCTGCTGGCTTCATTATTCTCTCTAGAAAGGTTTTGGTTTTTTTTTTTTTTTCAAGCATTTAAATGTTTCTCAAGCTACTCCCTCAATGTTTATTTAATTTCCCCCTAGTACTTCTATCTATGTTGCTCTTTATTCTCCATGATGATTCAGGAAGAGAATTTTGTTAGTTACCCATTATTATTTGTGGCTATTTTGTTAATGTCCCCATCTGCATGAAGTTCTATTTTGTCCTAGGCATAAGGCTGGATGCTAGCTTTATTTCTAAGGAGACAAACAACTTGCCTCTGTTGGCTAATAGAACAGATGTCATTTGCCCACACAGACTCTCAGCAGTCATCACACAGAATCATAGAATCATTCAAGTTGGAACAGACCTCTAAGAGTGTCAAGTCTAACCTTCTACTCAACACCTCCATGCTCACTAGACCATGTCTTGAAGTGCCACATCTACTCATTTTTCAAATACCTCCAGGAATGGTAACTCCATCACCTTCCTGAGCAGCCTGTTCCAACACCTGACCATTCTTCCTAACATCCTAACATCAATTCTTCCTAACATCCAACCTAAACTTCCCTTGGAGCAACTTGAGGCCATTTTCTCTTGTCCCCTCATCAGTTACTTGAGGTTACTCTACCTCCTTTCAGGTAGCTGTAGAGAACAATAAAGTCTCTCAGCCTCCTCTTCCTCAGCCTAAACAATCTCAGCTTCCTCAGCCTCTCCTTATAAGACATGGTCTACAAAATTCTCACCAGCTTTGGTGCCCTTCTCTGTACCTATTCCAGCACCTCACTGACTTTCTTATACTGTGGTGCTCAAAACTGGACACAGTATTCAAGGTGTGGTCTCACCAGTGCTGAGAACATCACTTTCCTGGTCCTGCTGGCCATGCCATTCCTGATCCTGTCCAGGATGCTGTTGACTTTCCTGGCCATCTGGGCACAACCTGGCTCATGTGTTGATGAACACCCCCAGGCCTCTCTCTGCCAGGCAGCTTTCCAGCCACTCTGCCCCAAGCCTAGAGATTTCATGGGGTTGTTGTGATCAAAGTGCAGGGTCCAGCACTTGGTCTTGTTAAACCTCATGCAGCTGTCCTGAGCCCATTGCTTCAACCTGTCCAGATCTCTCTGTAGAGCCTTCCCACCCTGCAGCAGATCAACACTCCCACTTAATTTTGAGTCATCTGCAAACTTACTGAGGGTGCACTCAATTCCCTCATCAAAATTATTAATAAAGGTGTTAAACAGGACCAACCCCAGCAATGAGGGAGCACTGCCTGTGACTGGTTGCCAACACATCCCACAGAATCAAATGACCTATGATATCTCTTTGCCCTTGTTCTTATCCTTCACTGCAGAGGTACAGGTTAGGAGGCTGGAGTTGTTTCCCTGCAGGGCCATGTATATGTGGTTGGTTTTAATTTGTCCTGGAGCATTACAGGTTTGCATTTCCTGCTGATTAGCAGACAATGACTTGCAGCATCAAGGCTATGGAGCTTGTCTTCTCTGTCATAACACAGAGATGAACCCTGACCAAAGTTGTGCCTGCAACAAAAGGCACATTGCTATCACCAGTGTGGCTTGCACCTTGATTGTATACATCAGAAATCAATGTGGCTACAGGAGGAGGAATTTGGCCCAGTGTCTGCTCTGCACAAAGGTACCAGAGTGGAAGCCACACCAACTCAATTTAACTCAAACACAGTCAGAGGAGGCAAGAGGATGCATTTGAGAGTATTGGAATCACCAAGGAGCCAGATTTTCCAGCAGTCTGAGATTCTTTTCTGCAAGTGCTCAGCTTGGTCACACTCTGTTTAAGCTTTGGAATCACTTTGCTCACACTTGACATGCTTGGAGTGAGTATAGTGGGCTGGTCCTTATGGCAAGAGTAGCATTTTCCACTTCATAAAAGAAAAAAAAAAAGAAATTATTGGTTTTGACAATAAAGAAAAGTGCTAGGAAAAGATTTAACCTAATTTTCTAGTCAAGATACCACATCATCCTTACTTCTTCAGACATGTGCTACTTAAGGTAACAGTCTACCAAGTAGAAATTGTGAAGCATTTTGCCACACTTTGGTTTCACAACATGGAGAATGTTTTGTCTTATGACAGGAGCAAAGCAGACAGTAATCTTCCTAGATCAAACCCAATGAAAAATGATATCTGAGGCAGAATAGGAGCTTTCTCATACTGCCTTTGGAGAGTGAAAAATTGAAAAAAGAAAAATTAAGAGGAGTATTTTGCTTACAGATTAACAATGATGGAAGAAAATGAAACAGAAACAAACAAACAGAAAGAAAACAAACAAACAAACAGAAAAAACCCCCACAAAATAAACCCCCAAAACCCAACAAGAACAAAAAAACCACAACCAAGCAACAAACCAAACCAAAACAAAAACCAAACAAGCATAAGGAAGATTCAAAATGAAAGCCTGATTAGGGCAGAACATCAAAACACTGAGAGAAAGCCAGGCTTCCAGTTTGGAAAAGGGAGGAAAAGAAATTGGAGAGAAGGTCTGAGGAAGTTCAACCAGAAGGTTTCTATGGACAGTTAAAACATATTAGATGTTTTGCTAGTAAACACACAGTATCATGTACAATTTCTTTCCTGAAAGAGTGGTCAGGCATTGGAACAGGATGCCCAGGGTTGTGATGGAGTCACCATCCCTGGAGGTGTTCAAGAAATGTGTGGACATGGAACTCTGGGATATGAGTAGGGTTGATGGTTGGACTCAATGATCTTGGAGGTCTCTTCCAACCCAAACAATTCTATGATTCTATAAACTGTGCAGAACTTGTAGAAGTTGGATAGAAAGGACACTCAGACAACTTCTGAGCTGCTGACAGTTTTCCTGGGAATTGCATTTCTCACTAAGCTTTCCTCTGCACAAATCCCCCCACCCATAAAAGCAGACTCTCCATGGCACCTCAGCTGACTCCCCACGATTCCAGTTCCTTCTCTAAAGCTCAACATTTTGGCATTTCTCACTCAGTTTGAAGTTACACCTGGTGCAGGCCAACAGACAGAATCATCATGCCAAATTCCTCCACATCTCTTCCCCCAAGACAGGTCTTGCATCCTTGTATTCAGCATATGCTTCAGTTGCAGGAAAAAATCAACCAAGCCAGGTCATTGACATGACTAATCTACCATGACAGCACAAGCCAAGCAGACATTGGCAATATCAATTCACTCAGAAAACATTCAGAAAAGAGGTTCTGGGAAGGAGAGAGGAAAAGAATGTAAGAGTGGAAATTCTGCAGAGTGTTGTATTAAGCACTTCTCTTCCCTTTTTGCACAGAGTAGTCAGCAGAGTTGACACATCACTGGAAATGTCTTTTCTTTTGCATACTAAATATCTTACTATCGACCTCTGGCTTGGAAGAGGAGGTTCATTATATGCAAAGCATCCTTCCAGGGACTGGCACCTGCATAATGCATTCCAGCATGTCTGCTGGATGCAGGGACAACCATCATTAGTGACTCACATGGAGAAATGGGCTGGGCCCCTGCCAGCATGACTGCATTAACCCCTGCTTAGCAGCTGCACTTTACAGCCTGCCCACACATGGGTTCTGTGGAGCAGTGCTGCCTGCTAATAACATCTATCTAGGAGCCATCTGCTTAAAAAACACAGATCATGAGGAGTTCCAGGAAACAGTGGACCAAACACTGTCTGCTTCTCCCTGATTCATCTGCTTTGAAGCTGAAATAATAAAAATTAAAGCTTGTTTTGCTGACTCCATTGGATTAAGAGAAGATCACTCTCTTAATGAGAGCATTCTCTTCAGGACAGGAGCAAAACCTCTTCTGTGCTGTCCTCTGTGCCATGCAGCCTGGCAGTTCAGCAGGTGAAGAGGGCAAAAAACTATGAGACCAGATATTTCTGGTTGGCAGGATAAATTCAAACTGATAATCCTCCCTAAATTACAGCCCTATATTTCCTTGGGTTAATAGAGAAAAATAAGATCATTCAGACCAGAAAACAGGAGCCTCCAGAGAGTCAGAGATGTACACTGGTCTGTTGTCATGCACACAAAATGTGACACAGAAACCTAAGAGTAGTTTTGGTTGAAAAAGACCAAAAAGATCACCAAGTCCAACCATCAACACAACACCACTGTGGCCATTAAATTGTGCCCCAGAGTGCCTTGTCCACATGTTTCTGCAACACCTCTAGGGAGGGTGACTCCACCACCTCCCTGGTGAAATCTCCATCCCTGGATGTGTTTAGACATGATGCTTAGGGACATGGTTTAGGATTGACCCTAAACTGGGTCAAGGATTGGACTGAGGAGCTTTGAGGTCTCTTAAGGCTGGATGTGTTCTGTGATTTTTCCCCTGTACCTCTTGCCAGGCAGGAGGTGGAAGCCCCATCCCTGGAGACATTCAAGGTCAAACTTGATGTGTCTCTGAGTAACTTGATCTATTTGGAGATGTCCCTGCTCACCACAGGGGGTTTGGACAAGATAACCATCAAGGGTACCTTCCAACCTGATGCATTCTGTGATTCTACCTCCAATCTTCACACTCCCTCATCAAACCTGCTTGCAGGACACTCCCATTCCTAGGAAAGGTTCACACCTTAATCCTTCTGAGGATTTCCTTTTCCCCCTGCAACCTTTATCTCTTGCTCAGTATTGAGAAGATCCCCTCTCAGGCTGCTCTTCTCCAGGCTAAACAGACCCAGGTTTCTCAGCCTTTGCTCCTCACAGAGGTGCTCCAGTCCCCTTAGCATCCTTGTAGCCCTCTGTTGGACTCTCTCCAGTAGTTCCCTGACTCTTTGGAACTGGGAATCTCAGAACTAGACACAATGCTTCAGGACTGGCCTGATTAAGACAGAGTAGACAGTGAGGAAAATGCCCCTCAACCTCCTGGTCACATTCTTCCTAATGCACTACTGGCCTTTTTTTCACAAGGATACATTGCTGGCTCTTTAGTGAACTTATTGTCCACCAGCACTCCCAGAGCTGTTTTCCATTTTTTTCTGGGCAGGATATTCATGGTCTGCCTCTTTTCCAAACTGCAATGTTGTGTTTCCTGGCAGGATATTCCCAAAGGCTCTAGTGTTTCAAAGAAGCTCTGCCAAAATCACGACAAATTCTCCAGCCCTTTCAGCCAACCCTTCGCTGGAGGGGGCTGAGCTCAAGCAAAACACTTTGTTAGCCCTGACTGAAGTGCAACAGGTTGCAGCTCAGCATGAAGCTTGTGCACAGTGCTGACTTGACTCTACCAATCTGAACACAAGCTCCTTGTGGTTTCCTCCACTTCAAGAGCATGCTGGTACCATATGTGTAAGAGCACAGTCTGTTCCTGAAGGCAGCCCTTTCTTAGTTTTTAATTTTTGTTGCCCAAATTGGCTCAACTCCTACTACTACAGAACTAAAAGAAGTGTGGAATCATAGAGTTGCTTCAGCTGGAAGAGGCCTCCAGCATTATGCGGTCCAACCTTCAACCTCAGACCATCATGGCCATTAAATTATATGGAAAATATCCATACCTAGAAAAGTACAAGGTAACTTTTCTCTGCTTGCCTCCTGCAAAGCCCAGCTCCTGCTTTTCTGGTACAGAAAGAAAAGAGTGTGGTGTTTTCTGTAGAAAGCATCAGGAGCTTGGTCACAACCACCCACTGCTTTCAGCAACATTTTTATAGAAGAATTATCTTATAATGTAAGTTTTTGTGACACTGGCTGCCTGCTGAAGTTGAGCAAAAGAAGAAATCATGGAGATCAGCTATTTAATTTTTTTTCCATAGTCGAACACTCTTACTTGCATAGGCTTCAGTAAGATCTAGGAATAGAATCAACAAGGATCATAGGTTGGAAGGGACAAGTGCAAGGCCTTGCATCTGGGTCAGGGCAATCCCAGGCACAAATCTAGGCTGGGCAGGGACTGGCTCAAGAGTAGCCCTGAAGAAAAGGACTTGGGGGTGCTGGTGGACGAGAAGCTCAACATGAGCCACCAGTGTGCACTTGCAGCACATAAAGTCAGTCACATCCTGGGCTGCATCAAGAGAATCATCATGCAGGTTGAGGGAGGTGATTCTTCCCCTCCACTCTGCTCTGATGAGACCACACCTGCAGTACTGCATCCAGTTCTGGAGCCCCTGTTACAGGAAAAATCTGGAGGTGCTGGAAAGTGTCCAGAGAAGGGCCACCAGGATGATCAGAGGGCTGGAGCACCTCTCCTGTGAGGACAGACTGAAAGAGTTGGGGCTGTTCAGTCTGGAGAAGAGAAGGCTCCAAGGTGACCTTATTGTGGCCTTTCAATATCTGAAGGGGGCTACAAGAAAACAGGGGAGGGACTTTTTAGGATATCAGGTAGTGATGCACTAGGGGGAATGGAACAAAACTAGAAAGGGGTAGATTCAGATTGGATGTGAGGAAGAAGTTCTTCACTGTGAGAGTGGTGAGACACTGGAACAGGTTGCCCAGGGAGGTGGTGGAAGCCTCATCCTTGGAGGTTTTTGCGGCCAGGCTGGGTGTGGCTGTGAAGCAACCTGCTCTAGTGTGAGGTGTCCCTGCCCATGGCAGGGGGGTTGGAACTGGATGATCCTTGAGGTCCCTTCCAACCCTGACAATTCTATGACTTTGGGAATCATCTGGTGCAACCTTTCTAGGTAATAATCTATTTGAAATGAGACAGGCCAGTACCCTGTCTGAAAACTGACCAATGTAGGGGAATCCCCTGCTACCCTTGGGAGATTATTCCACTGTCTAACTGTTCACATGGGGGAGTCTAGTCAGAATCTCCCCAGGAATAAGTGGATATTTGTGTTCCTGGAGGTTCTTCTTTCATCTCCTAGGTATGATAAAATTGAGATCCACACCAAGCAAACACTGTAATTTCAACTCTGATTGTATTGGTAATGTATGAAATACATCAGCCTTCCTATTTTCCAGTCCAACCCACAGATACAGAAATTAAAGTGGGAAAGAAAAGGTTTCACTTTAAAACTTCACTGTTACTATGATGTTGCCTACCCTACGCTGTCCAGATATTGAATAGCACAAACTTATGACAGACAAAGTTCTCCTGCGTTTTCCTCTGTGGAGGAAGACAGCAAACCTTCGGACAACTTTTGAGAAGGCTGTGTTCTGTCTTTGAGTTTGAAAGACTGTAAACACCTTGTAACTGAAGAGAAAGGCTAGGGAGAAGTTGACTGTATGTGCTGAGAAGCTTGTTTGTCAGTATGAACCTAGTGTATGATGTGCTTGCACCCATGGCAGTGAAAGGATAACCAGTTGGGATGGGACAGCTCTGTATTAGAAAAGTATCTAAGTTGGCTATGTAACAGAATAGTAGGCTTTGGCTTCTGCTTCAGCGCTTGCTTTGCCTTATGCTTAAGCTCTTGCTTGCCTAGTGTTTTGCTTAGTAACATAGGCAATAAACGACTTTGCCTTTCACAGTAAGAGCCTTCTTGTCTTATCTTCACCTGGAAACACCACAACACACAGCCTGTGAGAAGAACAAGACTGCTACAATTATACCTCTGCATCACTTTCTGTTTTCCAGCTGATCATTAAAGATGTTGTGGAGAAAACTGTGGAGCCTGGTGGAGCCAGGAAACTGAGCAAAAGATAGGACTGTTGTCAGAGGTATAGTCTGATCTGTGTACTACTAATTTCAGAGCAGTGAGCATTTGCTCAGTTTGGGCTAAGCTACCATGAAAAGAAAAACATTTTCTTATTTCCCCTTGCAAGGTTTGAGAGCATTGTGCATTTTATGACATTTTTCATAAAACTACAGTTCCTGGAGTCCAGAGACAGCATGCACAGCTTAGGCTTTATTCAAAGCAAAAACCATCCAGCTTTTATCATGTCAAAGGAAGTTCACAAACCATCCCTGGAGGTGTTTCAAAGAGGCAGAGATGTGGTGCTGAGGGAGATGGTTTAGGCCCAGACTTGGCAGAGTTAGAGAATGGTTGTACTCACTGATCTTAAAATTCTTCTCCAATCAAAATGATTCTATGATTCAGTGATGATGCTAGACTTTTCTTGAAAGTACATTTATCTGCTGTCACAACAGAAGTGCAGTTTAGAATAGAACCATAGAATCATAGAATCAGTCAGGGTTGGAAGGGACCACAAGGATCATCTAGTTCCAACCCCCTTGCCATGTGCAGGGACACCTCACACTACATCAGGCTGGCCAGAGCCTCATCCAGCCTGGCTGCAAACACCTCCAGGGATGGGGCCTCAACCACCTCCCTGGACAACCCATTCCAGGCTCTCACCACTCTCATGGTGAAGAACTTCTTCCTCACATCCAGCCTGAATCTCCCCACTTCCAGCTTTATTCCATTCCCCCCAGTCCTTTCACTACCTGATAGCCTAAAAAGTCCCTCCCCAGCTTTCTTGTAGCCCCCTTCAGATACTGGAAGGCCACAAGAAGGTCACCTCGGAGCCTTCTCTTCTCCAAACTGAACAGCCCCAACTCTTTCAGTCTGTCCTCATAGGAGAGGNAGCCTGTCCAGGTCCCTCTGGGTGGATCCCTTCCCTCCAGCCTGTCTGCTGCACCACACAGCTTGGTGTCATCAGCAAACTTGCTGAGGGTGCACTCAATGCCACTGTCCATGTCACCAACAAAGATGTTGAACCAGACTGGTCTTCTTCACTCCTGTGGGCAACCAAGAGCCATTTCTTGTCTACATATAATGAAGCAACGTTTTACCAGCACTGCTATACTGGGTTATTCTCTTCTGGGGGCAGAATGAAGAGAAGCTAAGGACAGAAAGTAGAGGGAAAAAAATGGAAAAGAAATGTCCAGATTCTGATCTCTAAGGTTACATATGTCTTTGAATAACTATGTACTGTGTATGAACATAATTATATGTATTAATCTAATGTATTCCATATTCATTGAACATTGAATATCTAATATTCATACTAAGTGTTCAATGTTAACCCCCTCCCCAACTATTCAATATGCATATTCAATCCAACTGCAATGCAAGGAATCAGAATTGTTTCAGTTCACAAAACCCTCAAAGATCCTCAATTTGAGACCACCATGGCTATTAAACCATGTCCCAGGTGCCATGGCCACAGGTTTCTTGGACACCTCCAGGGATGGTGACTCCACCACCTCCCTGAGCAGCCTGTTTCAATGCCTGACCACTCTTGGAGGAAAGAAATTTCTCCTCATATCCAGCTTAAACCTCCCCTGGCACAATTTCAGGCTATTTCCTGTTGTTCTGTCACCTGATACTAGGGAGGAATTGTATTCAGAGGAACAAAGGCAATTTATTGCATTCACAGGAATTGTTCTGTTAAGTTAGTATTACAGTTTGGAGATTTGTCTTCTGACTCATTGTTCTTACTAGAAACTAATACTATTAATAGTAAGATTAGAGGGTCACAGAACTCTGAGAATTAGTCTATTCCAGTCTCTGTCTGCTCCATATTTGCATCCCTTTACTGTCTAAGTAAGATTTGTGGGGTGTAAAATTAACATAATGAAGCTTATGAGAAGCCTCAAGCCATTCCTGAAATAAGGACTCAATGTCTAGATGCAGATGGGTGACAATTGGTGTCCCTCAGGAGGCTGTGTTGGAACCAGTGTGGTTCAATGCCTTCAGCAGTGAGACTGAGTGCACCCTGAGCAAGTTAGCTGGTGATGCCAAACAGAGTGGTGTGGTTGATAGGACTGAGGGATGGATGCCATCCAGAGGGACCTGGACAGGCTGGGGAGCTGGGCTGAGCAGAATCTCCTGAGGTTCAATAAGGCAAAGTGCAAGGTCCTGCACCTAGCTCAGGGCAAGCCTTGATATGAACCCAGTCTAGAGGATGATGAGATTGAGAGCAGCTCTGCAGAAAAGAACATGGGGGGACTGGTGAGTGAGAAGCTGGACATGAGTCAACAATGTGCACTTGCAGCCCAGAAAGCCAGTGGCATCCAAGGCTGGATCACAGGAAGTGTGGCCAGCAGGTTGAGAGAGGTGATTCTGCCACTCTACTCTGAGTGAGACCTCACCTGGAGTACTGTGTCTGGGTTTGGGGCCCCCAGCACAAGAAGGACATGGCCATGCTGAAGCAGGTTCAGAGGAGGGCCACAAAGATGACAAAAGGGCTGGAGCACCTCTCCTATGAAGCAAGATGGAGAGAGCTGGGGCTGTTCAGCCTGGAGAACAGAAGGCTCTGGGGAGATCTAGGAGCAACGTTTCAATATCTGAAGGGAACCTCCAGGAAGGCTGGGGAGGGACTGTTTAGAAGGGCTTGTAGCAATAGATGAGGGGCAGTGGTTTCAAACTAGAGCAGGGTAGGTTCAGACTGGAAATTAGGAGGAAGTTATTCACAATGAGGGTAGTAAAATACAGGAACAGGTTTCCCAGAGAGGTATTGGAGGGCCCACCCCAGGAGACACTCAAGATACTTGATGGGGCTCTCAGCAACCTGTTTTAGTTGCTGCCCCTGCTGACTGCAGTCGTGCTGGAGAAGATGACCTTCAAGGGTCCCTTCCAACCCGATGCATTCTGTGATTCTGTAATTCTGTGAAATACAGTTGTAAAGACCTGATCTGAAAATTTTTATGCCCTCACTCAAGAAGAGCTTTGATGGGAAGATTTCAGATCTAAGCAATGATCTGCCCTGCTCTTTTTTTCCATGCACTTTCTTTCCTGGTGGCTGCTTGGCAAGGTGGAGGGTTCAGAAGCAATTTATAAGACTAGATGGCTTTTGCAAGGTTTCTGAAGAGGTACATTAGGCATGACAAATGTCCAGTGCTGTCATCACTGCCACCAAGGGTCAAAGCAATCCATCCGCAGGACTACTTTGTGGCTCTGCCTACAGCTCTTCTTTGGAAGCCTTACATCAGCTTTGGGCTGAGAAATAATTTACCAGCAAGCTGCAAAAATATCCAAGCAGGCTGCAGTAAACATCTTGAAGAAAATATTTCTCTGTGTTTCCTGCAGCAGAGCTAACTTCTTTGTATTATAATAAGCCATCAGTAACTACCTCAGATAATAACAGTTATGTCCCAGATGGCTCTGTCACTAGGAGAGGAGAAAGAAAAATAATCAAATAAACAGAAAATATAAACCAAATGAGCTGCACTGTGATGGATCTCAAAAGTGAGATCATGTCCCTTTATTTCCTCTTCATTGCAGTAGATCACACTTGCTACTGAAATGCCACAAATCTGAAAACTTCAACCTCAAAACACCTCCTGAGGTTTTGGGTTCCTTGCAAAGGCAGCACATTGCAGAGTGCAAAGGTAGAAAGGTCCTGCAGTGCTTTCCTCCCTTAACTCAGACTGCAAAGTTAGAAAAGTCCTGCAGTGCTTTCCTCTCTTAACTCAGACTGCAAAGGTAGAGAGGCCCTGCAGTGCTCTCCTCCCTTAACTCAGACTGCAAAGATAGAGAGGTCCTGCAGTGCTCTCCTCCCTTAACTCAGACTGCAAAGATAGAGAGGTCCTGCAGTGCTCTCCTCCCTTAACTCAGACTGCAAAGATAGAGAGGTCCTGCAGTGCTCTCCTCCCTTAACTCAGACTGCAAAGATAGAGAGGTCCTGCAGTGCTCTCCTCCCTTAACTCAGACTGCAAAGATAGAGAGGTCCTGCAGTGCTCTCCTCCCTTAACTCAGACTGCAAAGATAGAGAGGTCCTGCAGTGCTCTCCTCCCTTAACTCAGACTGCAAAGATAGAGAGGTCCTGCAGTGCTCTCCTCCCTTAACTCAGACTGCAAAGATAGAGAGGTCCTGCAGTGCTCTCCTCCCTTAACTCAGACTGCAAAGATAGAGAGGTCCTGCAGTGCTCTCCTCCCTTAACTCAGACTGCAAAGATAGAGAGGTCCTGCAGTGCTCTCCTCCCTTAACTCAGACTGCAAAGATAGAGAGGTCCTGCAGTGCTCTCCTCCCTTAACTCAGACTGCAAAGATAGAGAGGTCCTGCAGTGCTCTCCTCCCTTAACTCAGACTGCAAAGATAGAGAGGTCCTGCAGTGCTCTCCTCCCTTAACTCAGACTGCAAAGATAGAGAGGTCCTGCAGTGCTCTCCTCCCTTAACTCAGACTGCAAAGATAGAGAGGTCCTGCAGTGCTCTCCTCCCTTAACTCAGACTGCAAAGATAGAGAGGTCCTGCAGTGCTCTCCTCCCTTAACTCAGACTGCAAAGATAGAGAGGTCCTGCAGTGCTCTCCTCCCTTAACTCAGACTGCAAAGGTAGAAAGGTCCTGCAGTGCTCTCCTCCCTTAACTCCATGGTGACACTGTGTTGGGAAGGAGGTTCTCTTTGGGTTTTGCTTAGTTCAAAGCAAGTGAAGGCAATGTCCATGGTGGTGTTTCAGCAGCTGCCACCCACACACAGCCACCATAACTCCAGTTCAGGTTATCTCTGGAACCAAGCATCTTGTTTCCCTACGCAGATGTTGCCTGCCCTGGTCTGAGCAGGACCAGCACTGTCTCTGCTCTTTGCTGCAAATTTCCAGCTCAGTCTCTGCTCTGTGAGGCACTTGCTGCAGCTCAGGGCAGGTTTGCACAGACAGTGGCTGGTGAGGAAAGTTAGCACCAAGGGTTGGGCTGCAGACCAGGGGCACTGCTACACCTTGTGTGCCACCTTGTGTGCCACCTTGTGTGCCACCTTGGGCTGCAGGAAGGAAAAGGCTGCAGCTGTGGGGAGGAGGGGACAGGACAGGTGACAATAAGGTGACCAACAAGGGATTCTATCACATGGATAGCATCTTCAGGGGAAAGCTGAGGGATCATCATGGTCAAGCCTCCTCTTCAATGGCTGGTGTCTGAGGAATACTCTGTTCTGCCTTTGATCCTGATCAATGAATTCCTGAATCCAGTTCCAGAATCCATCTCCTGAATCTGGTTCCCATCTGCTGCTGAGTCCAGGCTGGGACTTCCCCAGTACCTCCCCCAGCATCAGTGGTGACAGTGCCATCATTGCCATCAGGGGTTGGGTTCCTTATTGGTTTGTATCTCTTTGCCTCTGTTTCATTGTAATGTTCTTATTTCCATCCCAGATGGTTTAGTTTGGGTTTTTTTTCCCACTCCACCAGTCTCTCTCCCTTATTCCCTTCCTGCTTTGGTGGGGGGTTTGGACTCTCAGAGGTCCCTTCCTGCCCCCACCTTTCTATGATTCTATGATCCTCTTCATTTTGGGAAAGCAGAGGGATCCATAGAGAGCCTTTGGCACTTGTCTAGTGCCCAGCCCTGACCCTTGACACTTCCAGGCAGCAAATACCACATCATATAGGCAGAGAGCAAAAGATTCTAGCTGAGCATTATTATGCTGAACAGACTCTTTCAATGTTGGCAGACAAACCATGACATTTGGGAGCCCAGCAGTAAGCACTGTTTTTTTTCCTGAGTGTGCAGTCCAAGACTTTCTGGAGGTATTCAAGCCCTTTCTATTCCTCACTTGCCAGGTGCCTTCATACCTAGTGCTTCTATAATGGATGAACCTCAGTGTTTGGGTCCTGGTACCCAATGCTTGGCCTACATGCTGCAGGGTTATGATCTGCTCTGCATTTATCAGCACACCAGTACCTCACCAGTACCTTTGCTCAGCACAGCTAAGTCCTCTATTTTCTCCTGTTGTGCATGACCTGATGCAACCAGAAATATTTCCAGTTAAAAGAACTAAAAGTTATGCACAGCTTAACAGCACAATGAGGATCTTGATCTTCTCTCTTCCCTTTTTTCTTCTTGACCATTATAATTTTAAGGATTTTTTTTCCCTCTGTTTTCATAAATCATTAAGGTTAAAAAAGACCTCTAAGATCATCAAGTCCAACTGTCAACCCAACACCACCATGGCCATTGAACCATGTCCTGAAGTGCCATGTCTACACATCTTTTGCATATCTCCAGGGTAGTGACTCCTCCCTGGGCAGCCTGTTCCAATGCTGACCACCCTTGTAGGAAAGAAATTTTTCCTAATGTCCAATCTAAATCTCCCTTGGCACAATTTCAGGCCATTTCCTCTTGTTCTATCATCTGATAGCAGGGAGAAGAGACCAACCCCCACTTCACTGCAACCAGGGAGGGGAGATCAAGTTCTCCCTTCAATGTCTTTTTCTCTAAGCTAAACAAGCTCAGTTCCCCCAGCTGCTCCTCACAAGACCTGTTCTCCAGACCTTTCAACAGCTTCATTACCCTTCTCTGGACATGCTCCAAAACCTCAATGCCTTTCTTTTAGCGAGGGCCCCAAAACTGACCCCAGTACTCAAGGTGTGATCTCACCAGTGCTGATTCTGGTATCACAGACACTTCCCTGACGGCCATGTTACTGCTGATTCAGGCCAGGATGCTGTTGGCCTTCTTGGCCACCTGGGCACACACTGTCCATAGATTGATTCATAGAATACCAGGTGGGAAGAGACCTCAATAGAATCCATAGATTCATTCCTAGAATGCCAGGTGGGAAGAGACCTCAATAGAATCCATAGATTCATTCACAGAATACCAGGTTGGAAGAGACCTCAATAGAATCCATAGATTCATTCACAGAATGCCAGGTTGGAAGAGACCTCAACAGAATCCATAGATTCATTCATAGAATACCAGATGGGAAGAGACCTCAACAGAATCCATAGATTCATTCCTAGAATACCAGGTGGGAAGAGACCTCAATAGAATCCATAGATTCATTCATAGAATGCCAGGTGGGAAGAGACCTCAACAGAATCCATAGATTCATTCCTAGAATACCAGGTGGGAAGAGACCTCAATAGAATCCATAGATTCATTCATAGAATACCAGATGGGAAGAGACCTCAACAGAATCCATAGATTCATTCCTAGAATACCAGGTGGGAAGAGACCTCAATAGAATCCATAGATTCATTCATAGAATACCAGGTTGGAAGAGACCTCAACAATCATCTAGTCCAAACTTCGAGGGTAAGAATATAGTTGAAACGGGATGGCTCAACAGCCTGGCAAGCTGGGCCTTGAAACTGTCTAATGTAGGGGAATCCACCACCTCCCTTGGGAGTTTATTCCGATGATTAATAGCTTGAATGGTGAAAAATTTCCCCAGTAGCAACTTGTGCCCATTACCCTTTGTCTTTACCATGTGGCTCTTTGTACAAAGGCAGTCTCCCTACTCATGACAGCCATCCTTTATGTACTTCTACTTGGGTCTTATCTTCAGCTGGGGCCTGATGAACACTGCTAGGTCATTTTCTGCTGGGCAGTTTCCAGCCCCAAGCCTGAAGTGTTACAGGGAGTTGCTCTGACTGAAGGTCAGGACCCAGTGCTTGGTCTTGTTAAACATAAAAGCATAGAACAGCCCAGACAGGAAAAGCCCAGCTTGATTTTGAGCACAGGACCTTGAAAGATCATCTGGTCCAACCTTTCATTTTCAGTCNAATGTAGGGGAATCCACCACCTCCCTTGGGAGTTTATTCCGATGATTAATAGCTTGAATGGTGAAAAATTTCCCCAGTAGCAACTTGTGCCCATTACCCTTTGTCTTTACCATGTGGCTCTTTGTACAAAGGCAGTCTCCCTACTCATGACAGCCATCCTTTATGTACTTCTACTTGGGTCTTATCTTCAGCTGGGGCCTGATGAACACTGCTAGGTCATTTTCTGCTGGGCAGTTTCCAGCCCCAAGCCTGAAGTGTTACAGGGAGTTGCTCTGACTGAAGGTCAGGACCCAGTGCTTGGTCTTGTTAAACATAAAAGCATAGAACAGCCCAGACAGGAAAAGCCCAGCTTGATTTTGAGCACAGGACCTTGAAAGATCATCTGGTCCAACCTTTCATTTTCAGTCAAAGTATCTCACCAGCTTTATAGCTTAATCATTACTTACTATGCCACAGCAGGGATAGCAGTTCTGGGTCACTCTAGAAGCTTAGCACATTTTAGCTTTACATTTTACCTTACAATATGCTGAGAGTATGAAGAAGTATCTACTGCCCCTGCTTCCTCCCCTCTCCTCCCTGCATGGCCACTGCAGTACTTGCTGCTGACAGAAGATTTCTGAAATTGTATCTCCTACTAAACTCTGCTCAGGCACTGTGAGATGACAGGTTTACAATGTAAGAAAGATCTACATAGTGGATATCTGTGTTCAGATCCAAGCCTGCAGCATTTCTTTCTTCTCTTTAATTGAGATTATGTAATGCCTGAGCTCTTCCCTCTCTGTATTGCTCTAAACTGTGATTACTGTGAACCTTCAGCTGCATAAACACAAAATGAGGCTTTGGAGTTGTCACATTAAGGTGTTTGCCTGCCTCAGAGCCCAGCACTCTTGCTGAAACTCTTTGGCAAAATTAATTTTGCCTCCATTTTTGGTGCCTGGATAAGGACTTGCTGTCACACAACTCAGAAAGTTTAAGCAGTCAGATGGTTTAATTGTTCAAAAGGACAAATACAACAGGTTGGGGACTGCCAGTGATAAAGGCACTGACTGCAAGGTCACCTCAGGACTGCTAAATCCTGGGTCACACCCAACAGACAGAGATTCACACCTTTGCTGCAGCTCTGATACAACAGAAATGTTCGCAAAGATGGTCTCAGGACTGAGAAATCCTTGGTCACACCTGACAATGGGAGGTGCAAACCTTCCCAATGGCCCTAACAGAAAGGAAGCAAAAGTCCAGATGCGGATTGCTGGTGCAATTCACACCCAGAAAGGTGTCCCTGTCTTGGGTGGAGGAAAAGGATCCCAGCCAGGCACCCATCCTTATCTCTGCCTTCTCCCCCAGTCTCAGCTGCTGCTGCAGCTGGTGGTGGTGCTGGCCCATGCTGCACTCCCCTTGCTGTCCCTGCAACCAGTGCCAGCAGAACATTGCCCTCCCCACTGCCACAGGCAGTGCCCTGAGGTGTTCCTCTCGTTGGTTTTATGTCTCATCCCAGGCTGTACCTGCCTTCTAGGTGACATTCAGCATGATTTGAGAGGGATGCTGAGTAACACATTCGTGTATTTAGCAGGGACTTGATTTTCCTCACTAGCATATTGAGGGGTGCCAACTTTAATGTTAAAATTACAGTTTGTCAGGCAAAAGTCTTTGTTCAGGCCCTCAAAATTTGCTTTGAAGATGGATGTTTCTGTTGTTTGAGCTTTGCTTCACCAGATCCAGTCAAAACAGGGCCATCTGATCTTCATAAGACTCCTTCCTTCAGCTGTTAGGCAGCAGAGTGGCAGATCTTCATTGCACACAAATACCTGCTGATCCCTGGTCTCAAAGCTGCTAACTTTCCTCACCTTCCTGTACCATGGACAGCTGGGCAGTTTTACCACAGAAGTAGTTCTGCAAGAGAGCAGCCAGGGTTTAGAGTGGAATGGAAGCCCAAGATGGATTAACACTGCTGTATTTTCACCAAGTTTCCTCCTAGAGCCTGGGACTATAAACAAAAGGTTTACACCTGAGACATCTCCAGACCATTTCAGCTTCAGCAGTGTCTACTTTGGGAAAAGTGAAGAAATCCAGAAGAGGAAACTCAAATGCTTGAGACCAAAACAAAAGAAAAACCCAAATGGAGAAATATCACAGTCTCACTGCAGGTGCTTCAGAGGGGCGAGGGAATGAATCTCACTCCAAGTCCATGACAATAGGCCAAGAAATGTCAGACTTAAATATTTGGGTTTTTTAATAGAATGCAGGGACTAGTATTATTAAACCAAGAACAGACACCTAAACATAGTTTAGGAACTGGGCAGTATCATCATCTGTCTTCTAACTAGCTTACTTTTATTTACCTGTTCTAGGGTGTACCATTGCATCAAGTTCACAAAGTATGTCTGGATTGTTCCCAGTACCTCTTTGTACCTGGCAGCCTGATCAAATCAGGCAGAATTAGGTTGTGTCATTGTAGTCTTCATTCACCTTCCAGTAGGTACTTGGTACTCACCTGAAAAGTTCACATCTGGGGAGGAATAACACCAGACACCAGTACAGACTAAGGGTCTTCCTGCTGGAAAGCAGCCCCATGGAGACCCAGAGGAGAGCAAGCTCTCCACGGGACAGTAATGTGCCCTTGTGGCCAAGAGGGCCGAGGGCATCCTGGAGTGTGTTAAGAAAAGTGTGTTCAGCAAATCTAGGGAGATTCTCCTCCCCCTCTACTCTGCCCTGGTGAGACCACACCAGTTTGGGGCTCCTCAGTTCAAGAGAGACAGGAATCTACTAGAGAGAGTCCAACAGAGAGCTATGAGGATGATTGCAGGACTTGAACATCTCTCCTGTAAAGAAAGACTGAGAGACCTGGAGCTGTTTAGTCTTGAGAAGGGAAGGATGAGAGGGGAATCTTATTAACATCTAGAAATATCTAAGGGGTGGATGTCAAGATGAAGGTGCCAGTCTCTTTCTGATGGTGTACAGTGATAGGACAAGGAGCACCAGGTACAAACTAGAACACAGCAGGTTTCACCTCAACAAGAAGAGAAAATTCTTTGCAATGAAGTTAATGCAGCTCTGGAACAGGCTGCTCAGAGAGGCTCTGGAGTCTCTCTCTGGAGATTTTAGAAACTTATCTGGATGCATTCTTTTGTGACCTGCTCTAGGTGATCCTGTTTTGACAAAGGGGTTGGACTCAATGATTTCTGGAGGCCCTTCCAACTCCTAACATTCTGTGATTCTGTGATTCACCAGCTTCAGTGAAAATCCAATCAATAACAGCAAAGCTATTCAAGAAACACAACTGGGATTGAATGATTTTCAAGCGTGTTTTGTCCATAAAACACCTTCAAGCAAGTCAAAATATAATTATTTTGTTATCACTAAGCTGTCCTTACACAGCTTGAGGCAAAGAATACTGAGCAAGATGGACTAAGCTGGAACAAGGCCCAGGAAATACTGACCCTCAGAAACTTCCCTCTGAATCGTTGCTGTTTCTGGAAGGGAATTTTAATCCAGCTTCATCTATTACAGTCATATGTGGTGATTAAAATGGAAGGGATTCAGAGCAGAGCAGCTAATGCACATTTCTCTGATCATGGTTGCAAAGCCTCCACTCTTCTGCATCTCCTTGGCTTTTGGGTTATAACTCCCACCACAACAAGGAAGACTGTCACACTTCTATCAGTGTTACATGGAAACATGATGCAAGACAGATGGATGGATCATGAAATTAGATGGAGGGCTGCTTGCAGGTCTTCAGGTGTTTGAAGAAATCAGCTGTGGAGTTCTGAGGGTACATTAGTACGATTCATATCAATGTGAACACACTGACAATGCTATGGAAATAAGACCCTAGGATTTTTTTTACTTATATACAATGGAATCATACAATCAACCAGGTTGGAAGATACTTCCAAGATCATCCAGTCCAACCTATCACCCAGCCCTATCNCTTCTCTTCTCCAGGCTAAACAGTCCCAGCTCCCTCAGTCTCTCCTCATAGGGCTTGTGCTCAAGGCCTCTCACCAGCCTCGTTGCCCTTCTCTGGACATGCTCCAGCAATTCAACATCTTTCCTAAACTGAGGGGCCCAGAACTGGACACAGTACTCAAGGTGTGGCATAACCAGTGCTGTGTACAGGGGTACAATGACCTCCCTGCTCCTGCTGGTCACACTATGCCTGATGCAGGCCAGGATGCCATTGGCTCTCTTGGCCACCTGGGCACACTGCTGGCTCATGTTCAGCCTACTATCAACCAGCACCCCCATGTCCCTCTCTGTCTGGCTGCTCTCGAGCCACTCTGTCCCCAGCCTGTAGCACTGCATGGGGTTATTGTGGCCAAACAACAATATTTACTATGATGTCTTGGGACTAAAAATTAATTCAGGTTTATGATGATAAAAAGTCATTAACATCATTGGAAGCTAGTGACAATGCTCTCTTCTTCCTTCCTCCTCCACATCATTTGCTATAAAATGCCATGAAGTGTCTGGAAGCGTTCCCCTAGATATCAGACAGGCTTTGTTGACAGAAATCTATGGCAGATGGTACAGAAGTAGGATGAAAGATGTAATAAAGCTTTCTGGAATAACAGTAGTTAAAAGCAAATGTATAGCATGGAAATACTCATTTGCCATCCCCTTTTCCCAGATCTACAACTTTCCTTAAGGTTTAGAGGAGCATAAAGATAGATGGACAGATATACTGGATTTTAGAAGAAACTTCTTGGCTGAAAGCATTCTCAAAGCCTGGAACAGGCTGCCCAGGGAGGTGGTAGAACACCCATCCCTGGGGGTGTTGAAATAAGGCAGAGATGTGATGTTGAGGTACCTGCTTTAGCACCAGCCTTGGTAGAGTTAGAAAATGGATGGACTTGATGATCTTAAAGGTCTTTTCCAACTGAAATAACTCTGTGATTCTGTGAGGAAAGAACAGCAATAGAACAGCCTTCAGCAACAAAAGGGATGAAGGAGAGCAGGAAGGATGTGAAGAGGCACAGATGCAGAAGGCACCTGCCAATGAGAAGAAAAACGCTGACAAAGTGCTTTCATGCTTTATATATTAGTCAAGCAGACACAGCCTGCCAGGCATCAATGCCCATAAGCTATGGGATAAAAGTGATGTGAAAAAAACCAATCTGTGTGATGACTTATCTCATCCTTCCATCCTCAAAGGCATTTTCTTATGCTCTTTAACGATGCCTGTGGTTCATTAACAGTTTGAAGGAAACTCCAACGCTGTCCTAGTTTCTCCCAGGCATTCACCTAGGGGAAAAATGTCAAGTTGTGAGTCTGTAAGCTGCTTGTAGCTATGGAATGGTGTCAGTTAGCTCCCAGACTTACTGCTATACCCTCACTGCATCTTTGCTGTAGTAGTCAACGCCATACTAAGACCTCAGTGAGCTAAAATACAAAGTATTGTGCTTGGGTAGTGATAAACACTGCTCAGAAACATCCTTCAGGTGCTCTGAAACATCCTACGATGCTCTGAAACATCCTACAGGTGCTCTGAAACATCCTACCCATGCTCTGAAACGTCCTATAGGTGCTCTGAAACATCCTACCCATGCTCTGAAACATCCTACAGGTGCTCTGAAACATCCTACCCATGCTCTGAAACATCCTACCCATGCTCTGAAACATCCTGCAGGTGCTCTGAAACATCCTACAGGTGCTCTGAAACATCCTACCCATGCTCTGAAACATCCTACCCATGCTCTGAAACATCCTGCAGGTGCTCTGAAACATCCTACAGGTGCTCTGAAACATCCTACAGGTGCTCTGAAACATCCTACCCGTGCTCTGAAACATCCTACCCATGCTCTGAAACATCCTGCAGGTGCTCTGAAACATCCTGCAGGTGCTCTGAAACATCCTATAGGTGCTCTGAAACATCCTACAGGTATATCCAGAAACAGGATTCACATACTGACATGTTTCTCTGCTAGAGATTTCTCCTTTAGAAAACTCTTAGGCAGGGAGAAAAAACAAACAAACAAACAAACAAGGGAATAGGAAACACTTAAGCACATAGGATGTTTTAGAACACATTGTTTAAAACAAAGTGTTTAGATTTCACTGAGAAGGCCACAGAATGGGTGGAGGGGAAGCTCAGGAAATTTGATGAGGGCAAATGTAGGGTCCTGCACCTGGGGAGGAGCAACCCTTTGCATTAACACAGGTGAGGGGGTGACCTGCTGGAAAGCAGCTTTGAAGACAAGGATCTGGGAGTGCTGGTAGAGAACAAGTTCATCATGAGTCCAGAAGTGTGCTCTTGTGGCCAAGAAGGCCAGTGGTATCTGAGGTGCATTAAGAAGAGTGTGAGCAGCAGGTAAAGGAAGGTTCTCCAACTCACCTACTCTGTCCTAGTGAGGTCACATCTGGAGTACTGCACCCAGTTCTGGGCTCACCAGTTCCAGAGGAGAGTGTCCAACAGAGGCTATGAAGATGCTGAGGGGCCTGAACCATCTCTGTGAGGAGATAAGGGTGAGAGACCTGAGGCAGTGTAGCCTGAGAGGAGATCTTCTCAAAGGTGAGTGAGATCCAAAGGGTGGGCTGCAAGAGGCTGGGGCTGGCCTTATTTCTCTGGTGCCTAGTGACAGGACAAGAGGCCATGACCACAAACAGGAGATCAGTAATATCCAGCTAAATAGAAAGAGAAAAGGTCAAAGGGATGGGACCAGACTCTTCAGTGGTCCACAGTGATAGGACAAGGCACAACAAGCACAAAATAGAACCCAGAAAATTCTATCTGAACATGAGGAAAAACTTGTTTGCTGTGAGGGTGCTGGAGCCCTGGAGCAGGCTGTCCAGAGAGGTTGTGGAGTCTCCTTCTGTGGAGAGATTCCAAACCCACGTGGATATTGTGAACCTGCACAACCTGCTCTGGATGACCCTGCTTTAGCAAAGGGGTTGGACAGGATGCTCCTCAGAGGTCCTTTCCAAACTTCACCATGCTGGGATTCTCTGTGTGTTGTGGAAGAAACCATTTCACCATCTGGGAAGATAACCAAGTGCCCTACAGGGGGTTAGGTTTTGAGTAGCCCTACAGAGTGTTAGGTTTTGAGCAGCCCTACAGGGGGTTAGGTTTTGAGCAGCCCTACAGGGGGTTAGGTTTTGAGCAGCCCTACAGGGGGTTAGGTTTTGAGTAGCTCTACAGGGGGTTAGGTTTTGAGTAGC